>JAGPOW010003648.1:39685834-39760673 GCA_030014935.1 Caiman crocodilus
TCCCTCTCCCTCTCCCTCTCCCTCTCCCTCTCCCTCTCCCTTGCTTGGGCTCTCCACAGCCCTCTCTCTCTCTGCACCCTCTCAGTAATGCCACCCTCTCTCTGGGGCTCACCACACCCACACTGGGGTTTCTCAGCAATGCCCCCTTCTCTGGGGCTTCTCAACTACCTTTCTCTGGGGCTGGGGTCTGTGTACCCCAAATGCTGTGCCCTCACTGGTGCTAGAGTCCCCACATTAGTGTGAGTCCCCTATGAGGCCTTCTCCAACCCCAAACAGCCTCACCCAAACCACTGGTGTAACAGATAGCAACACAAACACAAGCCCCTGGGCTATAACACAAAATGCAGCCGCCCAGCTATAACCACGCCCATGCCTACCAGGTGTGCTTCATCCCTCCACAGTGACAGATGCTGCTTCTGCATCAGGCTGCTCTTCTCTTTCCTGGTGGGGAGTTCCTTCCTCCTTGCTTGCTAGTAGGGAAATACCTCCTAGCCTCCTGCCTGTGATTTATATAGAAGCCAGGCCCTGTCCCCTCCTTCAGCTGGCTAGGCAGGTGGGGATCATTAGTTCCCTCCAGTTACCTCAGCAACTGGCACCTGAGGAGATATCCCAGCTCTCTCAGTAGTAGGTACCATATTGCCCTGCTACAATGTGAATACAGTTGGTATGTGCAGTGCACAATGAAACTTTCAGTGTACATGGGAAACAGAACAGATCTATAGATAAACAGCATAGCATGCAAATTCAGACACACATTTTTACTTTCAGTGTAGATAAGACCTTAATTAGGGCCATGTGTAGACAAAACAAGAGGCATGTGTGCACAACACTTTAAAATGGGCTAAATGCTTTTGCACAGCTTCAATGGTGTGAGTGTTTGCATACCTTGGCAGCATGGTATACATTAATTCCAGGTGGTGTAGGAAATTCAGCAGTGTAATTACACCTTAAATGACTTGGGGTGCAGCAAACTAAAACTCCTCTGAAGAGTTTTAGTTTTATGTGCCTACAGCCATGGAGCAAGGTATCTGGCCTCATGCAGCTGCACGGCTCTGCAAGAAGCCCTGAAGGCAGCCTTGCAGCAGCCCGGGAAAGCAGGCTTTGCCCCCAGAAAATGGCGAGCCTGATCTTTTTTCCTTCCTGCCCCAGGACTGCCCGAACTGGGTGTTTGCAGGTTGGTGTCACCTGGGGAAGGGCCACTGCTGCCATGGAGGGAAGCATCAGCCCCCATCTCCCCAACACACACACACACAGCCCAGGGACCACTCCATCCACCATTAGCTTGCCCTCCCCTCCCCTTCCCACTGAAGAGTCAGGTAAGTCAGTGGGGTATGTGTATGACACAGGGGTTTAAAGGGCCCTAAATTGAAGCAGTGTTTTTTAAAACCCACCGCTTCAATTTAGGGCCCCCATTTTGTCTAAACATGCCCTAAGAGCCTGGTTGCTGCACCAGTCTTCCACACATATGGAATATTATAGAAGAATCTCTTTGCCACTTCAGAACACGAGGTTCCCCTTTATCATAAACCAGCCCTTGAATGGTTCCCTTTACTTGTGAAATTTCCCAAAATAGAGGTTGGTACTCACTACACACAAAGGAGAATGAATATTTAGCTCTAAATGGAGCCCTTATAATAGATGAGCAGTTCCCAAACTGTGGTATGCAGACAACTTGTGAGTAGGATGCAGAAGGCAGGGGGGAGGGGCAGGGCATGCATACATACAAACACCCCGAAGTGTTTAGGGGAAGGGAAATGGGGGGGAAATATAGGTGCAGATTGAGTCCCCCCATGGTGAGGGAGGAAGTGGGGCAGGAGCAGGGTTGAATGGAGTGAGGGTGATGGTGGGAACCCTGGCAGCTCATCCAGGGGCACTAGTGGGGAGGGCTCCCACCTGAGAGGGCTCCCACCCCTATGCACTCTTCAGGGTAGTCAAGGGGTTGGTTGTGTCGCATGGCAGGATGTGCAATTGTTGGGATCAGGAATCAGATCCTATTGCAGCATTATTGATGTCTTCAGTACCCTTTGTAACAGATGAGTTGTTAGGAGCTGAATGGGGTTATTCAACACAAGGAAGGAGCACTTTGGCAGAGAGAAGAGAAAACACAATTACTGGAATTTAACTTTTAACAGCCATCCCCCAAGAGCAGGGAACAGACAGAGAGCAGGAAATGTAGGAAAGGAGATACAATATGGACTCAGAAGGAGGATAGCCACTTAGTCTGTTTTACTGACTGAACTGGATTCTGTCTTTTGCTTGGCTCAGTTACTCTAACCCAAGCAGAGACTCTGCTTGTTGCATTCCAGCTGGTTTACTTTAGAATGACTACCTCACTACACTTTGTTTCTGCTTGCATTACTTCCCTGAAAAGGTAGAGTTCTCACCAGGAGCTGAGCTAACTCAGGCCTGCTGACTGATCCTCAGAAACAGGGGACATATGACCTAAATCCCTTATCTCAGAGATTACACGGACTGTTGGGCTCACCCTTACATGAAAACCACATCCAGAGCTGGCTTCAAGTGAGACTGAATAAAGGCTAGGTTTCCCAAGCAAAAGCCTTCATGACAGTGTTCAAGGAATACTATGTTTTTCCATTAAAATGATGCACATCTTAAATAAAATAAGTACCTTTTATTTAATGTCTACTTTAAGGAATATTTGGTGCACATGAATCTTATTTAGCTGGCATGGATGAGGGAACAGGCCTCAGGGAGTAAAGGTAAATGGAGATTTTCAAAGCCAGCTGTGGAATATAGCACAACTTCCATTAATGTTAATGGGAGCTGTGACAATATCCACCGTTGGCTTTGACAAAAATCTCACCCTACAATCTCAATATTATCTTCTTGGGCATTTATTAAACTGCAGAGAACATAGATTTTGAAGCCAACCTCTAATTACTTCGAATTCACATTAGACTTTATAACTCTATGCAGCAAATCAAATAAATTACTCTTCCTGTTCTGCTCTAGTTCTTTAAGCTTCAGCAGTTATGATCATTAAAAAAACCCTGCTTGTTTCTCCTCTTTAACTTTACCCTCATTGAGCTACTTTGCAGATTATATATTTTATTTAGGGATACTCCCTGTATGTGTACATACATGAATTTATAGGTATTCATAAAAAGGCACAGGTTTTTTCTTACTGAAATACATTTCCTATGCATATTTTAAGAAAATTCATGATGGTTATTCAGTCATAGTTCTTTAATATTGGAACCAGAATAATATTTGTCTTGAGTTAAAATAATATTTTTAGTAGCAGCTAAGCCACTATTAACTTTTTTAGATGAAGTCATTACCTGTGGGAAAATTTACATTTTGGTTTGGTACTAAAAATGTCATTGATAAAGGAATAAGACTTTGCTCTCATCTCCTTTGTATTCAGTTGGTCATGGTGACTCAATTATGTTGTTTTATTTAGTTTCTTTGGGATACTCCCTGCCTACATATAAGTAATCTAAATATCAACTGTGTTCAGCAAATTTCACTAGTGGCCTTTCACTCGCTCTTTAGATGATTGATAAAGGTATGGAAACTCTGAAGTCCCCAGCAGCTCCAATGCAACTATTTACTAACCTGTATCTGTGAGATTTGAGATCTGTATTTATCTGTTAGCCAATCTTAAAAATGACTAAGCCTTACACTATTCTATTATAGAGCTACCCAGGCTGAAGGAACTTTTATCAGCAGTTTTGTGCGCACCTAAGATAAAAAAAAGATTACTATGTGGAGTTATGCATACCCAAACTGAGAATTGCATATGCAATCAAAAGCAAAAAACCTGGCTCCTTGCACCAAGAATTACAAAGTTTCCAGCCATAATTGCATATGCAAACGATGCCCACATTTGGGTCTATACTTGCATGCATTATTGTGTTTGAAAAATTTGAAAACTAGGCTGTAAAAGGCACCTTTTGATTTTCTTTATTGATGATTTTTTCAATACTATGAAAGAATATAAATGAGTAAAAATTCACAATTTACCTGCACAGAAACTGCATCTCTTGGTCTCTATTGGCTAACAGGCATCAGAATGATTTATTATTCCCGTTAGTAATTTTCTTAAGGGTTTCCCCCCCACCTCTGCTGCAGTATTGATAGAGGACCAAGCCATCCTGAGATTATCTTTACCTCCTTTTGTTAAGTTGTCTCTTTGGTAAAAAAAAGGACTGTATTCAAGAGTGTATTAAGTCAGGCTTTATAATGGTTGATGCCTTTTCTAACAGCACAATTTTTATTTTTCCCTTATGGTTCTACATAAACAAGCCATGTAGAATAAAAATAATATTCTCAGAATGCAAAGTTTTTCATCTGCTTTTGAAATAAGCATTCTGCTTCATGAAGTGATGACATGCTTGGAGAAAGATCATCAGTTGCCTGGGTGTAAAGAGGCTGCAAGTGACCATGACTGGTATCGCTATCATCAGTGCAACAGAGCTGACATAGAAAGGGAAATATGGTGAATTATGGCAATTCTGGCCACTAAGTACACTACAGCATAGAGCCCTGTGTAGACTTCCCACTAGTAATGGCAAAGACACAAGGCTTTGCTCCACTCTCAGAGAAGAGAAGCAGCAGCCTGGGCCCCTTTCTTTCCCCTCGAACCATCAGTTAGATCAGTGGTCCTCAACCTTTTAAGACTCAAGACTCCCTCCGTTAGACAGAAGACACCCCTCGGAAAATGCCAGCTCTTAGTTTTCACTCTGTTTTCGACTATGGAAAAATAATAGAGCAATTCTGTTGCAGAGAACTCAGAAAGACCAAAAGGGGTTAGAACGGTTTTAACACTATGGATTCTTATTTGAAATCTTTGGGCTTATCTTGTGAACCATGTGCAGGTGTTTGCCCACCTAACCATACTAATTCTGCGTGCAGCCCATAAATAATCTTGTGGCACACCAGAGTTAAGAATCTCCTGATTAAGAATCACTGAACTAGACACTGACTTTACTGAAGGGTACAAGCAATGATAACATGAGAGTCAAATCTGTGCTTCAGCAATGTACAACTCAGAGCTAATGAACCAGCCCCACTGATGAACATCTACCATATACAACATCAATGCTGAATAATATGAAATGCAGTACAGTGGCTGATACTATAAAGGGTATTTTTTAGTCATCTACAGCCAGATCCTATTCCACATACTACGCACCAGAGCGGAGTTAAGCAGCTAAGTATGTCTTTATTCCACCCTGTTTAAGTCCTTGAAAACCCCTCTCTTGTACAGTGGCTGCACCCCCCCCCCTCAACCTGAACTCAGCACCATGTGCCCTTGCCCCCTGCTATACCACACCAATGATCCAGTGCTAAAGGGGCTCTAAGCCTCCCTAAGATGTCCAGCTGTGGACTCCCTTAGTCCTGCCCCCTGCCTCTGGGGGTAGGCAAGGAAGTAGAATCCAGAGGAGGAAAGGAACCGTGAAGATACCAGCAGCAGCAACATCTGGCACAGTGTGGAAAATAGTGCTTGAACTAAGAGTCTGGGGACTGACGCCTGAGTTATGCCATGTTTATTATGAAAATCATCTTTATGCTGTGCAGCCCCTGGCTATTCAGAAGATGGATGGCCCTGGCATAAACCATCCAAAGCTTATAGTTATGTTTTATTGTTCAGAAGTGTTATTGTTCACATTATGTTTGTTGTTTGATATCCAAAGAGCACCAATAAGCATCACAGGTGCTAAGTAGTGGGCATATCTACACATGCTATTTGTTTGTATTAGGCTTACTATTCAGTAAATTACATCTACACATGCACTCTGTTGGGAGCACATTTGCTCCCAATGGGAGAATCCCAGTACAGGGCTGCTCCAGGCCTGGTCTGCCCCCCTGCAGTACCAAGGGGGAGCTCCAGGCTGCCCTGGGTGCTAGCCTGGGGTCTGACAAGGAGGCACAGGGCCAGATCAAATGCTCACAGGGCCAGGAGAGCTTTGCTTCATGCCGTAGCAGCTGTGTCCTGGCCCTGTGCACATTGGGAGGCTTCCCTACCTGGCAAGGGGTTCACTGGGAGCTGTCCCAAGTGTATGAAAGGTTCCTGCCAGCCAGGGAGGCACCAGGCTTGCCAGAAGCTGCCCTGCTTGGGTTCCCAGCCTCTGCCAACTCCCCTAGAGCAGCCCCTCATGGTGCAGAGATGGCTGCTCTGGGGAGCAGGCAGGGACTGGGTTGCCAGCTGCCACTCCCCCCTCCTCCCCCCCAAAAGCAGCCAGCTCCACAATGGGAGCTGAGACAGAGGACAAAGAGATCCCCACTCCAAGTGTTGACTGGCTCCCAGCTCCTGTGGGGAGCACTGGGACTAGGGACAGAAAGCTTCCAGTCCCCTATGGCCCCTTGCTGCCTAGGATGACAAGGAGCAAATTTGCTCCCAATCAGCATTTGTACAAGTGCTACTCCACAGTAACTACTACACAGTTAATCTAATACCTATATTTACAGGTACTAGCTAACTGCACAGTAGCCTAATTTACTGCACAGTAAATGCTCTGCACGTGTAGACAGTGATGCTTTACTGCTCAGTAGATTAATCTACTGAGTAGTAAACAGTCTTGTGTAGGTGCATCCACTCTGTTACAATATTTCTAAAAAAACCCCCAAATCTAAAGTCATTACAGATTCCTTAGAGCAATACAGAGAAAGTTATACATGCAGCTGCTGTTCACATATACCCAGGAGGTCTAAGCATTGAGCTATGGTCAGAGATAGTTCCTGTAATCTAAGTGAACTTTGTGACACTACCCATGAATGGATTCACAAAAGTAATATTAATTATCTGTAATTATGTGTATCTGTACTTCTGTTTGACTAAATTAAGACCATTACAAAGCATTAATATATTAAAAAGTGTTAAGGATTAATTGGTATTTGTACATATGGAAAATACTGAATAGAAATTTTGAAGAAAAGGGTAACATTAACTGAATTTTAATGCCTTGCCTTTACAAGGCAATATGATATAAAATGCAACACACTGGTCTTTGCTAGTATTTGCGTGAATTTACAGATTTTTCCTATTAAGAGAGGCAGTGCTATTATTTCCTATTATTCAGCCAGTGCAACAGTAATACACAGAGAATCTCATGAAATACTAATTCAAATAAACAGGAAACAAGGGCTGAAGAATTTGAACAAAGTCTGTTCCTTAGTTCACACCAACCTCTTTGTGTATATGAAGTACTTTATGTAAGTCAGCTTACATTTACTATGTTGCTTATTTTTACATAGAAGTCACAATTTAACTCAGGCTCTGGGGCCTAACTAATTACAATAGAAGACTTGCCTAAGTATGGACTGCAGCACTGGGGCACATACTTCTCAGAAGCAGAAAGGTTCATATTCCACAGCCAGCTGCCAAAACTTCGAAACACAATATGATATACATTTGGATTTTATAGTATCCAAAGAAAAACCTACTCTTCCATTTCCAAATTGTTTGTTTGTCTTTCTAACAAAGATCAGACTCACTGCTAGGCTTAAGGTCCTTCAGTGATATTTTATCCTTTCCAAATTAATCTCAAAGTACTAGCATAATCCATCATTCCTTCCCCCCCGACCCCACCTTGCAGTGAATAGATCTGCCTTCTGTGATTTTGCTTTTATTTTCTTCCTTCTGAGACCTGGGGGCATTGACCACAGATTTTGAGTGGGGTTTAATAACATTTCTGTCTGTACATAGTATATCTAAATGCTCTTGATTAGATGATCTTGCTCATCTAGTAAGGGCAATTACAAAAATCAGGGGTCAGGAAGGAATTGTATCTGTGTCAGATTATCATAGACACAGTAGAAGGTTTTGCATCCCTTCTGTAGGCGTCTTCCTTCTGAGCATATATTAATCAATTACTGCCCTATCACTGCAGTGGCAGGGCATTAGCAGTGCCAAGGGTGTTCTTTGTATGTCTGGTCTGGTGCTTTGTAGATCTGGGTGAGGGTTTGAAGAGGTGATTTTTGGGGACTCCTAGGGTAAGTAACATCCTGCATATTGAGCAGACTACACTCAGTGGCTCGGGAGACCCCTTCCAGTCCTATGTTCCTCTTTCTTCAAAACTGACCTAATTTACACTAGATATTTTTAAACTGAAGATTACCCTTGCCGAGGAGCTCATGCTGAAATGTTTTAATTGCCTCAATTACCTTAAGTAACTCATTAAAATGTCACAACACTGACAGATGATGCTCTCTAGCGTTTATGAAATACCACATCTCAGTCATTTTAATGTGTTTCTCGCACCTATCAACATTTTATCTGCTATTATTCATATGCATACTGTAAAAAATATTGTGTGTGTGTATACACGTACATCCATATGCACACTTCTGCCCTGATAAAAGTGTAAAATTATTTATAAAATTTGGGGCATATAAAAGTCTAAGTTGAAACACAGGCATGCTGTACCCATTTCAGTTAGCATCCTGCAGGGAGGATTCACTTCTAGAATGGTGTCCTTTCATTTTGACCTTTTTTGGAATTTGTGTCAAATAATCCTCTTCATATTTTACATTCAATTGAATTTAAATTTCAGATTATGATGCTCAGGTACAGAAGATAGTTGTGATATATTAAACAGAGTTTCCCAAACAAATCCACTGAGGGTCTATGAATTGAGTTATAGTGTAGTTAATTCTGGTACACAGTTGGTAATCTTCACAGACATTTGCATTAAGCACATTAGCATGGGCATAACAGAACAACTCTGAGCCCTGGCAGTGGTGGCTGCCAAGCTGACAGCACTGCAGCAGCTGCTATTTTTGCACCTCCTACCTCTAAGTGGCCACCTGGGGCTACTGCCTCCTCTCCCACTTTCCTCCCATTATTTATGCTACTGCACATTATTTCTTTCAGATCACATCTAAAGATTTGACCAAGCATGGAGCAAAGACAGAGGGGACACAGGGTATCTAAGAGAAAATGACAACTTGCCTCTTCATACTACTCATTTCTTATTTATGTTAACATTTTAACTCCTCATTGTATGTGAAATAAAAATATAAAAATAAAATGTGTTATGGATGCTTATTGTATTATCAAAGATGAATTCACATCAAATGGTTTCCATACAGTTTACAGAGGACAGATGACATTATTACAATGTGTAACATGTCCAGGACTGGAGTGATAAGGTCTCCTGTCTGACTCGTTCCCTGGCTCCTACCTCTTTGCCCCCAGTGGCCCCTAGCTGTCCACTATTATCTCACCTGCCATGTCTTTGATGTTGTAATATCAAAGAGAGGAGCCAGATATGAGTCCTCGTATGAGCTGAAGCCTTTCCCAGCCTTGGCCCACTTTAGTTTAGCTGTGTCCCTGCCCCACCCAAGGTCCACTGTACCAAGATCTTGGGTTCTCGGGTCCCAGCTCCCATCATATTCTTGTGAGGTCTGGGCCTAAGCCCCATCAGTCTTTGCTGCCAAGTACTCAGTCCTCTGACATGCAGCAGTCCTCCTTATGAAACATTTGAGAGTCCACCCAACAGTCCACCAAACTTCAGGCTCTGGAAGCACCCTATGCTGGGTGGCCCTGCCACACCCTGGTGGCCTCCAGTCCTTCCTGTACAACTACATCCAGTCCTCCAGTTTAAATATAAATTGAAAACATGAGTGTCTGCTCCCAAATAGAAAGTTCCCCTGTCAGAGATAATCTCACCACACAGTAGCACTAACACAAAAAGGCTCAAAGCACTTATCTTTTTCTGCTTGAGGTGCAGGGTTTCTTCCACCCTATTATGGCACAGAGACCTTCTTCTGTAAACTGTCCAGACTGGCTTTTTCTTGGAGCTCTGTGTCCTGCAGCTCCTATAGCCAGGCTGCCCCTTCTGGGCTAGGCGCTGAGCTTATGAGCCTCGTCTTGGGTCACCTGACCCTCTAATTCCATCTGAGGCCTGCCAATCACTGCCTGCACCTGGGGTGGGTGGTCATTTTATGTAAGACCCTCTTTGCCATTATACACCTGCTCAAGGGGCTGGGGCTGGCTGGCTGGCCAGTGGGCCTTGGGCTCCCTCCCTCTTTAAGTAATGTGGCAGGTGCCTTGTCACAATTTTTCCTTCTTGCTCTATATAGTCTATGAAATAGAATTAAAAAGAGGCTGAATCTGAATTTAGCAAAACCAGACACCTCTGCATTATGACAGTGAAGCACAAGAGAAATGCCTGGCACAGAACAGCAGCATTGAGGCACTATCCGACAGGATTTTAAACACACTGTTAACAAAAAAATTGGTCTACAGCAGTGGTTTCCAACATTTTTAGATTCAAGCCACCCCTCTAACTTCTTTTAATTTGGTGGCACACCAGTTCAAACCACTGTTGTGCTGCCTCTGCCTCAGCTCATACCAGAAGTTCTCAACTTAGATGCTGCCACAGCTATGGCACCCCTGAAAGTCTATGGTATCACCCCAGCACGCTGCAGCACCCCAATTAAGAACCATTGGTCTAAAGGATATTTGACAACTCAAAGCCATTTGAGCTCAGTTATTCTTCAGCCCCCCAAATCTAAGAACAGACTATTCTGTACTTTCTTCTATAAATAATAATAGAACATTAGGATCAGAAAGGACCTGAGGAGGTCACCTAGTCCAACCCCCTGCTCAAAGCAGGACCATCCCCAACTAGATCATCCCACCCAAGTCTCTGTCTAGCCGGGTCTTAAAAACCTCCAAGGATAGGGGTTCCACAATCACTCTGGGTAACCTGTTTCAGTGCTTTACTACTCTCCTTGTGAGAGAGTTTTTCCTAATATCTAACCTAAACTTCCTTTGCTGCATCTTGAAACCTTGTTCCTTGTTCTGCCATCTGCCACCATTGAGAACAGTCTGGCTCCATCTTTGAAACCACCCTCCAGGTATCTGAAGACTTCTATTCCCCTTTCAGTCTTCTCTTCTGCAGACTAAATAAGTGCAGTTCCCTCACCCTCTCCTCAGAAGTCATGTTCCCCAGCTCCCAAACCATTTTTATTGCCCTTCTACTAGACCACAGGTAGACAAAATGGTGGACCTGGCCAGCAGCTGGACTTCATTTCCCAGCAGCCCATCCCCACATGGCTGGGGCTGGTTTCCATGGAGATTCCAGCAGCAGCCATGCTGTGACAGTGTGGGGCTGGGGTTTCCATGGAGACCAGCTGCAGCAGCACTGGCAAGGCATGCAGCAAAGTGGGTAGTGACTTCAGGGTCAGGCTGGAATCTTGCAGCGGTGACAGCTTGGTCCAGAGCCAGGGCAGAGTCATAATCTGCAGCCTGCATGCTCTGAGCAGGGGTGTGCAGGCAGTGAATCGCAGCTCTGCCCCAGGTCTGGACTATGCTGTCATCACTGCAAGGAGCCAGGACAAAGCTGCACTAACCTGCCTTCATGCCTCTGCCCAGAGCAATGCAGTCTGCAAATCACAGCATGACCCCTGCTCTGGATCACACTGTTACCTCTGCAAGAGCCCAGCCCCAGAGAAACTCCCAGTCCTTCAGCACACCCTGCCAACACTGCTGGGGCCAGTCTCCATGGAAACCCCAGACCTGCGCTAGTATAGGGTGGCTGCTGCTGTGGTCTCCATGAAAACTGGTCCCAGCCACGCAGACAGAAGCTGCTGGAAAATGGAATCCACAGCCAGTTGGATTTGGCCCATGGGCTGGACTTTACCTGTCCCTGTACTAGACACTCTTCAACTTGTCCAGATCCTTTCTTACAGTGGGGAGCCCAAATCTGGACACAGTACTCCAGATGTGACCTCACCAGAGCTGAATGGAGGGAAATAATTACTTCCCTTGATCTACTGGCAACACACCTACCCAGGCAACCCAGTATGTCTTTAGACTTTTTGTCAAGAAGGCAACTGTTGACTCATATCCAGCTAATTGTTCACGATAACCCGCAGTTCTGCAGAACTGCCGCTTTGTCAGTTGGTCCCAAGCCTGTACTGGTGCATCGGATTCTTCCATCCTAAGTTCAGGACTTTGCACTTGTCTTTGCTGAACCACGTAAGATTTCTTTTGGCCCAATCTTCCAATTTGTCTAGGTTACTTTGAATCCCTATGTTCCAGCATATCTACTGCTCCTCCCTTCTTGGTACCGTTCATGACCTTGCTGAGGGTGCAAGCCATCCCATCTTCCAGATTGTTAACAAAGATATTGAACAAAATCAGCCCCAGAACCAACCTCCGGGGCCCTCCACTTGATACTGGCTGCCAGCTAGACCTTGAGCCATTGATCACTACCCATTAATCCTGATGTTCCAGCCAGCTTTCTATCCACCTTACAACAGTCCATTGTTCCAAAGCATACTCCCTTATAGATTGCTTGCAAGAATGCTGTGAGAGACTGTATCAAAAGCCTTGCTAAGGGAAAGGTATGTGATGTGCACTGCTCTTCCCACATGCACAGAGCCAGTCATTTCATCATAGAAGGCAATAAGGCTGGTCAGGCATGACTATTATTAGCTCTATTGCTGTTGAATGCAAATTTAGAATGTTTATTAATTTTTAATCGATCTCTAACCATACAAATCTTAGAGACCCTATACAAGGATGTCTAAAGTACAACATGAAGATGTCAAACCTCCTTGTTGAAGAACGCAGCATTTTGAACTCAACTTAAAATAATTGTGCTTGGTAACTTATGAAGGCCAGAGGCATAACAAAGCAGCTCCTTGCCCTGGGCAGCTGCTTTGTATGGGGCAACACCAGGTACCATGTTGTCAATTACGGCAGGGTGACCAGCTGCCAGATGCAGTGGCAACCACTACAAAGGCAGTGTTGGGGGCTGCTGCACTAGATGCCCCACTTCAGTTACACTCCTAATAGCACTACAGTCTGTGAAAGATATACCCAAGATATAATTTAAAAAATATAGAAAAAGAAAATTGACACAACTAATGAGAAACTTCTGCAGCTGCTATCTTAACTCTAAATACCAAGTGCTTACTTAATTAATCTGAATTTATTCTCAGAATGAAGCAACAGTGCTAGGGGAGATAAAGCAGGAAAATCCTGGTAATCAGAATTAAAGTAATACAATCTGCCAACTCCATAACAATTAAAAATTTCCAGGTTGTGTTTATCTGTGATCAATTTAGTAATTTTAACACTCTTTATACCAGAGAAAAGTACAAAGCTTGATCCTGATTTAGACCTATTCATAAGAAATGTCTTAGCTATTACCAGACTGGGCTTGAACTGTTGATAACAGTTATAGTTCAGGAGCTGGAAAACACAGTTCAAGACTTGGCACCTGGCCAAGTGACTGTATGTCTATCTTAGTACATAAATGACAACACTAGAAAGTTGTTCACTTCAGTCATAAAGCTCAAGTGATGGGTTATACTGTAACTGTTCTGTTGATGTATGCATTTCATAGGATTAGGTGGCTTTATCTGTTGTTCTGCAGATAAGATCTGTTCTTCTTTATCTGTTAAAAATTACAGGCTTTGGAACAGTCCTGAGTGGATAAAATAGCCATTTCATTCTCCATGCGTTTAACCGACAAATATATTAATGTTTATTATGTTCCAGTTAGGTAGAGGTACCTTACAAGTGCTTATTAATTTGTCATTGGATATATGAATTATACTCAGTAGAGAAAATATTCACCTAGAAAGCAAAAATTTGGCAAGAAAATATATAAAACGAACAATTGTTTTGTTAATATGCTGGCAATACTTGAATGAGTCATGAAAATTGTATACAGTAGGAGCATTTTTATTTACTTTCCCCAAGCTGCTTGTGCACGGCTTCACTGTATTACACACCCCCATGCTGCCTTCGCCCGAGCAGTTGATCTTGCATGCCAGGGACTCACGTGCAGACCCCAGAGGGCACTTTGGCTGTCTTCAGGGAGACCCTCCTAACTTTCCTGCCACAACTTTGAATCGTTCTTCAGTGGAGGAGGTCTCCTTTGAGGGTGCCTCCAGGGCTGTCATGCATCTTGGCGGGCACTCACGGTGCTCCAACCTCCCCTACACCCTGGCCAAGCGCCACCCCTTTTGAGACAGGCCTCCAAGTCTTTTCATGGCTAGCCCCTGCTGGTGTCTTCCCTTGTCTCTGTGTTACCTATTGATGGCAACCACCCTGGGTCCTGGCCAAACTCTGCTGGGAGTGCCTGGAGACCCTCGGCTTTCAGGCTTGTCCTCTCCAGTGCACTTAGCCCTCAATGCCTGTTGGTGGGATCTCCCAGTGCGTTCTTGCACAGCCTCCCTCTCCCCTTCCACAGGGTCCTATCCACCCTCTCCTGGTACTAAGGACTCCGCTAATCTACCCTCACAAAGGGGACTGAGATAGATGAGCCCTAAATGCCTAGATCCTAACCCTTCTTCCCTGAAACACCTGGTGTGATGCAAAATGAACAAAACCACCACTGTGACTACCAGTGAAGTGTACCCAAAAAGAAAGAAGGGAGAGAGGACCCAGAAGGAAACAAAGCACCCACTGTGAGAGCTCCATACACCCTTAGCCTCCCAGTGCCCTTAGACTTGGGCACCCTCCAGGTCGGGACCCGTGCTTTCGCCCCAGCTGGGGTCTCTCTCTCTCCCTCTCTCTCTTTGGGCCTGTACTCGGGGCCGCGGTGGTTTCCCACCATGCATTTCCTCATTCCTCCCGGCCCATACAAGAGGTGCATTGGGGTTTTTTCTTTTTACTTTGAACTGGGGTTTGTTTGCCTATGAATGCAGCTTCCTCCTCTCCTGGTCCTGTGCCCCTGGGACACTGCTCTATAAAGCTTGCTGTGTAAAATGTGTCATGTTCCCCAAGTACTTTCTACACAGTGATATTTTTTATAAATTTCTGGGAAAGTTTCAGAGACAGAGGTAGATTGTCTTGTAGACCTGTGTAAAGTACATGTGAATTAAGATCCTGGGAAAAATGTCAGATATAACTTGGAGAAAGATACATGGTGTCAGCAACTGTACCACTTGTGAGGAAATATTTGCAAGCATCCTGGAGGAAGAAACAAATAATGTCTGTGGGAGAATGCCATGATTTCTTAGGCAACACAAGAAAAAGCAGTATGTATGGCTACACTAAAAATGACACAATGACTTGTTAGCAAAGTTTTGGCTTAAAATACAAACAGTAAGTATGGTTTCCAACCCTTGATATACATATCCCTTGATATGTATTATTAGAGTAGATAGATTTTACGAATGTAAATTATGTACTACTTTTCTAATGCTGTCCTTACCTGACCTGATAGCCTCTTCCAGGGGATTGTGGCTGTTGGGTCTCGAACACCCAGTCACAAGTGGCTTTACCTTGTACAGTGGGTGATGTTCTCCTCGTCGACTCTGGTTGTTGCTCGAGGAGTTGTTTTCTCCTAAGGTGGTTTGCCCATATCTCACCTGCCATGACTTTGAGTGTTCCCAGTGGGGGCTGCCTCCTCAGGGGTCCTTGGTCGAGTGTGGTCTGCCTGATGCTCACTTACGGGGCTCTGCCACCCCTACACCCCGTCCTTACTCTGCCTTGCCTGTTGGATGGGCCACGTTGCTCCTCTATGGTGAAGTCAAGAATACCAGGATAATCCCTGGTCAGGGTCTATTCTTTTACATCTGCCTGAATAATCTCCATGTGGTTAATGCCCTTTTTTGGCCTTGTGGCCTATATCTCAAGGGGATCTCTAATGCTCCTGCCTTCAAGACACCGGGGTATCTGGGCCCCTTTTCTTAGCTTCCCAACCCCTTTATTCGGGGAAAAGTAAAAGAAACACCATGGCCATGATGCTATCCTAGGCCTTAAGCTCTTTCCCTTTTCTAAACCTGTCCGCTTCTACTCTCAACCCCTTCACTCAGGGAAAACAAAAATTAAACTTACAAAAAAAAATGTTTAGTTGGCATCACTAATGTTTAGTAGATGGACTCCTGGTGGCCCCCTTTCTATGTCTCCCTTGAGGCTCCCCGCATTAGGCACGGTTCTCACGTCATTCCCTGCTGTCTCCTCTCTCTGGACCGGCCTGATCCTGGTGTCTTCGGTCCTCCCCACCTGCCTCTATTCATCTTATGGCTTCAGGGCCCCTGCCCTGTTCTCCCAAGGTCCTCCCTGAAGTTCCTCTTGAAGCCTTTGCCACAGGGTTGTCTCTTTCTCCTTCCCCTTGTTCCTCCCCAGCTCCCACCTGATATCTTGAGGATTGCCATGGACTTGTTCCTCCTTTCCTCATTTGTGGCATCCCTGCAGTCTGCAGAGGAAGTTTTAATTCCTTTATGTATCTGCTGGCGCATTTTCCACCATTGCCAGCACACTCCTCTTCAGGAACCTCCTCTGGCTCCTTCTCTGAGGCTTCATGCCTCCTAAGCCTCTCCATGTGCTCATTTGTCTCCTGCACTCTTCTCCTATTCTTTCTTCTCCCCTCCTTATTGCCAGTCACCATCTTTATATTTGCCGGCCGGCGTTTGTTGATGATGTCACTAGCCAGTCTTACTTGGAAAAAGACATGGCTGACAAGCCGCACAGGTTCCCCTTCTTGCTCCTGCTCTGCTTCTGCTCTTGCTGTGGGTAAGTGTTTTTTTCTTTACTTCATTTCCTTGTTTTATGGTGTCCCCTTCTTGCTCTTCTCTGTGACAGGGATCACTCAAATTGTGGTCAAAATAGAAAAACAGTCCTTTGCATCCTGAAATGTATAAACCCTACTAGATGATCCATACAGTAAGAGACCTGAACACACAACAGCTATTGTCATCTGAGAACTCTCATGATACAACATTGATATCACTAGTCTCAGCAAAACCAGATATGCAGATGAAGGCCATGTGAGGGAGAAGAGGGGTAGCTACACATTCTTCTGGAAAGGGAAATCTGCAAGTGACAGCATTGGTTTCACCATTAAGAACCAGATTGTCAGCCAAATGACCAAATTCCCTGCTTGCATCAACAAGTACCTCATGACTCTTTGCCTCCAGCTGACCAAAAATTTGTTTGCTACTGTCACTAGTGTCTACGTGCCAAGAAAGAACAGTTTTATGCTGACTATACTCACCTGGCTTTGAACATTTGGTCACATGTGGCGTTGGTCCGGACAGCCAGTAGCAGACGTCCTACAGTCTCCTGTAGGCCAGTGGGCAGATGTTTATCACCTGGGTGGCCTCCCCCAATCTCGCCTGCCACAACTTTGAATGTTATACCAGTGTGGGGGGCCAACCACCCAAGGCTCCTCTGCGGTGGAGAGTCTGCCTGGCAGTTGTCTGTGGGGCTCCACCTCCCCTCCCCCCAACCTCATGCCAACCTTCGGTGAGTCACCAGATATTCTCGGCTGTACCCCCAATGTTATATCTCTGGAGCTTGATGGCCTTCTTAGCCCTATCACGCCTTAGGCCCTGCCTCCCAGGATAACTCACTCAGTCGTAGGCCTTCAAAAATGACTCCCTCCTGTCTCAAGGTAGTCGCTGCCTGGGACTCTAAACTTAGCCTGCACTCAAAATAAAGGATAGAGGATAAAGGAAAATATGATGCAGAGCTATCTTGCTTGTGTCACCTCACCCTACCTGTCAACCCCTCCAAAAGGGGGAAACTAAAAAGAAAAACCAACACAAACTAAGTTGGGAAGGACCTGTTTGGTCTTTTCCCCAGCCCTTCTGCTAGGGTAACAAAGCAACCTTTGCTCCCTATCATCCTGCGGGGGTTTGGCCTGTCATATGGTCAGGGTAGATCGCGGCCCTTTGCCCTGGGTCGTTTCTCCCCTCACTCCATCACGTGTGGTATGTTATGCTGCTGTCCTTCACCACTGTATGAAATGTCCCACTTCCAGCATCCTGTGGCATCTTCACAAGTGCCTGACTGCTTCTTAGGTTATGAGCCAGCACCCAGCCTCTTGTCGTTCTGCTCTGCAGCTCCCCTTGCTTCTCCCTTCTGTTTCCACCTAGAGGGAGAGCATCCTTTGCCTCCCGCATTCATCAGACGCTCCCACCTCTGTTGGTGTAGAGAGCCTCTTCTGGCTCTCCCATCCCCCTGATGTTCCTGCCTCTGTTGGCGCAGAGAGCCTTTTCTGGCTCCCCTGTCTCCTTACCACACTGTTCTCCGCTGGTGCAGAGAGTCCCTGCCAGCTCTCTCTCCCTCTGGGTATCCTGGACAGCGTCCAGCACCAGAGTCTTTCCCGACTCTGCTCCCCTCTATCTGCCATCTTCCCTGGTGGTCCATCTTATCCCCACCAGCCGGTGATTGCCGATGATGTCACCGGCTGGTTTCAGCTGGATAAAGACGCGGCTTACGATCCATGCAATTTCCTTTCTTGTTCCAGCTGTGCTGCAGGTCTTGCTGTCAGTAAGTATTTTCCATGACTTTACCCAGAATACTTCTGTCACTCCCTTTCTCAGTCTGGTGCATATGATTAGTGTGACCCTGCTCTCGATGAAGTGAAGCCAGACCAGGCTGCCTTGCACTTCATCTGTATATACATTTTCAGAGCATCCCAAGACTTATGACAAGAACATCAGGTTCCAGTCATGAGTCAAAGGGTGGTGGCAATTAGCACATGGATCTTTTGTGGCGGGTATCTGAAGTACACACACATACTGAGAAGTGCTGAGCTGCAGGGTCACCATGGCTTGAAATGCTGTTGACTCTCATGGGGCCTAGGCCAATGAACTATATGGTAGAGCATAAGTCTCTGGATTTGGACTGGCATCACGCATAATTTGTTTTAGGTAAAATCAAGCAAGACTGGGGACATCTGAATCCCAAGCTCTTGGGTCCTGGTACCTGCACATAAGATACCTGCCTGGATTTGGGGCGTATTCAAAGCCCCGTACTGATGGGTCTGGTAGAGAGAATTCTTGTCTAACTGTACAGCTACACAAAATTGGCAAAAGAACTCTTCTGTGTTGAATTTTGGAGCTCAACTACTGGGTTTTTCCCAATTGAATCTGGAACTGAGTTGGCCCTTGAAACAAATTTTAAAACAGCTTTTACTGTGTATAAGTATGTGCCAAAGTGCTGATCAAATGTATGCTTATGGAATACTTGTGCTAAAACTTGCAACAGTTTCAAAAAAATATATCATGCATTGATTCTGGATAAAAAGAACTCTTGGCAAAAGAACTCTTCTGTGTTGAATTTTGGAGCTCAACTACTGGGTTTTTTCCCAACTAAATCTGGAACTGATTTGGCCCTTGAAACGATTTTTAAAAAAGCTTTTACTATATATTAGTATGTGTTGAAGTGCTGATCAAATGTGTGCTTATGGAATATTTGTGCTAAAACTTGCAGCAGATTCAAAAAAAGATATCATGCATTACTTCTGGATAAACTAAGTGCATGGGTTCTATATGCAGATTGCTACAACCATTATTAATTTCAAGGTTATTGCTTTCAAATCCTCACTTCTGTGTGCGCAAGGAGAGCAAGGTCTGACCGGAAGAAGAGGGGAAAGGTATTGCTAGGGGAAAGAGTTGGGGGAAAGCAGAGAGCAAAGGGTGACTTGACTCCCTCAGATTTATTTTCCCTGCTGTAGTAGTGGGGAGAGAGGGGTACAAATTTAAGGCAAACCTTCAATAATTAGATTCTATACTCGGAAAATTGTAAGAAATGTATACATTTTCCATATATGAAATCTAATTATTGGGAGGTTGTTTTATAATCAAGATCAACTTCTTTTCTAGTAAATATGGTGGTTTGGGAGAAAATAGGCACAACCAGGTATAATTCTGATGGGATATTACCAGATACTGGCTCCATCATCAGATCAGAAGGCTTCTGGAAGTTTTGTAGTCCTCCACTGAAGGACGGCCACCACTGCACAAGCAACTGGTTTTGGCTCTACTTAAAGACCCTTGAGAGTTTGGGATAAAGCTACCCATAACTTTGCATCTTCATTCCTAAACTCTCTTTCTGAATGATGCACCAGCTCATTTACCTATGTCTCTTTAATATAAAATATTGAATCCTCAGCTCTAGATGTTTTCTCCCAGATTTCTTATTTTCCTCAGCCTCATACTGAAGCTTCTTTCCCTTACTCCTAACACTTTAAAGGCAGGGTGGAGAAAGCTGTTATATTTTACTTGAGCAACTGTTCCCACCAAACACATGCCCTGCAGGCAGGCAGCTGTAACTGTATCAGGCGTTAAAGTGGTGTTTGTTAAATAAAGCTTTTCAAAATGAATTTTGAATTCTCCTCATGGGTCTCTCATGCTCTTGAGAGCACTTGTACTGCCATTTTCCCAAAATATATTTATCAACACAAGGAGCTAAAGAGCCACTCCTGTTGACTTTATCTTCTGAATTGCTGGTTATGTCTCTTATTTACCCTACATTAAAATAATCTTAGGCAAATGGGTTTAAGTCCATTACTCCAGGTTACTACAACTCCTGCCTCTAATACTGAGCTAGAATCTATCCTAGTATCTGGGGTCCTGTCTAAGGTTCCAAATTGTTAGTGAAATTCTCGCTGTTACAAAATGATAATAGATATGGAACTTAAAAAGGTAGTATATGCCCCCCAAACCAGTGGCCAAGCCACAAGATACATGCATGTTAACTCAACAATATAAAAACCTGAAACTTCTCATCTCATAGGTTAGTCAATTTAGAGCAATCATAATGTATCAGACTTTACTTACATCAGACCAGACTGCAACATGTATTGATCACCACAGATCCTGGTTTTCTCTGTTAAAAAATCCAAACTTCTGTGTTAAAAAAATCCCAAATTCTCTGATTAAAAAACTCCAGATCTGCATTTTTCCACGATGAAAATGAAACACCACTATACATATAGGTATCAGTTGAACACAATGTTTTATTGATATATTTACAATTTTAAAGCAATATGAAAGCCTATCAGTGCCTCACTCATTATAATAAAATTAAGTCTAACTACCTATACCTAAATACCTATATAGTTTGGCATTTGATTTTTTTGTTCTTTTATCATGGAAAAATCAGGGCTCCTCCTGCCTCCTTCACTCACCAGGATGCACATCCAGCTGTGTCTGCCCCCGTTCCAGCTGCTTTGTCACACTGAGCCACCCTGATACACTGGTGTCCTGCCCCTGCCCATCCCATTGTCCCTCACCCCCAATACTCAGTCCCCTCCCCCCACCGCCAATGCCCTTCACTCCCAACACACAACCCCCCACAGCCCTGATAATGCCCTTTACTCCTGACTCACAGCCCCCTAGCCCTGCTGATAGCTCCTTACTCCTGGCCTATAGCATCCCCCTACTCCCTCCAAGCCCTGCTCATGCCTCTCACTGCCAACCCATTCCCTCCTATCCTTAACCCCCCAGTGTGTGAGGAAGGGGCTGGGGGTGGGGAATAAGATAAATGTATGGGGAAGGAGGGGGACACAGACAATGAGTTGGGACTGGGGAGGGCAAATGCCCCCACCAGATTTCTGTACCCACAGTGGGGTGAGGGTCATGGGGCTGCAGACAGGTTGGACCAGCTCTGGGCAGAAGCTACCTCCACAGCCCAGTAGGTGCAACCTGGTGTAGGAGGGAGTGTTGTACTGCCATGACCTCCAGGTTGACATGCACATTGATGGCAGTGGCAGCAGTTCAGGGTTGTGCACCCGCCACTGCTGCCAGGTGGGCAGGAGATTCCTCACCTTGGAAATCACAAAAATCTAGATTTTTCTTCTTTAAAGGAGAAAATCCTCATTTTTCTCCTTAAAGGAGATAATCTGTGTTATTCCATGGCAAAAAGAAAACGTGGATCCCTGTAGGTCAGACCAACCTGATTGCCTTTTACGATCAGGTCACAAAAGCATTGGGTGCAGGTGTCGCCGTGAATGTAGTCTTTCTGGACTTCAGCAAGACCTTGGACACTGTCGACCACCCCATCCTCCTTAAAAAACTAGTTGACTGTGGCATCGATGCCTACGCGGTCAGATGGATTGTGAATAGGCTGAAGTGTCGTACTCAGAGGATGGTGGTGGATGGATCATATTCGACCTGGGGGGAAGTAGGCAGCGGAGTCCCCTAGGGCTCGGTCCTTGGGCCTGCACTGTTCAATTTCTTTATCAGTGATTTGGACGATGGGGTGAAAAGCAACCTGTTCAAATCTGCTGATGATACCAACATTTGGGGTGAGATGGGCATGTTAGCAGGGAGGGAAAGACTGCAGAAAGACCTGGATAGGTTGTAGGGGTGGGCCAACAAAAACAGGATGCATTTCAATACGGACAAGTGCAGGGTGCTGCACTTGGGCTGTAGTAACCAGCAGCACACTTATAAGATGAGAAACTCCCTTCTTGAGAGCACGGAGGCAGAACGGGATCTTGGAGTCATGATTGATTCCAAGATGAACATGGGCTGACAATGCGAGGTCATGGTTGGCAGGCTAACCAGACCTTATCGTGTACCCACAGGTGGATCTCAAGTAGGTCCAAGGAGGTGATCCTCCCCCTCTATGTGACACTGGTCAGGCCACAGTTGGAATACTGTGTCCAAGTCTGGGTACCCCACTTCAAGAGGGATGTGGACAACATTGAGAGGGTTCAGAGGAGGGCCACCCACATGATCCGAGGACAGCAGGGCAGACCCTATAATGAGAGACTATGGGACCTGAACCTGTTCAGCCTTCACAAGAGAAGGATAAGGGGGGACCTGGTAATTGTCTATAAATTCAATAGGGGGGACCAGAAGGGTTTGGGGGAGATCTTGTTTCCCCTAGCGCCCTCCAGGATAACAAGGAATAATGGCCACTCCACAAATTGTTGGAGAGTAGGTTTAGATTAGACATCCATAAGAACTACTTCACAGTTAGGGTAGCTAAGATCTGGAACTGACTTCCAAGGTGCTGGCTCCTACTCTGGGGGTCTTTAAAAAGCGGCTTGATGCCTACCTGGCTAGGGTCATTTGAGCCTAGTTTTCTTCCTGCCCAGGCAGGGGGTTGGACTTGATCTACAAGGTCCCTTCCAACCCTACTTCTATGATTCTATGATCAGATACTCACAAGTGGCATGGGCAGCCTGTGTGAGTAGCACCACTGCAAAGGGAAGTATCGGGGGCCCACACAGCTCAGGGCCTGGGAAAGGGACAGGAGAAAATAGAGTGGGAGATCAGACAGGAAGCAAAGGACATGAAGCAGAAAACAGAGCAGGAGATTAGGTAGGAAAGCAGCAGATCAGTGGAGGATGGAGGTTGACATGGCACTTGGAGAGGTTGTGAAGCTACCTTCCAGCATGCCTCCTGACATTCCCATTACTGCCTGTTAGAACAATAAATGAATACTACATCTAAATAGAAATGCCCAAGTCACTTTCATGTTACAGCCTGTAGCATACTTCACAGGATTCAGGGTCAGGTTAGCAGATGGATGGTTCTGCCTCCATTAGACAAGTCACCCCAACCACCATCATTGCCAGCACCACCACGGTTTGAATTTTTCTCTTGGGTTCAGTGGTTGTGGACCACCGCCCTTTGGAGGCTCTATGACTTGTGCTTTCAGATGAATTAAATCATATTCTGATGCTGTCCATCAGCTGAATCTGAGATACTTCGGCTGACAGCCTGAAAGTGCCAAGTGTCTAGATATCAGGGATCTCCAAGGAGCACAGCAGGAACATGTACCCCAGCATAGGATGCTATTAAAGTCAGGGGATATTACTTACATGCTTGATGTTCGTGGTTATAGATAACATGGTTTAGATTCTCTTACTTTTCTTGTAACCTCAAGTTTAACTTCTTAGAGGCTCCACACCTGTGTCACTCACCTTATATTAGGATCTGTGCTTGCGTGATACTGACAGATCAGAGCCACAGACCACCTTCTTACACACCAATGTGGCCATCATTATACTCCTTTTCCTCTTGTTATCATGAAATATCTCCACCCAGCCAGCAGTGTTGTAGCTGTTTATGATTACCCTCCTATTGTTTCTGGGAGATCATTGCCTCACTTCTGTGTCAATAGCTTATATAACTATAACAGATTAGCAGAGCTCAGGCCTTTCTGTTACCAATTCCATAGCATTCTTACAATTCATCCCTAAAACATGCCTTGCAAGTTTGGAATGAAATATGCCATTGGAACAATTCTTTGTCTGCTCATGAGAAACTTGTTGGAACTACTCATTTTTCCCTAATGTCACATGGAATAGTTCTGTCATTACACTTATATGACTTTTAGCATTGGGTTCCAAGTATGAAACAAATCAGCTTAAATACAATATTTTGTCACATACCATGTACACCTTTATCTGAAAATTAGTAATAAAAAATTGAATTTGTGTCTTCCAAAGGGACACCCCCCCCCCCATCCCAACCCTAGTCAGACCCTCTAGCCATCTGCCAGGCACACGCCTAAGTGAGCATGTGCCATGGCAGGTAAGAGTCTGCCCATCCGTTCCTGCACAAACTTAGTCTCCTTTTTAAATTTATTCTGCCCTCTCAAAACAAAGTACAGGTGGTAGGCTAATAGATATGGCAAATGTTAGCTCAGGTCAAAGGAACAAGCAAAAGAATCATTACTTTACTGAGACTGTGAAGTTTGCAGTAGATATCTGAAGAGCAGGTTACTTGAAAATTTATCTACGTAGGCAGCACACACACAGCGTAATGGAAATGCACTGCAAAAGGGACAATTTCCTTCCACTGTGGTCTATCAAATTCCAGTGAAGTGTTTGTTCTCTATGGTTCATAATTGCTAATCATTTTTCTCCTTATGTTCTTGCAGTCTCTTCATTATTTCTTTATTGTTCCTCTTACTGTGAGGTCTTAGCAGCTTTGATTACACAGAGAGCAACAGTGAGTTCTTCATTGTACCTGCAGTTAAGGGAGAAGACAACCTTGCGGGGATGAATATGAATGAGGAAGAAAAGAGTCAAGTCCTTAGGGAGCTTACTTTTAAAAGGCAGGAATGTGACTAGGCTACATATAAACTTCCCAAGGATGTAGCTCCTATATACAGACATGAAGTGCTCCCTCCCTTTTTGTCTGTGAAGGATTTGGAAAAGACTGTTTCATTGTCTGTCTGGTTTTTGGAGTATTGTCACTAAGGGGAAGCTACAGAGAAGGGATAAACCCAGGCTTACAGGTTGCTCAGAAGAAGCGTTTCAGGAGACCAGGATTTTAGAATTAGATGTAGTAGTGGTTGCGTTTGGGGGAGGGGCGGGGGCAACAGTTAAAGAGTCTCATCTCAAGCTTTCAACAAGTGGTTTGCTGTCCTCAATGCCATCCAAACTCAGTTGTGCCAATAGCTGTAGGGCAAAGGCAATCCTGATCAATGCAAGCTTGTACTGTCTGTTTTCTCATCTGACAAGCAATTTACATTTCTCCATCCCTTTTTAAAGTGGATTTTAGAAATGTGGGATGGAGGGAAGTGCATTAGCCTAATCAAAATAATGTCCTTATTATGATAAACTTAATAAGCTAGGAGCTCATCTTAATTAATTCATTTTAAATTAGTTTCTATAAAGGGATCTTGGTTTTAATTCAGGACCTCAGATTAACAGGGTAATGTTTACAAAGTATGTTGAATATATGGAAGGAGAAGGAGTCAGCCTGGAGTTAAAGCTTAGCACTGGACTTAGTCTTGAGGAGTTTGTCATCGTGGCTGGAGCAGGAGAACCTGAATCAATAGTACCATTAGTTTTATGGCTGCCTATAGGAAAGAGTATGGAGTAGTAAGTAAAGCATAGTTTTGCAAGTAAGTGTTGCTTACTATCAAAGATTTGCTGACTGCCCTTAAACAATTCTCTCTTGACCTCTGTTCATTTCTCTGTAATGTCAGACTAACAATACTGAACTACTTCAGTAGAGGTTGTGAGCTTGGATTATGCTTGCCATGTTCTGAGAAGTCTTTGGTGAAAGATGCCAGAAACAGATAGCGGATTATCTTTAGTGGGTACATCTCCAAGAGATGCTTTATTATGAAGTAGAGCAAAGAAAGTACTGCTCAGTAACCATCACTGTCTACATGTGCAAATGTTTACTGCGCAGTAATTTCCTCCACTCTGGAGTTAATTTGCTACCTGCAAATACAAGTGGCAAATTAGCTCCCAAGTAGTTACTGGGCAGTAACACATGTGTAGATGCTGACTGAAGCAAATTTACTCCAAGTCATCCCCACCACCAGGGGGCCACCTAAAGGCTAACCCCTAGGCCACAAGGTTGTGAGCTTCTCTAGCCCCAGGGCTGAGATGGCTCTTTACCTGCCCCAGTCCTTGGCCCTTAAAAGTCTGTGGGGACACTGGGGCCCTGGGCCACCTTCAGCCAGCCTCTGGCCCCTGGATCATACAGCAGAGGCTCCAGGCCAGAACTGGGCCCAAGCACATTATCACTACACAGCTGCCTGTCTCACTTCACTATTCTGGGACTGGCAGCACCTAGACTGTCACATGGAGGCCCAGTGGGTCATTGAGGGAGCAACATTGGCATCATCCTTGACACCACACACCATCTCCCAGAGCCGGAACTAGTCCCAGGAGGAGACTACAGACTTTGTGACATGGGGGTGAGGCTGAGCTCCTCAGCCAGTTTACCAGGCATCAGCACCCCAACGCACATGTATATGAGGGCCACTCAGGCCTCATGCAGGAGTGCAGGCATGACTGGTCAGGGTATCATTGCTCCATAAATCTCAAGGCCTTGCAGACACAGTGGATCACCATCAGTGACCACAACTGATGGTTGGGGGCTGCCCGCAAGTCCATGCCCTTTATGTAGCAGCTGGATGACATCCTCATGCCCCAGGGCCCTAGCCAGAGCCATGCTGTCTACTTCAACACATATGACCTGCCTGAGCCTCCGCTGCAGCCTGGCAGCCATGGTAATGCAGCAGCAGCAGAAGGGCCCTTCAGACTGCTAGGAGCCCAACCCACCATGCTTCCCATCCCCAGCTTTATTGAGCAACTCCAGCAGCCCAGGCCAGCACCTGCCCACCAGCTCTAGCTGCACAGCTTTGCCTAGGAGGCCAGGGCAGCCATGGTACCACTGGCCCTCAGCAGCTCCAGACCCTTCCCAAAGGGGGCCTCTGCCCAGGCATTCAGGCACTGTGCCCCTGTGTCCCAGGACACTTTGTTGATAGCTGCACATCCTCACCACCAGTGGGGACAAACTTAGGCCACTGGGCCCACCTGCCACACTCACACAGTAAGCCTCACTCTGGGGGGAGGGCCCTCTCTGCCTCTGCCCCCCTCCCTGCCTTGCCCAGCTGCATGTCCCTGGCCTCCAGATTCCCCCCCTGCACAGCAGGCAGGGAGGCAGGATGCAGTGCAAAACTTTACTGAGCAGCCTGTACCCCCTCAGGTAGGCAGGCATGGGCCTCTCACAAGTAGAAGAATGTGTCGATGCCAGCAGGAATGTCATTCTTGACTGCAGGGGGCAGGGATGTGTAGCACAGCCAGGTAGCCCTCCAGGTGGTAGTGAAGGCTGTAGGAGAGTGCAGGCTTTCCCACTTCAATGTTGAAGCTCAGGGTCCCACACCAAGATCTCAGGTGCACCTGGGTCACCACAGCAAGCAGCAAGGCATAGTGGGTTAGGCACCCCTTGGTTCATGCAAACAGTTCATTGTTTCATACCTAGGACACTTTCAGCAAAGGCCCCTTCAGGGTACAAAGCCAGCATGGGGGGGGGCAGGGAAGAGGGTTATCTCCAGGGGGCCGCTCCAGCCAGGCCATCTGGGGGAAGGGTGAGGTACCACCAGCTATGCAACCCAGCTAGCCAGGACCCCCTCACCCCACTAGCCCATGTGCACAGGAGACAGATTGGCCTGCAGGAGGAGAGGGAGAGGGGGTGTGAATCTGGAGCCATGGCAGCAGGTGTTCCCATGAGTCAAGCCTGTCCTGGCATGGAAAGGGGCAAGGAAGGCACATTGCCCACAGCCAGCACCCAGTGTCCCACCTGCCCCTGTACAGTGAGCGAGTGGCCCACCTGCCTCTGTAGGCTGACTGACCATGGGTCCGTGGGCACCTGTGTATGCACAACCTCCAATTTGAAGCTAGGCAGTGCACAGCCCCCTGATATAGAATGTGTTGTCTCATAAATGTTGCAATCTCTCACAAACAGCCTCTTTCTCCTCACTCTACAGCTGCATGCAGGGGAGAGGCACCAACTCCCAGCGAGGATGCACCTTCAGGGTCACCACTAATCTTGGCCAGGGCCTTGTGTTTGCACTGGCTCCAGCAGAGGAGTACCTGGAGCCAGATCTGGGTGCTGGACTGGCTGGTCATGGTGGCTGAGCAGCTGGTGGACTCACAGGCCCAGCGCACAGAGGATGTCATGCACAGGAGAGGGATTCACATAGGGTGGACCAGGAATTTTGGAACAGGCTCCTGACCTTGAAGGAGAGGCACCTGGAGGTCCAGAAGTGGCAGACTGTCATGGTGGCCAGAGTAGTGGAGGCCATGGAGGAGAACCACCATGTGCTGGATACTGTCCTGGTCCTGGTGGTTGCTTTCATGCTGTCTGCAGCCATAGACCCACCTGCCACCTGGCAGCCATGCACCACCCATCAGCAGGCTCCCCAGTGGGCCTGAGCTGAGATGCAGTAGCACCTCCATTGGCCATGTGCCCCTGCTCCAGCTCCTACCCTGGGTGTCCACCCCCCCACAGCCAGCCCTCTCACTTGGGTCCTTCCTTGCCATTTGCCCCAGCTCCATGTAGCAGGAGCTGCCTGAAGGGGGGCTAGCACCATGTGCAAACCCTGCTGGCCCATCCTTCTGGATGCACGAGGGGAATCCACCCACACTGACAGAGCAGAGCAACAGCCACCTTTGCTAACAGGCAGGCCCCACACCTACTGGGCTTGCTGCAGTGTGCACAACTGTGAAGGTGTAGCCAGAGGCCAGGGTACTGGGCACCTGTTCCTAGGCTCCACCCCTTAGGTGCTCCAACCCTATGACCCACCCAGCAAGAGAGCACACACAGCATGGCCTGAGCAAAGTTTACATGAGGAAGAGGATGCTTTATAGGTGGTGGGTGGGGTGGGTGGTAGAAGGGCTCTTTGGGGAGCGGGGAAGGGGCCTTGTGGTTTGGGACAGAGAGGGGTGAGGTTTGTTGTTGGGAATGGAGGAAGAAGGAGAGTAGTATGTTTCTGGAGCAGAATAAAGTGATTTTCTAAGATTTCATAGATTGTAGAGTCAGAAGAGGCCCAATGGATCATTGTGTCTGACTCCCTGCCCCTGGCAGGAAAGAGGACTGAGATTAGACAATCTTGGGGATAGCTCTATCAAGCCTTCAGTCAGCGCAGATGTAGCTAGGGATCTTCTGGAAGGGCTAGACATTTTTAAATCTGCAGATCCATATGCCCTCCACCCAAAGGTGTTGAGGGACCTGGCAGAGGTCATCACAGAGCCCTTGGCTTGGCTGTATGAGCATTCGTGATCATCTGGCCAGGTGCTGGGGGATTGGAAACTGGCTAATGTGGTCCCAATTTTCAAGAAGGGGAGGAAGGAAGAACCAAGTAACTATAGGCCTCCAAGCCTCACCTTGGTGCTCAGGAAGATCTTGGAGAGAATCATCAAGGAACACATCTGTGGGGGGCCTGCAGGGGAGATTATGCCCAGGGGCAATCAGCATGGGTTCACCAAAGGCAGGTCCTGCCAGACCAACCTGATGGCCTTTTATGAACAAGTAACTAAATCCTTGGATGATGGTGTCACTGTGGACATAGTCTTTCTAGACTTTAAGAAGGCCTTTGACACTGTCCCTCACCCCATCCTCAGTTTGTCAGGCAGGATCTACCTGTGACAAACCCATGCTGGTTTTCTTTCAGCATCGTTTCCCCTGCTGGGCCTTCACAAATATGCTCTCTGATGATTTTTTCTAGTATTTTCCCAGGGATAGAGGTAAGACTGACTGGCCTAAAGTTAGCTGGCTCTTCCCTTCTCCCCTTCTTAAAAATGTGCACCACGTTGGCCCTTTTTCCAGTCCTCAGGGACCTGGCTGGAGCACCCTGAGAGCTCAAATAGCCATGCCAGTGGTTCAGCAATGACACTGGGCAATTGCTTCAGCACCCATGGATGGAGGTCATCTGGGCTGGCTGACTTGTACCCATCCAGCCCTTCCAAGTGCTCCTTAACTAAGTCACAACTAACCTTTGGCATTCTGGTACCTTTTGGACTACTGTCTATGCTCAAGGTAGGGGATTGTCTTGGTCACTACTCAAGAATACAGAAGCAAAGAACTCACTGAAGAGCTCCACCTTTTTCCCTGCATCAACCACCAACTTACCTGATTTGTCCTGCATGGACCCTATTCTACTCTGTGCTTTCTTTTTGCTTGCTATGCATCTGTAAAAGAGCTTTTTATTGTCCTTAATTGTTGCAGCCAGCCTAAACTCCAGTCCTGCCTTGTTCTGCCTAACTGACTCCCTGCAATAGCGTTCCAGGGTGGTGTATGCCTCCTTGGTGGTTGCCTCCTGCTTCCACTGCCTATACATCTCTTTCTTTCTTTGCCCCCAGTCTTTCTTGAAGCACCCTGTTCAGCCAAGGGGGCTTTTTAAAATCCCCCTAGCCTCTTTCCTTCATAAGGGGATAGACTCCATTTGTGCCCCAAGGATCACTCCCTTGAGAAACTTCCAACCTGCTTGGACCCCCATTTTCTTGATGCTCTTGAGTTTCGCCACCTCACTAACTAGGTTTCTAAATTTACTAAAGTTGGGAAGCATTTTCTAAAAACTGACCCCTGATGCACAGGGGGATGCACTGGGGGAAGCCCAGGGCAAGTAACCCCACTGCTACTTCCACAACCATGTACCCAAAACATGGTGTGCTCCAGCTCATCCTAAAGGGTGCTACATACCCCCAGAACTGCTTTCCCAGCAGTCGTCTTGCCCATACTGAAGAGGTGGCTGATATAAGGTAGATGGGGAGGCATGGCCAGCTTGAGCAGGTCAATGGTCAGCCAGGTGTCCACAGGGAGGGGCCACCACATGATGGTGGCCTGCCACTCCATGAGTGGGCAGAGTTTCTCAAGGAGCTCTTGGAAGGTGGGCCAGGTCATGCAAAAAGACTCCAGCCACTGTTCATGATCCCAGGTGCTCTGGATGATATGCAGCCACCAGTACTGGCTAGCCAGGTGGGCCCAGAGGTGGCAGTGATCGAATGCCATGAGTGCTTGGATGGCACAGGTGGTGATGTCCAGGTGTGTATCACTAGTGTCCCTGCCAGGATCCAGACACCAACACAGGGTCTAAGTGGCAGCAGACCGAGACTGACCTGAGTCAGGTGGCAGTCACCACAGGGGTGAAGCACGGCAACCAGAGTGGTGAACTGGAGTCCAAAATACGACATTACTCCAGGAACCTGGGGGTGGAGCAGCAATCACATGGTGAGCACAGGCTCTGATGACAGAGCTGCAGCATGCTGGCACAGCACTCTGCAGGCTTCTCTGGGCCAGGGATAAAGGTGGCCAGGGAGCAGCATGTGGCTTTTAAAGATGGCCCCCAGCTGTAGGCAGCTGTGGACAGAGGCTCCACCTTACCTTGGCTGCTCCAGGGAGCAGCATGTGGCTTTTAAAGATACTGGACATCACTCCAGTAGGACAGAGGCTCCACCTTACCTTGGCTGCTCTAGGGGATGAATGGAGGAGCAGAGTACTGCAGAGGAGTAAATTACTGCAAAGTAAACCAGTAATAAAGTAAAGTAATAGCAGTATGTTCATGTGTTGATGCACCAAGTGTTTACTAATTGTGGACTGAATCAGTTTGAATTCAGTTCATTCACAACTGGGAAAAGATGACCAAGGTGAGTGGCTGGACTGGTCAGCATGTGGTCTGCATGAACACGAAGGACCCAGTGGCAGCTAGGGTATGGTAGGAGGACATGCAGGATGAAACTTCAACATCGAGGTTACAAGACTTTAGGGCACAGACAAAAGTGATAAATTTTGCAGGTTCTGGCCACAGAAAGCAGTCTATAGCTGTGACCAAACACAAATGCACAGCTGTAAACAGCTTCAAAAAGGGCCAGTCAAGTGGAAATCTGACTCCCTCATTGCATGAGGTATCAGACAAAGACATTTCAAAATGTAGTATCTTCTGTAACTTGTGTTTGTGGAGCTCCCAGCCTGTCAATGTTTTCAGAATGGGAGTGGGGAAGGGAGAGGAAAAAATTCAGTCTGAGGGGTTTTCAGCCTGCCCCCAGAGGGTGGGATGGGTGTATTGGATCCCCCTGAGAAGGTGGGTGGGGCTCCAATTCACCCATCCAACTCTTCAGCACCAGCTGGGGAGCCCCAAGAATGAGCTCCCTCTGCTGCCTTTCCCCCCTCCAATTCTGAAAACAGCAGGCACTGGCAGAGAGCCATGGCCATTGCTATGGAAACCTGGCTGCAGGCTTTCAGTGGGCAGCTAGATTCCCCTCCCCCTAGAACCAACAGTGAACTTCTGTTTGGTTTGGGATAACGTTGTAATTCAGAACACTTTGCAGAAAAATCTCTGAGTTACAGCTGGGAGCAGCATTTTTGTCTGAACCATTTGTGTTTGGGAGCTCAGGCAGAGGTGAGCAAAGCATCTGGTCTTGACTATAATTAATCTTACATACCGTCATCTTTCCAGAAACTATAAGAAATATTTTCAAATCATAGTACATTTAAGAAAAGAAAGGATATGAAATTCACTGGATACTTTATCTGCTATGAGTGATTCATTTTGCATTATTTGCAGTAAATGATGGAGAGAGAAAAAAAGGCTTTTTCTTGGTTCTGCCTTATAAATGAATAAGTACCTTCCAGCATATCTGCAACTAAATCATCTTCCTACTCATCCTTAGCCAGTGAATATTTTTTTTATTGTAATGTATTACAGCTGCCTGTTAAAAATGTATGAGTTAATATGCAAAGGTTGATGTAAACAAGCATATATGTAGATTCTATTCCACATGGGACTGGATCCAGAGTGTATGTGGCGGCAACATGGTCACAACCTTTCTTGATTGTGCCAAATGTAAACTCTCAGCACAGGGATGCTGCTGAATTTAGCAGGAAGGGAAGGGAGGAAAAGGCAAACAGCAGCAGCACTCACACCCTAGGCTCCAGAGCCAGGAGAAAATAGGACCTTCAGCCAGACCCTGCTCCAATCATCTGGGGTAGAGACAGAAATCACATATAAACTGGTATAAGTGATCAGAAACTGGTTTAAACCTGTAACAGAACAGAAGTTAAGTGCATATAAACCAGTTTCAAAATGGCTGAAACCGGTTTAAGATAGACCTGGACAGATGTAGTATCAGACTTAACTGATTTAGGTTAAACTCGTCTATGGAACTTCTGCCCATGATCCCATCCTGACTCAAGTTAACTCACAGCCCCTTAGCATACCAAGATGCTTTGAACCTCCCCTGCAACCTCCCCACACACACACAGCAGCTTGCTGGAATATGCTTCACACTCTACTGCTCCAGCCCACTGCATAGTTGCATAGTTGGCCCCAGGCCTGGGCTGTCATAGAACGACCTCAGGTGGGAGGGGGGGCACAGTCCCCTGGCTGGTTGGTACTCTCATGTACAGACAAGCATCTGCCCACATGGGGGTGACCCTGTCTTGGGGGCTTTCCTCTGCCTGGGACAACACCAGGGAGGCAAGGGAAATCCAGGCCTTTTCCCACCTGCTCAGCTGTTGGGACAGGTGGGAGTAGGAAGGAGCCTCCTGGGTTGGATGCTTGCCCATACAGCCAGGCCTGAGGGCACAAGGAGTTGCCACCTCAGGGAGCTTCCCCACACCACCCTCCCCACCAGCCTAAGGTTGCCCTGCTCCAGGCAGCCAAGGGAAATCCACCTCCATTCCCCATTGTGGCTGCTTGGCTCAGCTGCTGCCACAGGTGGGAAGGAGAAGGAGTCCCCTCGGCTGGGTGCCTGCCCATGGACTCACGCATAGGGGCATGAGGGAGTCCCTGCTTCAGAGGATTTTCCCTGCCTTGGGGTCCTCCAGCCCAGGGCTCTCCTGCCTAGAGGACTCCTTCCCTCTCCCACTTGAGCCAAGCAGCCATGCAGTGGAGAGGGAGCAGGAGGATTCCCCTGGGGACCCCAGGTGAGGGAAGCCCTTGAGGTGAGGGCTCCCACGTGTTCCCATTCTCAGCTTCACGGACAGGCACCTGGTCTGGCAGACTCTTTTCCTTTCCAGCCTGTGGGGACAGAGGTGATCAGTGGCCAGGCTGCACCAAAGAGGGAGAAAAAGGAATTCCCTTGGCTCCCTGGAACAGGGCAGACCAGGGCTTGGGGGACCCCAGGCTGGGCTGGGGGAAAACCCCTGATGCAGAGGCTCCCCCCACTCCCTCCATGAGTTGGCATCTGCACAGAGGGGTCCTTGACCTTCTTTGAGGGGACAGCAAGGGGTTGGAAGTATATGCTGAGCTGCCAGTCAGAGATTGCTCCAATCAGTAGGGCTCACAGTGGCCGTCAGGCTGGGAAGCATGCTCTCTCCTGGTTTCTGGTCTGGGCCACCGCAGGCATCTAGCTTCCTTTCCCAATTGAAAAGTGAACTTCAGTTCAGTTCATTATTGGTCCAGTCCACACAGCTTAAAAAAACCTGTGAAGGCTGAAACAATTCTGCCTTGGGCTTTTTGACTGTCTGTACTTAGTCCGGGTGAGCTCAGAGCTGACTGCTGAGGTACAGCTCCAAAAAGTGCCCTTGCTGATTGGGTACTGGGGTAAGAGCTCACTGCATATGCATGGCACAGGCAAAGTGGGGGGCCATCTTCCTCTTGCTGCATATCTAGATTTGCTACTGCTTCTACAGTTGATACTTTTACCTAAGAAAAGACTATAGTATTAGACCTTATCTTTGTACTGCTGGATACTGTCAGACACTAGCACGATGCAGCAATGTCCTGCAACTTCTTTTCTTTTTTATGCCACCGTGGGTGCATCTATACATGCTGATTATAGGTGCATTAGTCATTTTTAAAGTGCATTCTGGGCACAGGTCTATATATGTGGGCCCTTAATGCACCTTAAAAAATGCCAATTTTAGGCTATTCATGCCTAATTTTGATACCTGCAAAAACCGGTATCAAATTTATGTGCAAAGAGCTAAAGCACTTTAATGCACATGTAGACATGCTAAGCCTCATTAACATGCTGACTGACTTAGGACTAACTTTAGTCCCAAGTCGGTTTGCATGCTGCGTTAATGCACCTTAGCAGGTGCACATGTAGATGTGTGTGTAAATCGTCTTAATGAGCAATGCACATTAAGTTTAGATGTGTGTAAAAGCATGTGTAAACACACCTAACATTTCTTAGATTTGTTGTTATCAAGCTGGTGCCTGAACATTAACATTTGGTAACTTGCGCCTCCCTCTAAAACAAGAATGTAATTTACACCACAACAGAATGATGGAAGTACAGGCAACCCCCTCTTAATGCTGTTTCACTTAGCACTATTTCACTATAACATTCATTTTAAATTGATACCTGATTTGACTTAGTGCTTAATGAGTTTTGTTATAACACTCGTGGTCGCCATCTTGGATTATTACAAACACTTGAGGTTGCCATCTTGGGTCATTAAATACTTGGTTTTACTTAACTCTCATTTCACTTAACTCTTGTTTTTTCAGGAACCAATATAGAGTGCTAAGTGGGGGTTGCCTGTACAACATAGGTGTTCATCAAAAACCACAGTCCCACAGTCATAATGTATGTCACTTCCTATAAAAACACCTCAAAATCCATATAGTAATTGTAAATTGCATTAAAATGTATCTCCTTTCAAAATGATAAATAATCGTGGTTTTCACATTTTCACTAAAAGTCCATTTTCCTTCATAGAATAAGAATGAGCAAATAGTAGAACACAACTTGCCTTATCATAGTATCATAGTATCTAGGGTCAGAAGGGGCCTAGAGCAGGCCATCTAGTCTGACCCCCCCACCAGTGGCCTTCTTGACCCTGATCTATATTTGAATTTATTGTCATGTTCTGCTAATGAACCTCTTCTTCAAACTAAATTCCAGCTTTCAAAACTCTTCCTTAGAAGAACAGGCAAGCTAGGCAGACTCTGTTTTGACAGCCAAAGATGGTGCACAGGCTTATCACTTTGTTGCTTGTTGTCAAAGCTTAAGCTCCAGAAACAGTCTTTCACCATGTCCCAACACAGAAGTCTTTATATGCCACTATTCGTTTTTACTGATTTATGAATAGTTTTAGTCATTGCTTTGTGATGCGCTAGCTGGTAGTGATTTGGCCCAGGGGTTTTGAAAGGGTAAAAAAATGATTGGAGGGCTTGGGATTCCTTTTCCTCACCAAGCAGGCCCCAAAGACTCACCCTCCATGTCCCCTGATTGGCCCCTTAGGTTACCTGGAGGCAGCGCAGCTGACCTGGGGGCAGCGCAGCTGACTCAGAGGAGACCTGTGAGGGAGGACAAGGAAGGAGTTTCAAAGAGCTGGCAAGAGCTGAGCCAGCAGGGCAGGAGCAGTTGCTGCAGAAAGACCTAAAGGATCAGGACCCACAGGCAGCAGTTGAACTCTTGGCAGCACAGCCAGCAGGAGAGGCTCCCCACTGGACTCCAGGATCCCCAGCAAGAGGCTACAGCCAGCAGGAGAGGTTCCCTGCCTGGCTCCAGCAGAAAGCTGTGAAGTGACCCAAGGGGCTCCCAGTTCCACTTCCAGTTTCTCCATCAAGAGGAAGGGCAACTTGATGTGAGGCAGGGGCTTCCAGAAGGTCAAAAGCCCTAAAAGCCTGGCACAGGCCCAGCAATGGTGGCTGTGTGGTAGAGGTTCTGTCTTCCATGCAGGAGATTGATGTTCAAGCTTTGGTTGGGTCAAGTAGGGATGAGTGATGTGACACTAGAGAAAAATCTTGTTGGAGTGGAGGGGGTCATTCTGTTTTCCCCTTCCAGGTACCTATGCCCTATATTTCTTGTTATTTGGTGTTCAGTATTTTGTGCATTTTACATTTTGTCATCGGTATTGTTTATTGTGTTGTTTGCATTTTATATTTTGTTAAACCTGTTTTTTGTTAACTAGATGAACATGTCTATGAATGTGAATGCCTAACCTTTATTGAATCCCGTCCCCTTGGGGCATTGTAGTGTCTCCATACCCCCTGGTTTCTATATGTTATGTTCCCACCACTGTTTCTCTCATTAAAAGGTGTATGATTAAGTCTACATTGGTGATCTGGCCCTGCTTGATAGGGAAGGCGTGTCCTTACACCTCCCACAGTGCTTGTGCACCTGGTTTGATACCTTCAATTGGATAAAGGGTGCATCTTGGAGTACCACTCAGGTTACAGCTTCATGAAATGACAAAAAGTTTACACTGTATTCTGGCTGAAAAAACACATTGTGATGTATTAAATGGAATGAATGAAATCAATATTACATGTACTCTGTTATTATTGAGCACTTTTACATGTTCTTTTGGGGTGGGGATGGTGCTTTAATTAAAGCAGCTCCAAGAGCCACTCTAATTAAAGTGCTACAGTGTCTGGTGTGTCAGTGTTCCTGGACTTCAAAATGGTGGTGGAGGTGCTTGAATTAAAGCTTATTTGATGACCTCTTCTTGACCTGCTGCTTAGAAACAGGGAAGAATTGGTGGGGAAGATAGTAGTGGATGGCTACTTGGGATGAGTTGAAACAGTTCAGAATCCTAAGGAAAGGAAGGATGGAGGTCAGCAGAGTACTGGACTTCAGAACAGCAGACTGCAACTTGCTCAGGGAACACATGGGCAGGATCCCCAGGAAAGCCAATCTGGTGTGGAGAGAAGTCCAGGAAAGTTAGCTGTACTAACTTACCAAGAGTGGTAGAAGCCTTACCAAGAGTGCAGGAACAAATTATCCCAATGTGCAGAAAAACTAGCAAATATGGCAGAAGACCAGCTTAGCTTAGCAGGAAACTATTCAGTAAACTAATTCACAAAAGAAAGCTTATAAGATGTGGAAACTTGGACAAATAACTAGGAAAGAATATAAGAGCATTGCTTGGGTATGCAGGGATGAAGTCAGGAAGGCCAAAGCGCAATTGGAGTTGCAGCTAGCAAGGGATGTGAACGGTAACAAGAAGATGTTGGTAGCAAGGGGAGGATCAGAGAAAGTGTGGGTCCCTTACTAAATAGGGGAGGCAGCCTTGTGACAGAGGATACAGAAAAGGCTGAAGTACTCAAAACCTTCTTTGCCTCAGTCTTCACAGGCAAGGTCAGCTCCCAGACTACTGCACTGGGCAGCACAGTTTGGGGAGGTGGTGAGCAGCCAACCATGGCTAAAGAACAGGTTAGGAACTATTTAGAAAAGCTGGACATATGGATGGAAGATGGCATAGAGTGCACCATCAGCAAGTTTTCAGATGACACCAAGCTGTGGGAAGTAGTAGATACGCTGGAGGGTAGGGCTAGGATTCAGTATTACCTAGACAAATTGGAGGATTGGGCTTAAAGGAATCTCATGAGTTTCAACAAGGACAAGTGCAAAGTCCTGTACTTAGGGCAGAACACTCCTATACACCAGTACAGACTGGGGGCTGACTGGCTGGGCAGCAACTCTGCAAAAAAGAACCTGGGGGTTACAGTGGACAATAAGCTGAATATAAGCCAGCAGTGTGCCCTCATTGCCAAGAGGGCTAACAACATACTGGGCTGCATTAGTAGGTATGCTGCCAGCAGATCAAGGGAAGTAATTATTCCCCTCTATTTAGCACTGGTGACGTCACATCTGGAGTACTGTGTTCATTTTTTGGGTCCCCCACTACAGAAAGGATGTGAACAAGTTGCGAAGTTCAGCAGAGGGCAACAAAAATGGTGAGGGGGCTGGGGGACATGACTTACAAGGACAGGCTGAAGGAACTGGGCTTATTTAGTCAAGAGAAGAGAAGACTGAGGGGGGATCTAATAGCAGCCTTCAACTACCTGAAGTGGGGTTGATAGGAGGATGGAGCTAGATTGTTCTCACTGGTAGCAGATGACAGAACAAAGAGCAATGGTCTCAAGTTGCAGCAAGGGACGTTTAGGTTAGATATTAGAAATAATTTTCCCACAAGAAGTGTAGAAAAGCACTGGAACAGGTTATCCAAAAAGGTGGTAGAATCTCCATCCTTGGAGGTTCTTAAGAACTGGCTAGACAAAGCTTTGGCTGGGATGATCTAGTTAGGGCTGGTCCTGATTTGAGCAAGGGGTTGGACTAGGTGATGTGAAATCCCTTCCAACCCTACTTTTCTACAATTCTGTGGTTCTAAGCACTCCCACTACCATTTTAAAGCATGGGATTCTGATACATGAGATGTTGGAGGCTGCAGGAGCACAATAATTACCACACTCCAGCAGGCTTGTTTAACTGAGTTTGCTCCAACACACTGTAATTACAGTGGGTTGGAGCAGCCTCCATGCTTGTGTACAGGCACCACATAATTTGTTTGCTTCAGTGACTGCTGCTGATGCTGCTCATTGAGAAATGCACAGAGATGCCCAAATCGACATAGTTTAATTAAGAACTGAGCAACAAGGAGACATAAGGCATGTCTACATGTGCTTTTATGCGTGCCTAAATTTAATGCACATTTACATTAAGACGATTTAGGTGTGCATCTGCACATGAATGTGCTAAGGCACGTTAACGCAGTGTGTGGACTGACTTGGGATTAAAGTTAGTCCTAAATCAGGCGACATACACAGCATTAATGCGTTAGCATGTCTATGCATACATGAAAGCACTCCAGCTATTTACGCATAAATTTTGATACCTATCAAGATTAGGCATGAATAGCCTAAAATGGCCATTTTTATGGTGCATTAGGAGTGCATACATGTAGAAGAGCTCTTATTGCAGCTTAAATTGGGCTAAAGCACTTTAAATAGGCATGTGCAGATGCTCCCATGGTACATAAAATTATTCCTTCTAATGTATGTTCCCTTGCATTGTAAACAATGAATTTCATCATGTATAATGTTGCCCATTTACCTAGTTTTATTTCTTAGAACCTTCTCTTGATCTTATTAATCTAAATGAAAGTCTACTCTCAGAAGCTGGGAAGAATTTTAGTCATCTGGGTACAACCTGAATCATTGAATAGGCAGTAAAAGAGATGGTGAATACAGAAATAAATAATTGAACTGAATTTTAAGTTCAGTTCTCTTTGCCTTTTTTCACAGCCTCATGTTTTGAGTTTTGGGGGTTTTTTTTATTGTTGTGCTCATCTCAGGGGGTGAGAAGGGTTGTTTCTTTATTTGGTTAAAATGTTTATTCTAGCAAATACAATTTTAGCAGGGAGGCTGGCTACACAGGCATATTCAAACAAACATCACAGCAAATATACAGAAAGCAATCCTGAATTCATAATCATGACAATTCCCACTAGATGTGTTATTTTGAATGTTAGATTCATTCATCTAGAACTTTCAAAATGTACAACATTGCCAGGAGTGCATATGACTTTGTCTGGTTCCAAAACTATCAACTGCATGGCATCTAAAACATTAAGCATAAGTGAAATGAGCCCCAAAGCGGTTTTGTTTCCATAAGGAGTAATTTAGATTGATAATGTATCTAAAATTACACTAATGCAACACTAAGGTATGAGGCTTTCTTCCTGAAAGCAGTCAGGTCTTCTCTAAGTGAGAAAATTGTACTAATTTAACTAAATATTTTTGAAGCCTAAATAAATATTCACTGACAGAAAATGATGTGAAGTTACAGTCAAGTTCCCCATTGGTCTCACTTTCACACTGTCATGCTCAGCAAAACCTGAACTACTAAAAACCAGAAAGGCAGCATATACAGTATATAACACTGTTATCTCACACACACTACTTCTCTCCAGCCTCTACCCCAGAGATGGTAAAAGCCATTGAGATAAAGGAAACAACTTCAGGGAACCAAATTACTTCACAAAGTCCCATACCAGAAGGGTTTTAATTATACAGTATATTACTCAGAAAGACCTAAAAATGAGTATGAAGGTATCATCTGTCATAATAGTTTTGTCTTAGTATGGGCTCAACAATCTTTAGGATTCACCTGTAACTTTATGATCTTGGACATAGAGTGTCTGGAACTTAAGCTTTGAAAACATCAGAGTGATAAGCCTGTGCACCATCTTTGGCTGTCAAAACAGAGTCTGCCTAGCTTACCTGTTCTTCTAAGGAAGACCATTGAAAGCTTGAGCTTGTGGATACTGCTGGTGCTCAACTGTTTTCATATGAACCTCATCAATGTATGCTGGAAAGAACTTAAAATGCAATGTTAACAAAAATATCAGTCAAGATTTTTGAGAAACAAAAATTCCTTTTGTAAGTCTTCATTGAACAGACACGCTTTTTTCAGTATTGTAATTTAGAATGAAACAAGCATTGTATTCAAACCATAAGCACATCTCCATGATCAACAACAACATCTAGATTTGACAAGTCACTCAAAGCTGCCACTGATACTATAATAAACATCTAATAATAAATGGAACTAGCTACATCATACATGGCTAGTAAAGACTGGGGATCATTTTCCAAATTCAAGTCACAACTCACATTTCAAGGACACTTCAGGAACTCTGGGATACAGTCCCAACATTTGTTACTGCCCCAACAATTTGGAAGTTGGTCACATTACACTGGGTATGTCTACACAAGATGTTTACTGTACAGTAGACTAATTAAATGCACAGTAAATTTCTCAGCATCTACATTCATGACCATATTAGGCTGAAGTAAACTAATTTGCTCTGCAGCAGGATTGTAAATACAAGTACTATTCTGCTCTGGAGTAAACAACTCCTCAGCAACACGTGTAGATACTGGATGGGCAGGCTGGTTGCCTACTGGCTAGCCCCACAGTGAAGCACACTCATATCCCAAACAACCCCTCCATAGCATGTTGAACTGGGGAAGTAGTCCTGGGCTGGCAGGCTCCTGGCCGTATGTTCAAACAACACACCCAGGAGCAATAAACTCCAGAACAATAAGCTCCACAGTTTATTCATGCACAGTAATGTCATGTGTAGATGTGCCCATTGAGAATTCTCTATGCAATATAATAAAATGAGTAAAAAATATAGCCAGTATAAAATCCGTTCTGCACCATAGGCTCAAGGTATGCAGCATCTATAGAGAGATCTTGTTCAGTAGAGCTCACCTAACTACATGTGTTGCCTCCAACAACAGAGGCATAAGACTTTTTGAATATGTCTTCACCATATCCTGAGTGAAACTGGGTACACTAAGAAATAAATACAAGGCTTGAAGATTTAGGGTATAAATGGCTTGGAGCCATGTCAAGTTGTTTACACTACAAATTTGCAAACACGCATGTACATGGAGTGGATGAGACTTATTTCTTAGCTTTGAGTCCAGTCCCAGGCAGAACCAGGTATGGAATAAACTAGGTATGGTCTATAGCACAGAATTGTAACAGCAATTTCCTGAGAGTTCTGTATTGTCTGCAAAGGCAGATTTCATGTGTTGCATACATAGTGGGCCACCACTCAAACAGGGCACATTGAAGGTTGCTGGCACCAGTGTGCACTTTAGCTTTTTATTTCCTGGTTTTCAAACTCCTGAAAGTTTGAGTTCTGCTAAACAAAACATCATTGCAGGACTGAAGACACCTCTGCACATCCTTAACTCTGCATTTGCCATTTTTTGAAAATAAAGAATGTCCTATTTTTCCCCTTTAACACAAAGAGGATTTGGGGAGTTTAGATAGGAGTTAGTCTTTGTTTAGGCAACTGGTATTGCCACATAGGTTTGCCACTGAGATTTCACTGGGGCTGGCTAGTGGTGAAGAATGATTGGCAATTCTCATGGACTCTTCTGTGCCCTCAAATATTGAGAGGTGGTTGTTGCTGTCACAGCAGAGAGAGACATGCAGATCTGTCCTGACATCTAGACAGTTTTAATTAGTGTTGTTTTCAGGAACTTTATGTACCCAAAAGAAGACTGGTATGACTCTTTTATTCTACCTTCTTGTCCACTGTTCTTTGCAACATGCAGGCCTAACCAGCATTTTCTACTAACCCCTGCTTTTCTGATGACATTAGCATTTTTTGCTGCCCCTTGTTCATAGGCACTGCATGCACAAGTAGTAGCTTACTAGAGGGTCACAGACTTCCTTGACTGTGGAGGCCAATCTGTATGCTGAGATGGTTCCATGCTGCCAAAGTTGAGCCGCCTGAGCCAGCCGACCTCCCTCAATATGCCTCTCACTTACACAGTGTGACCCTTCCAAACTGGCGTCTTTTGGGAAAGATCCAAAGCATAGTTTAAACTCTAGCTGTGCACAAAAAAGTCTGATAGAATCACATGGCTTTACAATGTTATATTGAGAGAGGTTGTATCTTGAGAAATTCCTATTTAAATAACTCTCAACTTGTACCATTAACCACATGGTGCACACTCACTAGGCACAATAGATCTCAAGGCAATCCAGCTAAGTATGCAGATTTTAGAGAAGTCAACATTTAAACAGCTTACTAATTTACATAAAGTTAAGCACATGAGGTGCTCAGAGGACCAAGGCCTAGCAGGTTTCAGAGTAAGTTGCAGGTCTAGGTATTTCAATGGGAATTAGTCATTGAACTTCTAATCAATAGTAAAAACAGTGAAATGGGGGTCCAGCACTGCACCCACTCTAAGTCCCCCACCCATTCTTGTGGTTTTATAAATGCACTTCCCTGGTTTCCCACAAATATTTCCCTCTGTTTCTGTGCAAAAGCATCACAGAAACAAGAGCATGGAAACTGGCTATTACAAAGTGCAGCTAAACATACAAAGTAATTAAAACAAAACAGAACTTTTTCCGCCTTGCAGGCTCATTCATATTAATGTGAGGTACAATATAGAACCACAGTAATTATATGAGCTGTGACAGGATGGGGATTTCTACATTGACCGTGTCATTGTATATAATCCCTAGTTTCTTTCAAATATATACATAATTCAGATAAAATGCTAAATGCTTTTGAAATGCTGCATATTTGCTAAAGTATAGCACATTGTCAAGGGGTGTTGACATTGATAGGTTTCAAAGGGGAGGCCAAGCATAGGCCAAGTAGAGATTTACTATAATATTGCACATTTCTGTAATGGTACAGTACATGGTATCTTCTTTGTTTCTGCTTTATTTGGTAAGTGCTCCACAAGAGAGAATAGACATGAATCTTAGTTGGTGCATTCAGAGAAAGAGCATATTAATCTGTTATCTCAGAAAATAAAATTGTGTCACGCCTGTGCTTCTAATCAGATCTGGCGGTTTTGATAATTGATTCTTGTTGTTCTGTGTCTACTGTTGCCCCTAGATCAAAAACGGATGCTTCACATTTTGTTTTTAGTTTCCAAGCTAGGAGGAAACATGAAGACCAAGAAAAGGTTTTAAAGGAGAATTCTATGTACATAACAACTGAGCAGTTGCTGGCTGCTCTCCAAGGACCAAATCCAATTGTTCAGATATGCACTTATGTGACACTTCTGTAAATACAAAACTGTAATTTTTAGCCCTCACACAGAGTTTAGATTCTGTTTTCACTCTACAGCCAGAGGCAATAGAATATTTTAGCATCATAGCCTAGAGGATAGCCTAAGGCACTTGCCCATTGTGTGGGTGATCTAGGTCTCCCATCATCCAGGAGTTTGAACTGTATCTCCCATTTCACAGGCAAATGCTCTAACCATGTTGCCCTGAGCACTATCTAATCACTCCACCTCAAGCTGGCCCCACTAAGCAGTCAAGCAGAGAAAGTTTGTGGGGCCAGAAGAAGACAAGCCAGAGAGTGTTCCTTTGAAGAGGACAGTACCCTTTTAAGGGGGGGGAGTAGGTTCTGACCATAGTCACCAATGGTTTTGCTTTACCTTGCATTTAAATTTTTGTTTGGAAAATAGATAAACAGCAGTGAGATAATCTGCCTCACTTACACAAGTAATTAAGTCTGCTCAGGCACATAAAGTTGAAATAGGATTTGGCCTCCTAATCTACTTGTCTGCAAGGTAATCGCACAATTTAACTATATTCATGGTCTCTCCTGAGGGGGAACCCAAGTCTAGAACAGCAGGGGTGCTGGAGGTCAGAACCAACACAGACCTGGCAGATCCTGAAAGCTTCCAACACTGAGATCTAGATTGCTGATAGCAGGTTGAATAATCAAAAGGTAAGAGTCAAGCCTGTTTCTGAATAATCCAGGTAGCAACCAGTAGTTAACTGGGAGCTCTGCATCACTCTGAAATCTGCACCTGTTCATTTCACCAACTCCAAGTGATGCTGTCCTTCAGAGTTATAACAGCATGAGGGCCACAGAAACTTATGCTGTGCCTTTACAGAAAAAAAAAGCTGTTTGCTTTTTTTAGCATGTAGTATGGCTTTTCAAATGAAATGGTAATTGGAAAGTCCCACAGACTGAAGTATAGTGGACACAGGATGCTCTTCCCCTACGTCAGAAGAGTGAGAATATCCTCCTTCTATTCCCACATAACAGTTCTGGGTAGCAGGGGCTCCTCACTCCCATTTGGTATTGTGTAGGAGTGAAGATCCTGATCTATAATTTGACATAATGGGGAGAAGAACAGGAATGTCATTTTCAGGCTCAATAGTCCATTTTTCTTTGTCTCTATGTGGTTCTTAAAAAAGAACTGTAACTGAGGGAAAGCTTAATACCTTTGACCATCATTGACATGCCTTTTTCTGTCCACTTCTGCCTGGCTGCTGGAATGGGGTCCAATTCAGCTCCAAGTCTAAAAGCCTATATTCCTCCCTTGTGTTAAAAACCGAAGGACAGGCAATAATCATCTTAGAGGAGAAAAACAAAATGCTTTTGTTGATGGAACTTTAAAGGGCATAGTTAAAGTGAACAGTTTATGAATGATCCGTAAGGTGAAATTTGTTCACATAAACTACCCAGCAAATACATTTGTAGCCACCTGAATTGTTCCACAAGACATTTGCAAAGAGGAAAAGAAATGACTGTCTCTAATTATACCCATCAAAGTGGAACAATAGCAGGAAGATCTGTATAAGAGTGTTTCCCTATTCTTTTTTTAGTTTCCTTTTTTCCCCTCTTAGCACTGAAAAGCTATAGGATTGTCGAGCCAAGACTGTCTGATTTTTGCAAACTGGCCTTTCATTTCACAGCAGGCAGTTAAAAGCTGCTGGCTAGGAGTATTGATTTATTATTGCTTTATCTTTTTTTATTTTTTGTTGCTCACAAAAGCTTCCAGATTGACAACCCTGAAGCCCAAAGTCCTTTTTATCTGCAGAAGAGGTAACATAGACAGCATCAGCATACGTTTCTCTGTAGCGTTCTATGCTTAAAGGCTCAGTATAGTGGAAGAGACGACATCCTCCACTCAGTACTTGGCTGTCTCAGTAAAGAAACCAACAGGCTTCCTCATTCTTCAGTTACAATATGAGATGAACCTTTCTCCATCAAAAACTGGACTCACACTTTAAAGGCCATTTCACAAAGGCTACCATGATCTGTAGAAAATTACTGACTTAATTGGTGACATAAAGGTAAAACACCCAATTATCCATCCCCTTTAGCAACCCAGTCTCATCCTTCTCCCAGAATGGGGAGGAAAAATAAGTAGATCATTTAAATATCTTCTGCATGTACCCATGGGTGTGTGTACTTGATATAAGCACTTCACTCCCTGGTGTTTACATAGGCCCAAAAGCAATTCGGAAATAGGAAGCTTAAAGATTTCTGAGCTATGATGAAAGAAGTATCACAGCACCTGCATCAAAGAAGTCAACCTACGGCTCAGGAGGTTGTGCCATCGTGCAGGATTTGGCTTCTTAGACCACGACCTGCACTTCCTGGCAGGGGACTTCCTGGGGTGTGATGGACTTCACCTCTCAGTGAAAGGTTAAAGTCTTTTCTCCAAAAGGTTGGCTGATCTCCTACATTGGGCTTTAAACTAGCTCAGACAGGGGATGGGGAAGAAGAAGAAGGAGAACATCAGGAACCTGTAATCCAAGGGACAGCCAGCAGTACAGCACAGATGAGCAATAGGCAGATAAGCAATAGGGGGCCTATTGGGCATCAGAACTGGGGGGCAACAAAGAAGCCAGTCACAGGGCTCAAGTGCCTATACACCAATGCTAGGAGTATGGGGAACAAGCAGGATGAATTAGCACTCCTGCTTGCAGAAAACACTTATGACTTAGTGGGGCTAACTGAAACCTGGTGGGACTCTACCCATGACTGGGTGGTACACATTGAGGGTTATAAGCTGTACAGATAGGACAGAGTGGGGAGGAGAAGAGGAGGGGTTGCGCTCTATGTCAAGGAGCGTTATACATCAACCCTTATCAAAATGGATTCAGAGGAGGAGAAAGTAGAAGGATTGTGGGTTAGGATACGTGGAGGAGAAGGGGAAAGAGATTTGATTGTAGAGGTCTGTTACAGACCCCCACACCAAGGGGAAGAACTAGATTTGGAATTCCTGAGGCAGCTCTCGGAGACCATAAAGGCTAGGGAGGCAGTAGTCATGGGGGACCTAAACTACCCTGACATCTGCTGGGAAATGCAGACAACAAATTCCCACCGTTCACGCAGATTCCAATCTCGTGTACAGGACCTCCACCTGACACAGAAGGTACATGGTCCCACTAGGGGGAATGCTTTACTAGACTTGGTACTGGCAACAGGGGATGACATGGTAGGGGATTTACAGATCAGCAGTTACCTGGGGAACACTGACCACCAAATAATAGAATTCATCATAAGGCATAGAGTGGGTAAGGAACTAGTAGGGTGGAAGTGCTAGACTTTAGGAAGCCTGACTTCAGCCATCTCAGGCATTTAGACTATGACGCACTGCAGAGTAAGTGATTTAGCAAGATGGGAGCCCAGGAAGGGTGGCTGTGCCTTAAGGAAACTATCCTTTGGGCACAGAAGGAGATGATCCCAATGCAGCGGAAAGCAGGGAAAGGGGCCAAGAGGCTTCCCTGGCTGACCAAAGAAATCCAGAGCAGCCTAAGGGCAAAAAGGAGGGCATATAAGCAAGGAGAGATTACTAAAGAGGAGTATACCTCTTCAGCTCGCAGTTGTAGGAAGGCAGTTAGAAAGGTCAAAGCTACCATGGAGCTGAGGATGGCATCCCAAGTTAAGGATAACAAAAAATTGTTTTTCAGATATATGGGGAGTAAAAGAAAGGCCCATGGCAGAATAGGACCGCTACTGAATGAGCAAAAGCAATTGGTGACAAGGGGGGACAAGGATGAACTCCTCAAAGTGTTCCTTGCCTCAGTGTTCCTAAATGAGGGGCAAGATAAGTCTCACAATGGGATTGTAGAGAGGCAGCAGAAGGGCGCCAGACTACCAAGCATTGAACCTGAGATGGTGCAGTGTGACCTGGAAGGACTGGATGCCTTTAAGTCAGCAGGCCTGGATGAGCTCAATCCGAGAGTACTGAAGGCACTGGCTGACATCATTGCACAGCCACTGGCAAGAATATTTGAACACTCGTGGCACACAGGCCAGGTCCCAGAGGACTGGAAAAGGGTCAATGTAGCCCCCATTTTCAAGAAGGGGAGGAAGGAGAACCCAGGCAACTATAGGCCAGTCAGTCTCACCTCCATCCTTGGCAAAGTCTTTGAAAAGATTAGTAAGGCTCATATATTTGAGAACCCAGCAGGAAAAATTATGCTGAGGGGAAACCAGCACTGGTTCATAGCAGGTAGATCATGCCTGACTAATCTAGTCTCTTTTTACAACCAGGTTACAAAACACCTGGACGCAGGAGTAGGGGTTGACATCGTATACTTAGACTTCAGGAAGGCCTTTGGTAGGGTATCCCACCACATACTGGTGAACAAATTAAGAGGCTGTGACTTGGATGGTTACACAGTCTGGTGGGTGGCAAATTGGCTAGAGGGTCGTACCCAGAGAGTGGTGGTGGATGGGTCGGTATCGAACTGGAAGGGTGTGGGCAGTGGGGTCCCGCAGGGCTCGGTCCTTGGACTGATACTCTTCAATGTCTTCATCAGTGACTTGGACAAGGGAGTGAAGTGTACACTGTCCAAGTTTGCAGATGATACAAAACTGTGGGGAGAAGTGGAGACACTGGAGGGCAGGGAACAACTGCAAGCAGACCTGGATAGGTTGGACAAGTGGGCAGAAAACAACAGAATGCAATTCAACAAGGAGAAATGCAAAGTGCTGCCCCTAGGGAGGAAAAATGTCCAGCACACCTACTGCCTAGGAAATGACCTGCTTGGTAGCATGGAAGCAGAAAGGGATCTTGGAGACCTAGTGTACTCCAAGATGAACATGAGTCATCAGTGTGATGAAGTCATCAGAAAAGCTAACTGCACTTTATCGTGCATCAGCAGATGCATGACAAATAGAACCAAGGAGGTGATACTTCCTCTCTATCGGGCACTGGTCAGACCACAGTTGGAGTACTGCGTGCAGTTTTGGGCGCCACACTTCAAGAGGGATGTGGATAACCTGGAGAGGGTCCAGAGAAGGGTCACTTGTATGATTAAGGGCTTGCAGGCCAAGCCCTACGAGGACAGACTGGGGCACCTGGACCTCTTCAGCGTTGGCAAGAGAAGGTTGAGAGGCAACCTTGTGGCTGCCTATAAGTTCATCATGGGGGTGCAGAAGGGAATTGGTGAGGCTCTGCTCACCAAGGCGCCCCTAGGGGTCACAAGAAATAATGGCCATAAGCTAGCAGAGAACAGATTTAGACTGGACATTAGGAGGAACTTCTTCACCGTTAGAGTGGCCAAGGTCTGGAACAGGCTCCCAAGGGAGGTGGTGCTCTCCCCTATCCTGGGGGTCTTCAAGAGGAGGTTAGATAAGCATCTAGCTGGGGTCATCTGAACCCAGCACTCTTTACTTCCTACGCAGGGGGTCGGACTCGTTGATCTATTGAGATCCCTTCCAACCCTAACATCTATGAATCTATAAATTTATAAGTAGTGAGAATGAGTGGGCAAGGCTTTTTTCCTCTGTGGCAGTCCTCGGCTGATTGGAGAGGCAGTAAATAAATGGTTCAAGAGCTTAGTTTTAGTTAAGTTGATCCTGAACTGATATCTAGATATCCATGCAAGAGAAAGAGATGCTTCCTGAAGAGAGTCACCTGTACAGACATGGCAGTTGAATTTGTGTTTGCAGATGAGATTACCCAGAAATAATGTGTAAAGAGAGAAGAGATAAAGACCAAGGATGAGGGTCATTCAGGGACTTGGAGTAGGGGTGAGGAAGCTCTTCTGAAAGAGTGATGAGAGAGATGAGAAGAGAACCAGAAGCCAGTCATGGAAGCAGAGAAGGAGCAAGATATTAATAGGAACAGTGTGGCTGGTTATGTTGATGTCAGCTGATGGGCCACCAAGGATGAGGATTAGGTATTGCATATGAGATTTGGCTTACAAACGATGTGAACTCCTCTACCTGGAAATATAGGTACAAGTATTCTTACTTGCTTAGCTATCACCAAAAAGCCCTTGGTGTCTCTGCTTTAGAAGGTTAGATAGAAAAGAATTTACAACCCTTTTTCTTGTTAGGTTTCTTTTCTCATCCTAACATTTTAGCTGTCTCTGTAGGTTTAGTTCATTTTTAACAGAGATAATATGTTCCGTCTTTATTCTATATCTAGAATTGAAAGCTGTACAGATAACATGGACTGTATTGAGAGTACCATTTCTGTTTCAAGCCCTGCCTTTCTGATAAGCCACTGAATTTGGTGGGAATACTTGAGTAACTGGTGGAATCAGGCCTCTCAGCAAATGAAGCTCTGTGGTTGGCACAAAGCACCTTATTGCTACCCTAATTTCATTTAAAAAGTTATTTTCCTCCAATTGTGCAACGCTTCTACATGGCTTATATTTCTCCATTAGGAACTGCTACACTATACCTTGTCCAAGTAAGGGATCTTGCCTCATATCATTTCCATGTTTGGCAGAGAAGCAGGTATTGAGGGATGAGCACAGCGGGGTTGGAATTACATGTGCCTCTATCAGGAGATGTGATGTTGCCTTCCAGCAGCCTTGGACCTGCACTCAAAGAATGCTGCTTCCTTAGCACGAGTTTACTTGTATCACACAAACAAGCAATAAACCTTCTTATTTTATTTTCTTTCAACTTCTTTGTATTAACTGCTTGAGCCATCTTTCCCAGCTCCCTGTATGGACAGATTACTCATAGAGCACAGACAAAAGTACAGCTCCCCACTGTAATTTTGCAGGAAGTGCCATGAGTTACAGCAATCCCCTGAATCCAACAGATGTTTGCTGTTGTAATGATGGTTCAGATTGCCATGGGTTCGGGTCATTTTAAAGAGGTCTGCAGCCATGCACTTCTGTAAGGACACAGCTGTAAAGTTTTTCCAGTGGCCAATCATGCAACAAAACATCACATGTCAGTGCCATAGAGATCATTCCCTTCCCCATACAGAGAAAGGATACAGCACACATGGGGTTGGGGATATATGTATTTGGGCCCTGAAGATTTGAAGACAGCAATCAAAGTGTTGGTCTAGACCCTGTCCAATGCCCACCACAAACTTCTGGGGAAAGCTGGTGTAAGTCACTGTAGACAACATCTATATTAATCTCCTCTCCATATTCTGGGCTCCAAATCCCTACATGTTTGTGGCACTTTCTTTGGAGGGAGCAGCAACGCTGTCCTAAGGCCAAAATGATTCTAGAGGGGGGCAGGAGAAGAGAGACATAATCCTTGTTTTTTGTGATTATGTCTTGGGATTCCCTTGGGATTCATGGGCTTGGGGTCTGTAAGATTTTCTATTAGGGCCTGTGACCGCACATCCCCAAGAGAAGCCCAGGAAGACTTCCAGTTAGACTCAATTTCTACTCCTCTTCATGTATTGTTATATCCACACAAAAAGAAATAGAGACCTTTTTATATTTACCTTATGCTTCCCAAAGGTGCTGTTTCTCATGCCTGTCACTATATAGAAATCCATGAACAGGACAATTTTTCTCAGGGATGCTGCAGCCCCCAGCCAGATGGGACATTACACACCAGATAAAAGACCTAGTACTAGTCAAAGTGTCCCTGCACCTCCTGTATGTAGCTTATTCTGTATGAGTATGGCTGCTATAGATGATTTTGTACTGTGTTCCTCCCTCATATAACATATACCCCATAGAGTCAATGTGGAGTTGGGGATCTGGGAGTGTACCCTAGGGGCAGGTGAGGGCCCCAGAGTGTGCTGGATGGCCATGTGCTAGAAAGAGGGCAAAGGTGTACAGAGGTGTGTGTTAGGAAACACTGAGAGTGCTCCCCCAGGACTCCAACATGTCCAGGGCAAGCCAAGTGTCTCAGGATAAATCTAAGTTAATGGCAGCTGTGCTCCATCTTCAGAAGTCCTCTGGCAGGATGATTTAGTGCTACAGCAACAGGACTTGCATGACCTGCATGAGACCAGGGAAGATGGGGGTAGGCAAGAAGCCTTGCTACACTCCCAGTGAAAGGAGGTGTTTCCTTTTCACTCCTTGAGGAAGCCTCTTGAATAGCTGTAGGGCATAAACCCAAAGCCAGCCCTCAGCCATGAGGAAAAAGGCACCCTTAATGTGCTCCAGGACAAGCATTAGGGGGACCTCCTCTGTAATGAAAGGCAGAGGGTAACTTGATCATAGCAGCTGATAGAGAAATGAGAAGGAGAGCCTGACTACCATGGCTTGTGCAGCCCCTGTCACTCCCCAGCCCAGTGTTTAAAGCTTCCCCCAACCCATCAGCAGCTGCACTCCAGCTCATCTGCAACATGTGGCATTATATGGGTCTGCTGCCAGGTCCTGAATCAGTATATCAAGTGGCCCATGCCAGAATCCAAGAGCCAACATGTCTGCTGCAGTGCTGTAGGCAGATGACAGGGTCTCTCCACTGGCACAGGTGTCTTTGTGCTGCCTGCCATGTGTGGGTGCCAGCAACTGCCAGGGACATCTCCCAGCACAATGATGGATTTTCTGTGAGAAAGCCTTTTATTTTTTTGCTGGAGGCATCTCAGGCACATTTCCTCAGAGATGCTCCACTCTGGAGCTGCTGTGAGTGGCTCCAGAGCCTCATGGAAGGGCAAAGGAGAAATAGCATCACCTTCTGGAGACATGCAGATGTCTCCTTACCCTTACAAGAGGGACGGTGAAAGGCCCACTCCTGCTCAAGGCAGGAACACACAGAATCAGACTTAGACTTTGCTTGTGTACCTGATGTTTATATAAAATTTAACTTTGGTTGTCCAGCTAGTGAAACAAGACTCTGCCTGAAGTATTTGGGACATGTCAGACCCTGGCATGAAAACAGTGGAATTTTGGTGTGTAGCAAAACCCCCAGTTTTTCTTTTTCTTTTTTAAATTTATTTTAAAATTCATTCCCTCCCCTTCCCCAATCATTTCTGACTTTTTCTCTCTCTCTATTCTCTATAGATAAGTATAAGTGAGCTCAGACTTAGGATAAGCTTTAAACATTTTTCAAGTTTTTGGTTTTGGATATCCACTGTTGTATATTGTATTATTATTAATATGGATATTGTATGGTTTAGGCCTGTGTTTGTAAGTGAACCAAAGTCATGTCAAGTTTCCATTTTATATGTCAAACCTCCATCTTGTGTCCTCTGCCCGGGCATCCCCTGTGTCACAACTGTATGAGTCACATACCCCTCTCATGTAAATTGGTTCCTGGATGAATGAGAATGATTGGGAATGACTGAAATACAATACTAGCAGGCCTTTACTGAATGGCCTGTAATGACTGGGCCATCACCTTGCATTGATTCAATCACGGACCTCACCCAGGAACAGAGACAAGACCAGCATTTGAAAGACAAAAGACTCTGCAGAACCAGCAACTCTCATCATTACAGACACCCAAAACTGCACATCTGTGCATGGAGCACACATGCTCAGTACGCCAGGGGCTGACCCTTGCCTGGGCATGCCTCCTGTCTCTACGGTCACACAAGGTCTGCCCCTATTAAAAGGGGCAATGAAGACAGACCCAGTGGGACGCCTTCTCCACCTGGACCAGTACTATGCCACACCACCTATCCACCTGGAGGCCCTGCCAGTGACCCCCACTCTGGACAACATCTACTGGACAAGGACCCCTTTCCAGCCTGAAGAGGCAGGTATTACCTGCACACTTCCTCCTACAGTTTGGACTCTCTCTTTCTCTCTCTGTCTTTCTTCTCCTGGACTTCAGTGGACTTCAGCCCCTGCACCAAGCCTCTCCAACCCCTGCTGCCATTGTATGTGTGTGTGTGGGTGCAAGGGAACCAATTTGACATTGTGTCCCCATCTCCCCTGTTCAATAAAACCACTGTCATTTGCAACCCCGAGTTGGGTCATGTTTTACTGAATCCCAGTCCCTTCACTATCTTAAATTCAAGCCTCATTTTCTCTCTCTCTCTCAGCTCCAGTCCCCACCCTCTCTGATAGTTTCCTGATCTCCTCCCAATTCCATCTCCCCTTTTCTGCCACCCCTCAGCCTCTTCTTGCTTTCCTGCTGTCCCTGCTGCCTCTCAGTCTCCCTTGCTCCTACTGCCTTTTCCTTGTTACTTTCTGCTGTCCTTCTCTGCTGTCCTGCTGCCCTGCCACTTACTGCTTTTCCTATAATTTTCTGCTGTCTGTCTCTCTGTTTTCAGGCTTCTCCTGCACCTTCTGTAATCCTCCCCCCACCTCCTGCAGCTTCGCAGCTCCACTTAGCTGTCCTGCAGTTTTCTCCAGCAGCTGGAGCCTTTCTCCACCTTTCAGCACTTCCTGCCACTCCCTGCAACTTCTCTAGCTGCCCTGGAGCCATCCTCTGGCTCCCCACAACCAGAGCCCCTCTTTAACACCCACACTTTCCCTTAGTCCCATTTTCCCCTCTCCCCACCTACCTTTTCAGCTCCCCCATAGCTCTGACTTCAGTCCCAGCCTCTGTGCCAGCATGCTTCCCTGTTCTGCAGGCTTCAGGCATTGTCTTTTAATCAATTAAGAACAATTAACCTAAAGTTACCCCTGAGCCTCCGTTCTTCAGCCCAGGCCCTTGTAGTCTACCAGTTCTAATCCTGGTCCTGGTAACTTTAACTCCCTACACTTCTACTTTCTTACTTTAACCTTTCCCTAGGTATCCCAAATACACCAAGCACATACATACATACACATCACAACACCCAACTTAGGAACTCACTTGTATGTATGCATAGGTGGGTGGTATGTGTGTGAATTAGTGAATACACATATATAGATATCATTGTGTATGTTATGAATTAGTAATCCACGTATGTGTACTGGATGTGCAAGTGTTGGTAACTAGTAACTAATTCCATCTAAATTTGGTGCGTGTAGCTTGTATGGGCTTAAACTGGTGATAGTTATGCATGAACCTAGGCTAGTTATTTTGAACGTATGTGTATCTGACTTGCTAATGTGAGCATGTGCATGTATAAATATGGCATTGTGTGCTCTATATACGACTTAGTGATCTGTGTCTAACTTTTGGGGTGTATACTGTATGTATTTGAATTAGTAATAGGTATGCATGTGCCTAGGCTGGTTTGGATGTGTATGTGTCTGAGCTGGTAGTGTGTGTGTGTGTATGCACCTAATTGATTTGTGTGCTTGTATAGCTGCAATTGTGCCTTACCCTCCTGCCTAACAGTGCAATATTAAGATCCCGAGAGTTGGCCTGACCCCTCAGGCTAACAGGTATTAAGAAGCTGAGAATCCTTGTTTATGTTACATTTATTGCTCAAAGAGCTAACTACGAATTTCCTTTAGATCACTTTAATGAACCATAAGCAGGATAAATATTCACATGCTGAGCTTTATTCCATTACAGTTAGACTACTTCTTTAAAGCTAGCTCAAGTATCTTTACAACACACTGCAGCATGACTTCTGTATTCTTGGAACAAATGCCTCAGCCAACTGCCTAACAGGTGTATAAAATTCATATGCAAGCAGCTTTCAACATCTACTACAAAAGTCCTTTATGGGAGAAGTGTTACCATTTTAAAATAATGCAATGGTTTTTCCTTGCCTATATTTTATTTAAAAAATGTGAGACAGCCCTTTGATATCTATTCTTGTGAGTCTATCTGCCTCTCTCATCTTTCTAATTCTCTTTGTCTTTATCTGCTGGAGTCTTCGCTTATAGTTTCAGATCGGCAGTTGCAGAAGATTAACGCTGTGCTCCTACAATGAAGCAATTTACAAGAAACGCCTGCTGTGCAATAACATATATATACACATACGCATGAGTGCACACACACACGCGCACACACACACACATATCTGTATCGATAGCTATATCTATCTATATATCTATACCTATAGATATCTATCTATAGATAGATAGATATAGATACAGACACACAAAATAGAGGAAGGGAGAGAGGGAGAAAAAAAGGAAGACAGGCAGAACAGCAGGCAGGAAGGAAGCAGTCGCGTTAGATCCCAGTTCCCAGTGCTGCCTGCAAATTCACTGCTCAGGAAGCAGGATTCTGTATCACCAGGAGGACTTTAACCCCTGAATAGAAATCATGGCAATAACCTAAGACTGAAGTGTAACATGAGTGCCACATTATCAAACCTGCATAAATAATTTCCAGTGCAATGATTTTTCAGTGCAAAAAGGGTTTTTGTAAAAACCTGACTGAGCCATTTGGTCCACTAGAAGTGTAGAACAGGGAAGGAGCTTGACCCAGTACAGAGAAAAAGAACAAGAGACATGCAAACTACAGCTCACAAGAGGCACAGATCATCTCAGTTCAGTAAGCCAAAAAGAAATGTTTCAGTTTAGGAAGCATCAAAATATTCTGATCAAAAGTTCTATAAACAAAATATTTCAACACTTTTAATTCTGTGACAATATTTAAATTTCCTGTTGGGACAAACATGCATTCAAATACACTGGAAGTCCTTATGGGACAGAAGTTGCAATTTCTGCCTAGCTTGAACAGCAAATTATCCTCAAATATCACAAGTTATGTCATTAAAAAACAAACAAAAAATAAAAACAGTTAAAGAGAAAGAGATCACATTTGTAAATAGAAAAGCTTTGGGCAGAATTAAGTCTTTGCAGTTATATTGTATTTTTTAATGCAAATAGATCTCAGAAAGGGTAGGTAAATATCAATAACCTCATTTTATCAAGGAACAATCTGAGATACAGACATTCAGTTGCCCAAAACCATGTAGGAAATAACCAGCAGACAAAGCTACATTTTCTTACTCTTCCAGTCCTATATAATCTGTGGCACACAATTTATAGCGGTCACAAGTACGTGGACAAGATGGATTCAGCTGAGTATTAATTAGTACGTAGACAAGGGGGGGTCCAGTTGACATATGGCGTGTCTACATGTCATCCTACAGTGACATAGTGATATGTTATGTCACCGTATGGCATGCTACAGCAACAGAGCGATCATGTGGGTCTACATGTGATTGGCAGTTATGTCACCATAGCAGCACACTCCCCTGTAATAGCATCCCACTGCAGCTATGTAGTGGCAAAATCAGTGTGCTGTGCATATGGTGCAGTAACCACCTATACTACACTGTGTTTTACTACTTAAAGCACAGTGCTATAGCAACATCACCAAACAGCAATGTGTAGGTGCTCCCATTCTATACTTGCTCTTTCAAAAAGCTTTCAAAAAGAAAAAAAAAAAAATTGCACTGCCATAGTATTGGAAGAATGGTTCTTATGTGGATTAAGAGCTAGTTAAAGATAAGAAGCCAAAGGCAGGACTAAATGGTCACTTTTCAGGATAGAGGAAAGTCAAAAGTGCAGTCCTACAGGGATCTGTGCTGATGCTACTTTGTTCAACATTTTCATCAGTGACCTGAAAATGGAGATGTACAGTGAAATATCCAAGTTGGGAGATGACACCAAATTGGGTATTGGATAGAAAGTCCCAAACTGATGGAAAACAGATGCAGAAAGATCACACCAAGCTAAACAAGTGGGCAAAAAAATGGCAGATGAACTTCAGTGTTAACAAGTGCAAAGTAATGCACTTGGGGAAAAATAACCTTAGTTATACATACACAATGCAGGGTTCTGAACTGGCAGTTACAACTCAGGAAAGAGACCCTGGAGTCATTGTAGTTAGTTCTCTAAAAACGTCAGCCCAATGTGGAGCAGCAACCAAAACATCCAGTAGAAGTTGGACATCATTAAGAAGAAAACTGAAATCAAAATGGAGAATATCATCACACCATTATGGTGTGCCCCCATCTTGAATACAGTGTGCAGTTCTGATCTCCGCAAAAAGGATGAAGTAGAATTAGTAATGGTACAGAGAAGGGCAACCAAAATGATCTGGGGCATGGAGAGACTAAAAAGCCTAGGACTCTTCAGTTTGGAAAAGAGAAGGCTGAGAGAGGGATAAAATAGAGGTCTGTCAAATTATGAAACATGTGGACCAAGTAAACAGAGAACTATTATTCACTGAGTCCCAGAATATTATAACCAGGGGGCACCCACTGAAATTAGCAGGTGACAGGTTTAAAACTTGCAAGAGAAAGTACTTTTTAACATAATGCACAATTAACCTGTGGAATTCATTGCCACAGGAGATGGTAGAAGCAGACAGCACAGCAAGGTTTAAAAGAGGACTAGGTAAATTCTTGGATCTATCCATGGATAGATTCATGGATCTTTTAATGGCTGTTGAACAGAACAGTTGCAGATATTTCCTCTGGCATCTCTAACACAATGAATGGTGCATGCCAGGGAGGGTAATAAATAGGGGCTATTCAATAGTATAGTATTTACAAGTACAACAAAATAGTGCTTACAAGTACTATCCTGTTATGAAGTAAATGAGTTTACTCCAGCCTAATAGAGGTGCACATGTAGATGCCGAGACATTTACTGTGCAGCTAATTCGTTTACTGAGTAGTAAATGTCTCATGTAGAGGTATCAAGAAACTTTCAGTCTAGTTCTGTCTTAGATTCCAGCTTCCCTTCTGTTCTTTGCAAAATCACTTACATTTTCAATGTCTCAATTATCCTTCCTGTATAATGGAGACTATGCACACTGACATGAATAAGATTCATGAGCAAACAAAAAAGGGTTCAACCCTGTTACTGTTACTCATGAAAAGAGCCTCACTAAAACCCATATTTGTTTCTAGGACTGTTTGTATAAGTAAGTTTCCAGACTCTGGTCCCAAATGCCAAGCACACTAATATAATTAGAAAAGGTATACAGTTTATTACCACTTAACTGAAATGAGCCCATCTAACAAAGTGGTATGTAAAGAAAATAAGAAATAAATGTATCAGAGAATTGTTTCTACAAGAAACAATTTTCATACATAACCTTTTCAACCCTGTTCACACTCGCACCAGATAATCAGCACTTACTTTCTTGGGTTTCTATCTGTAGAAAATCTCTGCATTAGAAAATGAATTCATATTTTTGATTGAATGTATTAGATAACATGCTGAGAACAATACTTAGCAAAAAATATAGCACAATACCCAGTAAGGAATGTCACAATGTGGCCTTCCTTCCAACTTCTGGTAGCACCAAGGCCTCTGCAGTATGCCACAGACTTCATTATCCTTTCTTCTCATGGTAGGAGGTTGCTAGCTGCTGACCCACTTCTCTTAGTTTACAGTATCTTAGTTCCTGACCCTGTAGTCACTCTCCGTGGTCCCTCACATGGAAAAAACCTAGCTACAAACTCTGGAAGAACATGGTTCAGATCTCAGGTTGCAGTTCTAGCTTCCCTCTAACAAAATGACCAGGACCATCCCACAAATTTGGAAGGTTTTTAACATCTTTTCTTCCTTAGGTCAAAAAAAAACAGGGAGGAGAGGAAAGCAGGGGGGACATGTGCTGCCACAGTGGAGGCAGAAGGATTCTGTGCTGTTGGCACAACAGGTGGAAGGGGGATCTGTGCTGCTGGAGCAGCCGGTGCAGTGGAGAAGAATAATAGGAGGCTGCCCCTGCAGTGTACAGTTCCTAGCTACATCCAGGTTGGATACCCCTAGTATAAAGGGTAGAGTCAGTCCATTATATTACAATGAAGCTTGAAAATGGATCTTCTTCAGTGCTGTCAGGGCTACAAAGCAAGAATGAAAAGCCATTAAATAAGTGCAATAATCTTTTTTCTAAAACTACTAGTACAAAAATATACAGCACTCCTAATAGTACTGTACAACTTGACAGTTCAAACTACATTTATATTCATTCTGCTATTTACCAAAAAAATGAAGAAACAGATTTCATAAGGCCTTGTAAAAAAAAAGTTTGAGCATATTCAACCCACCCTACAAAGTGACTTTACTTTGAAGATAAACTATACACAAAATGGTTCTTTTTCATTCAGTCTTTACACTGCTTTTTATCTTTGTTTGCTCTTCAGAACTACAATTAAAAACAAAGCCTGGTGTTCATATCAATTAACAAACTGTATTTAAAGTCCTGAACACACCCTATTTATTCAGACAAATAATTACCATTTATTCAGGCAAAATATCCTCTCTGTAATTGATACACAAAAATAATTGTAGCAACCTAAATTTAACTTTTTTGTCTCAACATATACCATATTTGTCAGAGAACTGGCTTGTTGAAAAAAGATACAAAGGCAATATATAATGATACATATACATCACTTAAAAGGTTTTATTTGGCAAAATGCAACATTATATCCAACAAAATGTTAGCGAACCAATGTTAGCCATGCACATGCACACAAACACACACACGCACACACACACGCACACACATTCAATGATCTTTCTGTGAACTCATACAATTATTTTTGCTTAGTCTGTGTTCAGTGGTAAAGCTCACATGGAATTCAATGCAGCAGGATTGGGTCCCATCAGTTAAACCTAAATGGCCAGGACTCAAAATACCTTATTATGCAGCTTGGCTTAGGCATTGCATCAATTAAATTTTGAGTGCTTGCCCAAGGAAGCAATTCAATACAACCCACATAAGTGCCTATGATCCTCATACATCCACTGGGGAAATTTTGGAGGTTCTTAAGAGTGATTCAGATTCTACACAGAGAGGAGGGAGTGATAGGCAACTCTGGAACATTTTTAAGAAAGTCTGGAAGTATAAAAAGGGAGCCAATTGGAAACAATCATGTTCAAGTGTGTGTCTGACTTCCCAATCCCCTCAGGAACCTAGGCACTCAACTCAATCTGTCCATTAAGCATCTTCTCTTTTGACTCACGGTTCACCATGCACAAAATTATTGGATGGAATGGATGCAACACAAACATCCCCACTGGTCTGAGCTGAATTTAGTGCTGTTGGTATATTAAACAGTTTTTTCTCTATTGTTCAGCAGAGGCCTCTTCAGGAACCTCCCAACATATTACATGGGAGTTAGGTACCATGAATCATGCTCAAAAGGCCTAATGTGGATACCTGAAGGAACTCTGCAGTCCAAGATATAAGTGTGTAATGAATTTTAAGGTTGCAGGGTGCAGGGCCCTTTGGAGTTACTGTTTGGTATTTAGACACCTAAGGAGCTTTCTCTAAATCCTGCCAAATGTGTTTCATGGTTTATTCTTCTTACTGCTCTAGATAATATGTCCCCTACTACTTTCAACAGATATTTATGGACAAGAATAAATTCTTCTTAGTGCCTTTCCTAAAAGCAGAGATACAGCACCTTTTTCTATTATCTCACTTTCCCTCATCTTGCATCCTTTCTAAGGTTAGTTCAGGGACAGCCATCTTTATATTTTTATTCCCCAAACCCATTCAATTTACAGTACAGCAGCTTTTATTTTTGCTGCATAGAATTCAAAAAATTCTTTCTACATTTCAGAACTGTAATGGCGTGAATGTTTCCCTATACAGCCACCGTATTTGATACTAATGGGGAATGCATATTAATTATTTATTCCTCTACTTAATATAATGCTGACTAAACAGCATGCCACCAGCTTCAACTTACATTTTATACTACCAACAACACCGACACAGGATTCATGCCAGTCACCGTGATTAATCCATGTGAATTGTCCACTGTAACCATACTATATACTTTATCTGATCTTTTTCAGCTACTTGGCCATTTGATACTGAGAAGAAGGGGTACGCTATACCTTCAATAAAATTAAACTGTTTGTCATGCTTCTTGTAATTTCTGGAGATTCAGATCTTCTTTCCCAATAGTAAACAACAACAACAGGAAAACAACCCAAAAATTTAGTAACCATAGGTTTCCTAAAATATTATTTTTAGGAGAAGAATTTCATAAAATAGCAAAAACAAGAGGAGGGAAATTTGGCAGAAACTCATTACTCCAAACTTTCTAAACAGAAAACACTATTACATCATTCTAGAAACAGCATCATTCTAGTATAATTTATAACTCTAGAAGCAGAACAGTCCATTATTTCTTTTATAGCTGATATCATAACATTTCTACCCTGTACAAATTTCAATTGTTATATAGCTTAAAATGTTTTCATGCCTTTAAATATATATTAACTAAATAAAATTAATGTCCTGTGCCAGAGAAGGACAACACTTCCAACCCTCTGACCCTCTCTAATCCCCAACAAAGCAAATAAACCAGGGGCAGGACATTATTTCAGCTGAAAGACCGCTTAATTAGTTTTAGTGGGCTGTCAAGGGCTGCAAGGGTAGCCCTGCCCCTTGACAGGTGCCCCACGCCCTGGTCATCATCTTAGGGCCGCAAGTTCTGCCCTTAACCCCTGACCTTTCCCACCACAAGTCCCCCTCCTCACCCTGGAAGTATCCATTTGAGAAGGGGGTTTCCCCATCTTGGAACTGGAAAAAAATATATATACTAGAAATGAAACATCCACAATAACATATTTTAAGTGGAAGTGCGCATATGTGGGGGTATGTGTGGATGTGGGTGAGTGAGTATGGGGGGTTTTGGGGATGTGTGGGTGGGTATGGAGTATGTGGGGTGTCTGGAGGGGAAGGTGGCTGAGGGTGTATGTGGGGGTGTGGGTGCATGTGTGTGGTGGGGTGTGTGCGCATAGCAGTGGGCAGAGGGCGTGGAGGGATGCATGTGAGGAGGGATGTGGGGAGAGTGTGGGGGAATGTGGTGTTTGTTGGGTGTGTGATTGTGGGGGAGGATGTGGTTGTGGGGTTTGTGGGTATAGTTGGGTGTGCTTTGGAGCCTCCATGCACATCTCCCTGAGGTGGGAAGCACTCACTCCTGCCCTGCAAGAGCCCGGAGCCCATGTACCCTGCATCACCTCCCTATATCACTGCCAGGAGTGCACAACACAAGACCACTCCATGCCCTCTCCAGACTCACCTTGGTGGGAGCAGACCATCAGGAACCCAGGCACAGCCTTGACCGCCCCCCATTCCTCATGCCTGCTCTGGACTTGCCTGCTCATGCTAAATAATAGCAGCAGCACTGGCTGAGCAGAAACTGTTTGCTCAGCATGAGGAAGAAGTGTCCCTTCCCCCTCACCACTGCCCAGTGTTCTCTGGTGCAGCTGCCCGGAGCCCATGCTGGGCTGCCCTATGGTTCCACTGCTGTCATCACCACCTCTGGGCTGCCCTGCAGGGCAGCAGTGGCAATACAGAAGAGCTTCAGGGCAGCTCAGCATGGGATCTAAGCAGGGTGTAGCAAGCAGCGCTGGGTAGCAGTGAAGGGGGGTGGGGGGCACTTTCCTTCCACACTAAGCAAGCAGGTTCTGCACAGCCAGCATTACTGCAGTCACGGTTTAGCATGAGCAGGAGAGTCTGGGGCAGGCACAGGGCACATGGAGTCAGGACTGTGCAGCAGTACCACAGGGCTGGGGCAAGCAGAGGCAACAAATGGATGAAGCTGCTGCTGCCTGGTCTGCCTAGAAAGGCAATCCAGCTGTGGAATCACCCCAGCCCTGCTGTGTGCTCATGGTGGGGCAGGACATACCACAGCCAGACAGTGCCTGCATCAGGAGGGACCAAGGGACCCACTGTGGGTCAATCTAAGCCCCTCTAGCTCATTGAATTTTACCTACCCCTGAAATGAACTAATAACTGGTTTACAGGGGAAATAAATGTGTGGACAAATCCTATTTACCAAGGGTCTTCCAAAGTGGAAAACAAATTCAAATTAAATTTCATAAAACTTCTCAACTTTCTATTTCATTCATAGGACTAACTTAATGACTAAGCTGCAAGTAGAGCTATAATAGATTTAGCTCATCTATATGATTTGATTCTACCACCTCACTCTATAAAGCATTCCATCCATTTGCCACTCTTTCACTCTAATTATCAACTGTGTATTTTCTTTCTCTTGTTAATTTTATGTCATGTGATTCTCTTCCCACTTAAATCGGCTGCAATGTCCAATACTGCCATCCTTTAATTTATAAACATCGAAAGAACTCTAAATTTTTACATGGCATTAATTGGAATTAAAAGATTATTTCTTTTGCAAATAAAAGTTTACAACCCTACAATTAATTAAATTATTACCAATCCATTCAATTTCAAAACTACATAGACTTTTTCACAACTTATAGCTTTTTGAAGTCAAGAAATGGAACCAGACTTAAGAAAATGTAAAACCTAAAGGATGTTTCAGGCACATCATTTATTTTAGCAAATATATCTTTCAGAATTTGGATGACTGTTATTCCCATCTCAGTATATCTTCCTATTAGCATGGTGTAATTTATTCCAGTTGGTATTTATACAATAAATACCACATACGGCAGAGGAAAGGTTAGGAAAAGAGTAAGCATTTTAGTCAGCTGTTTTCCTCAGATGCTTATTGCTCTATTCCTCACTGTGAAACATGTCAAAGCTCAGATTCAACTTTTGCTCTTATCTCTCACATACGCACTAGGCAATGTGACAAAAAGGTGACTTGGCAAATGTTTGTTGCAACATTGCTGAAAGCCTTTTGGGTTGATGGAAAGCCTTTCACAACTCGCAGTAAACTTTAGTATCCTAGTATTTGTAACTGCAGGTCTGAAGAAAAACATATAACCCCCATCATCTCCATCATCCTCTACAATGAAAATTACATCAAATACCTAGCAATAGCAAATTAGCACACAAGACATTGCACAAATAAATAAAACTTGGAAAAAAATAAAATTTGGAAAATTCTACTTAGTTACACCTATAAAATTCCACTGATTACCATGGAGTTTCTCATGCTAAGCTGTGAGAAGAATTTGGCAAGGTATTATGAAACAACAACCCTAATAAATTCACCAAGAGAAAGAGTAGTTTATTCATATCATATTCCTTTTTAAGAAGGATTCATATTGTTACAATGTATAGTCCTTATATTACAGTGTTAATACCCATGCATTATTTTGCAATGTATGACTTAATGCCAAACTAACCATTTCATAGGTACTAAAAATAATGAAAACTAAACTTCACCTACTATATGCTGTTGTCATTTCAACAACTGTCTATGGCTGTGAGAACTGGACACTCACTAGGGTGCTGGAAAAGCAAATTGAGACCTTTGAAACATCGTGCTTCAGAAGACTTCTACGCATATCCTACATTGCACACAGAACAAATGAATTTGTGAAACATCAAATCAGACAACAAGTCAGAAAATATGAACCCTTACTTGAAATCATAAGAAGAAAGATGTGGTTATTTGGACATGTAACAAAAAGGCCCAGCACCATTGCCAGCACAACCCTGCAGGGCGCAATGGACCTACAAAGAGGAGGAGAAAAGCATAGGATAAGTTGGACCACCAACATCAAAGACTGGACAGGATCAAAACCAAGTGATTGTACAAGGATTGCAAAAGACTGGGAAAAATGAAGGAAAGGTATTGCAACATCAAAGGTGCCCCAACTGTCAGCACGGCCTCAGGACTGACTGACTGAGGTACTAAAGGCAAGATGCTGGCCACATTAAAACCAACAGAAAACAGTCACTATCCTTAGTGGAGGCAGGATTTTACCTTGGATAATTGGGAAAAGGAGTTCATCTAAATTTGTCTCTCATAAAACATTAAACAAAATACAGAGATCAAAAAAGAAATTATCTGTGGAAAATATATATGGAAAAGAAGAGAACTTTGACCTTAATAGACCACTCCTAGAGGAGATAAAACTTACTTATCTAGTCATTCTTGGCTCCTTTGTCCAACAAGTTCGCCCATCATAATATTGGTTTGTATGGTCTGAACACTTGCCAAGTGGGAAATGCCATACTGTTTTCATACAGATATTTGTACAGAAAAAAAACAGATCTCCTTGGCTGTGCCTTGCCTGTTTGTAGGTTTGTTTTGTGTGCATCAGGGCCTATATTGTGTATGCAGGCTAATATATATTAACTTGGGGCTGTGTGTGCACAGGCAAGAAGAAACACAATCTGAGAGAGCTACTGAAAAAGTGGGCATTTGCTAAAGTACTTTGCAATCCCTTGAAAGCAGATGAAGCCAACCTCGTTACCAGTTATTTGTTTAATCTAAAAAGAACACTTGCTTTTTGTTCCTTCTGAGACTCGGGACAGTCCTTTTTCCTCCTGAACTCATTCATACACTTATGAATATATTCCAGTTCAGAGATCCCTCAGCAGACCTACATCATCATCTTTACCAAGCACACTTCAATTACTGACAGTTCATCACTTTGTTGTGAACAGATATGCAGCATATTAAGCAAGGGAAAGATAAAGACTTTTCAACTTTGTGTCTGCTCAGTTGGAAAACATTTTCCGAGTCTGAACTCTACACTGGGGAAGAACTGCCAGATTTAGCAGAGGAGCCAGTTCAATCTGAGGAAACGGTTTGATGCAGAGTGCTGACTTAATAGCATCTAAAAGTGGAAAGTACAGTGCCAGCAGGGATGGGAAAAATAAACAGGTGTTGTCACTGCAGGAGAGAGTAAAGCGTGGTGTTATCGATATTGCTTACTGCCTTCTTTTCAGGTTTTATAAAGTGACATATGAAATTCCAGAGAGGGATGTCAGAGGGAGGAAGAAAATTAGTGAATCATTAAGTAGCTGAGCTGACACCCAGTTCTCCTCAAATAGTCTTGAAAGCTATGGTTTATCTCCAACATCACTATTAACACAGCAGGATCCAAGGTCAGCCAAGTCTGAGTGGTAATGGTGGTGACTACTGAAAGGAATCTAGAACAATCAGGAGCAAAAGTTTTTGTAATAGCGCCGCAGCTGCGTCGCCAAAGAGGGGGAACAGCTGGCAGGGAGGAAGACAATGAGGAGAAGTGACGAATAACCTGGGCAGCCAATACGAAGCCGGAAGGGGATAATAAAAGAGAGGAGGAGACTTACTGAAGATGCCTTCGGGTATGTATTCCCGGAGAGGAATCAGGAGAAATACTCCAAACGAAAATAAGAGAATTTGAGACGTGCTTCCCCTGCTCGCGTCCTGAGGCAATAGAAAAGTGCCTCGACGGCAAGTTATCCACTGAGCAGCACCGCGGCAACCAAGTGCAGCTCTGAGGGGGCTTAGCACGGGAATTCCCCGAGTGAGGGGGGAAGAGAAAAGAGGAGACAGAGAGAAAAGGGCGGAGAAGCCCTGCCACGGTCCTGGAAGCCCCAGTAACTCCAGGCTCTCCTCGGAGAAAAAGGGGAAACGGAGACTATGGAAAGTGGAAGAAAAAACAAAAGTGACAAAGCCGGGCTTTAGAAGCTGGCACAAGCTGCGGTCGGAGGGGAAATCCCGGTATCAGTGTCAAACAGCTGTTAATTGACTTGTTAACTGCTGATCAGTGCAGGAGAAAGAATTGACGGAGCCAGGCTGAGAAGCCAGCACAAACTGCAGCTCGGAGAGGAATCCCTGTGCCTGCAGCCGAGGGGCGTTAATTAGCCTCGTTGAGGACGAGTTATTATGTAACAAGCCAACCAGTAGCCTTACGTCACTCCAAGAAGGCAGACAGAGCAATCCCAGTACAAGGGAGGGAAAAGAAAGCCTGATTTCCTTTAATAAAGCACCTACATTGAAGATCTGAACCGTGTGGTTATTACTGGGGTACCAGGATCTAACAACGAATACTCCCCCCCTCCACAAATCTCATTTAAATCAAGTCATGGCAGGCGGGAATTGGGGCGGGGGGGAGTTATCTGATTACCGGATTCCCAGGAAGGGCACTCGCTCACAGTTATATAAAAGTCTGTGGGTGGACACGCATATTATATCTAAAAACTTGTTATATATAAAAACACAGACTAGAAGAGTGGCCATGAGGTGTGATCCCAAGTCCTCAAAAGTCAACAGGAGATTATTCAGTCAGGCCTTTTTTTTTGTTAAAGAACACAGTGAACCAAAAGCTAGGGCAATCTTTAGAACATCAGGGGATTACAGCTACTGAAGGACAGACACTGTTCAATCTGTGATCCAGAGGGAAACAGAAAGGTGAAAGTGACGTGTTAGAGAAAGCAAGCAGTGACTATTTATCAAGAGGGTGATTTTTTTTTAAGCAAATTTGGTAAACTGTACAGTTAAATGCAATAAAGCATGCTGTCACTGTATACTTCATTGGCAGTCAGCTAAGGAGCAGCATAGAGCTAAAGGAGAAGGAAAAACAGAACTTTTGCACTGCATTCCTGAGACTGGCCCTTAGCAGTATATTCTCTCTTAAAGCATGATTTTCTTAGCTTTCTTAGGGTGTGATTTTCAGATAGGAAAACATTGGGTGTAAGTGAAATGCTAGACCAAAGGGCACTTCACTGCTAGAAGGATGTACCATTATAGTTCCATGCAGCTATCCACTCCTCAGACACGCACAGTATCATCAGCAGCTAATTATAGAAATCTTTGAATATAGGCAAATTTCAGGAGTGATACAATAAAATTTAGAGTTCCCTACTTATATCTGACATAAAAGATTAAGTGCAAGGAATGGAGAAAACAATGTAGTGACAGATACTGGGCATCTTCTTTAGCCTGAGAAAAGGTTTTTGAACCCAACAGCTTGCTTAATAATTGTTTTCCAACTGTTTAAGTTGGTCTAATACAAGATATCATATTACCCAAAGAACCTTATCTGACACTGGACAGTCAAGGCGCTTACATAATAGTTATGCTTTAGAAGGTTTGTAGATACTGGTCTCAAAATTTTAGTTTCTGTTGATTTTGTTTTCTCTTTAGTGTTAAAACCAAGATAAATTATGGGAATAACAACATGGGGATAAAACACCCCTAATTTCCTTTGTTTCTCTTTCCACATTCACAGTCTTTTTATCTGTTTAGATACAGTTTTATCTACTGAAATGACTCTTGATCATAGATCTATCTTTGCTCGCATCTGTTTTTCTCACAGACCACTATATAAATCAGAACAATAATAAAAAGGAAAATAAGATATTAAACTGCTGAGAGTAACAAACCGGTTAGGGGCAGAGGGAATAGAAAATGTTTCCCGAATAAGAGAAATGAAGTGAACAAGAGGTTTTGGCCAATTAAATTACCAAATCTGTTATTTCTGCATACACTTTGAAATCAATGAGAGTTAGGAACCTAAATATCTTTCAGGATCTGGGCCTTAACTCTATATAAATAATACTGAAATTTTTCTTCAAACACCTCCCATCAATGAACTGTGTGTATGGTAGTATCCCTGTTTTACAGATGGGGACCAGAGGTATAGAGAGACTAAGGTCAAAAGAGACTGGTAAATTTGGATCCTACTTTGAGACATCTACAACCCAACTTTAAATATTTCATTGAATTGTGTTCACTATGCACTACCTTGGGTAAGCAATTAATGAGCTAATAACCTCTCAGTCTGAACTCTTTAGTCTTGTGAAGTACCGAATAGTTCCTAGTGGTGAGCTCCCAACCACAACAAGTTTTATCAAAGACAACAGTTATGGGACAATCTTTAAGGCAAGGAACCAGTAATAGTAGAACAGGAAGGGGGGGGGGTAATCCTGAAGTCTGGGAGGTAACATTCAGAAATACAAAAATCTTGAAAGACATCCTGATCTTGAGCAGAATGATTTCTCAATGGTCTGTCAAAGAAATGAAACACATTTCTTGACCAGACTCCAGTTCAACTTCTTATAGTCCACCTAAATTCCCCTTCATGGACTCATAGAATCATAAAGAAGCAGGGCTGGAAAAGATCTCTGGAAATCACTTAGTCTAACCCTCTGCCTGAGGCAGGATCAACCCTATCCAAACAATCAGCATAGGGTAAAATTTCTTCCTGGCATCAACACCCAATGTTTCTGAGGAATGCAAAAAACCTAACAGGGGGAGGGGAAAAGATCCTTCCTGGATGCATGTGGCAGCTAGCAAAGTCCAGAAGCACAGAAAATACCTATAGCAGAATACAGGCATAGCTTCTCCTAGATCAACCCTAATCAATGTTTTCCCAACTTCTTGAAACACCACCAACAGTGGAGAGTCCACAGCATCCGTAGGCAACTATTCTATAGCTTCATTGTTTTAACAGTGAAGAAATTTTCCCTGATATCCAACTTAAACCTACTTTGCTGAAACTTCAAATCGTTGGCCTCCATCCTATGCTCTGCAATGAGAGAAAAAAGGTGCTTTCCCTCTTCTTCATAGCAGTCCTTCAGGTATTTGCAGATTGTTATCATGACCCCTCTTAAACACTTTTTCCTCAAGCTGAACATTCCTAACTCCTTCAGCCTCTCCTCATATGACTTGCCTTCTAAGCCCTTTATTATTTTTGTCATCTACCTCTGGACCCTCTCTACCTTTTCCATTCCTTTTTAAAATATAGAGATGAAAGCTGCACACAGTACTTGAGATGTGGCTTACTCATTACCAAGTAAAAACTATCTCCTCCTCTGTCTTACACCTGAGATAGGGACAGACATTACATGTAAATTGGTTTTAAGTGATCAGAAATTGGTTTAAACGTGTAACAGAACAGATGCTCAGTACACATAAACCAGTTTGAAAATGGCTGAAATCTGTTTGCGAGAAAGCTGGATGTAGTATCAGAGTTAACTGATTTGGCTCAAACTAGTTTATACAGTGTCTGCCCCAGACCCCTTGCTGGTTTAAGATAAACCAGATACCCGCAGCATGCTCTCTGGGCTGGGCTCTCTACTCCATATCAGGGCTGTTCCCACCCCTCTGTCATAGCAGACACCGCCTGATTAGCTAGCAGACCACATGCTGGCTACAGTCCATGGTGTGGGAGAGACAAAGGCAGACAGGGTTTTTGGAGCTAATCAACAGGTAGCTTAATGTCTTTCCTTGCAAACATTTGACAAGAGCAGTTTACTCCCCTTCCTCCCCCTCACCACTCTTTGCTAAGCACAAATTCACCCCTCCCTTGTGCCTTTGCTGAGGTATCTGTATATTAGTCAACAGACCACATGTTGGGTCTGTGCTGAATCAACAGATAGCTGGTAATGTCTCTCTATTGGTTTTTTTTAATGGGGCAATAAACACTGAGATAAGGGTGATAAACACTGTTATCAGCTCCCCACCCCCCAGCTTGCTTGCATGTTAGTTTCCTGCAGACAGTATACAGAAGCAGGTAGAGAGAGTGAAAAACTCCATATCATCAACAGATGCATGCACTCTATACCCCAACTTGCCTCAAAGTGCTAGCCCAGGGCTGCTGGCTGGCAACATCCCCACCCCTTGAGCAGCGAGCGGGGAGAAACCTGGGACTGCAGGCAGGGTGGGGGTTCATACTCCTCCCTAATCAGAGTCCTGTTGGGGCCTGGCCACACCTGCCTCAGTTTAGTTCTGTGGAAGGGCGGGGAAGGCTGCTTTAGCTCCCCCAGCTCTAGCCTGAGCCACTGCAGGCATGTGCTTGAGTTTCCTCAGTCCAGAGGGATTGTCTGTATGGTTAGAAACCAGTCCAGCCTGCCTGGCAAGATTAGACTAACCTGCGAAGGTTGAATCAATTTAGGTTCACGCTTTTTTAATATCTGTCCCTAGCCCTGATGTTTCTATTCATGGATCCCAAAACTGAATTTGTCTTTATGCAGCTGCATCACACTACAGACTCATATCGAGTCTTTGATATACCAAGATTCCCAAGTACTTTTCCATAGTGCTTCCATCCAGGCAGACACCCATTTTATATTTGTGTTTCTTTTCTCCCAAGGTATAGCACCTTGTATTTGTCAGCACTGAATTTCAATTTGTTAGCTCCAGCCCAGCCTTCCAATCTGTCAAGATCCTTCTGAATTGTACTCCTATCCTCCAGCATGTTTTGCAACTTCCTAGTATTCTAACATGGATCCATTTATAATTACCCTTTGCTTGTGTCTATCAAGCCAGTTGTCTATCCACCTTATAGTAGTTTTGTCTAGCCCACATTTCTCTAATGTATGCATGAGAGGGTCATATGGGACTTTTGTCAAAAATCCTGTTGAAGTCCAGATATGCTATATCCACTGCACTCCCTTCATCCACCCAAATAGCAGATCAAATTTGTTTGGCATGCATTGTTCTTAGTAAATCCAGGCTGGCTACTTGTGATCATTCCTTCCTCCTCCAGGTACTTGCAAATGCTCTTCCTTATGATATGCTCCAAAAAATTCCCAGGAATTGAGGTGAAATTAACCTTTCCATAGGTCTCTGCTAACTTTATGCTTTCTCCATCTCAGGATCATAAATTCTATATCATGACCACTTTCTCTGAAATTTCTCAGAACCTTTGCATACTCCTCCAGTTGTTCCCTATTCATTATAAACAAGATCCAACATGGATGTGTGGCAGAAATGCCACCGTCGGTGCCCCTCTCCCGAGACCCCTCTCTGCCAGCCTGAGAGGCTGGCATTGAATCCCTCAGGGCGGGGATCTCCCTCCCTGGTCTGCATGACAAAAGCCTGGGGCCTGGGAGGCAGATGCTCTGGTCACCTGGGCAGGGGTGAAAAGCCTGGCCCTGCATGCGGGCCCAGGTAGCCAGAGATGCTTGGTAAATTGGTTGGCTTGTGGCCAGTATTGGCAGCTTCGATTGGACTGGGCTGCTGAGGTCAGAGAAGTGACAAAAGGGCCTGGTCCAGGAAGAAGGGCAGCCATTAGCCATGCGTTCATCCAGGTGAATCTGAAACTGGCTTTCTCCTCATCACCACTTGCTCCAAGAGTGGCCTGCCTCCAGACAGAAACTCCAACCACCTCTGGATGATGCAAGTGAGTAAGCTGTTTGAGATCAGACTAGATATTTAGCTTCAGTAACTCAGATGCATGTTTAAATGGCTACCTCAGCCACACTGGTTTGCTCTATGGGATTGCTTTGATATTCCTCTAATATTTCTATGATACTGCTCTACCTTTTACCCTGTTTCTGCCCTACCCCCCCTGTAATCAATAAAGTTCTCCTTTGTGACCAGTGTGGGAGACTTATTGAGGGGTGGGTCTAAATTATGCCTAGGAAGGCCCTTAGGTCTGCAGACTAAGGGAGACTTTCCTAATAAGCCCCTGACTTGAGGAAGTGCCCCAAATGCTTGTACTGGGTCTAGGACCCATTGGATGATCAGGCCTGTGTTCTCCAAGGTGCGCAAGCTAGAATTGAGTCCAGAGCCTTGGATGGTGGCAGTGGAAACCCCAGGCTAGTGGATGTGCTCCAGGGAAGGGGTCGGCCAGATGTGATCACCATTTTGGGACTGGAAGTCCCTCCCCTAACCACCTACCTTTGCCATTGGAAGTCCCACCCCTCAACCCACAAAGTACTCCTTTTGGGAAGAGAGGTTTGCTATCTTGGAAGCAGAAAACCTCCCCAAATCATATACTAAAAATTAAACATCTATTATAACATATTTTATTTCAAAAACATGTTTGCCTTTATTTACACTATGCGTTTGCATAGTGCATACAGTGGTGATCACATAATTGCTCAAAATAAAGTCTTACTCTTGTATATTGTGGTTGGGGGCTAGACATGTGTGTGGTGGGGTGTGGGGGAGGGTATGTGTGTGCAGTGTGGAGGTGTGAGGGGTTGTGGAGTTTGTGAGGGCTGTGGCTATGTGGGCAGCATATGGGAGAGGGTGTGAGTGGGTGCGGTATGTGAGGAGTTGCAGGGGGGGGTGATTGTGTCTGGGAGAGGGCCCTGTGAGCTTTGTTGGGGAGGGTGCGGGTACGGTGGATGTACATGGGAGCTCACGCATGCAGGTGCACACACACACACACACACACACTCAAGTCAGTCAGCATGTCAGCATGCCCCCCCCTCCCCACAAAATCATGGAGCCTATGTACCCTGTAGCTCCTCCCCACCACCAATGCACAGCTCCAGCCCCAATCTGGCCCATCCCGAACCCACTCTAGACTCACCCTGCCAAAAGCAGGCCAGCTGGAACCTGCTCACAAAAAGTCACAACCCTAATCCCCTCCATGTCTGCTCCATACCACCTACCAACATGGAGCAGCATCAGCAATCAGGCAGAAACTACTGCTCAACATAGGGGTAAAGTATCCCTTTCCCTTACCACTGCCAGGCCCTTCATACTGCAGCCACCCAGAAGCCATGCCCAGGCTGCCCTGTGGGTCATCTCTGCCTCTGTCACTGTCACCTTTGGACCACCCAGTGGGGCTGCGGTGATAGTACAGAGGAGCTACAGGGCAGCCCAGGAATGGGTTCTGGGAGGCTGCAACAAGAAAGGCCTGGCAGTGGTGAGGGGGAGGGGTCACTTCCTCTCCATGCCAGCAGCAGCTTTTGCCTGGCTGCTGCTCAGAGTGGATGGGCAAGTCCAGAGCAGGTGCAGGGTAGTCTGGGGTTGGGGCTGTGCATATGGGTTCTGGCTTGTCTGAAGTTGGTCCAGTATGCCAGGCTGATTCGGGAGCAGGCGCAGGGTGAGCTGTGGTTGGGGCTATGCACACAGGTCCCTGCCAGTACCACAGGGCTGGGGCCAGTGACAGCAGCAGCCAGAAGGATCTGCCATTACCTGGGATGCCTAGAAAGGCAGTCCAGCTGCAGAGCTGTCCAAGCACTGTTGTGTGCTTAGAATTCAGCTGGATATGCCATGGGCTGGACAGCACCTGAGCTAGGCAAGACTGAGGGACCCGCTGCAAGCTGGATCCAGCCTGCAGGTCATATTTTGCCCACTCCTGAATTAGTTCATATTTCTTTTCACAGGCTGCAACTTTTAGATCATTTTCCTTGTTCCCCATACTGCTTGCATTTGTACATCCATTCATAGTAGTATAGTATCTAGGGTCAGAAGGGGCCTAAAGCAGGCCATCTAGTCTGACCCCCCGCCAATGGCAGGAATGAGTGCCAGGGTCACAGGACCCCA
>JAGPOW010003648.1:39764208-39779350 GCA_030014935.1 Caiman crocodilus
TTTTTTTTTTCTTAAAGGGCTGGAGTTGGTGTGGGCAGGGCAACTGTGGGGGGCTGGGGGGAGTGAGGGGAGGTGGGGGGGGGGCTCATGCAGAGCACCCCATGCAACGTGGAGCAGTCGGGGGCACCGAGGATTGTGCCACCCCTGCCTGGCAGCACCTAATGAGCAAGGGCTTTTTCTTTTCAAAGTCCTGGGAGCTGGGACAGGCAGGGCAGCCATTGTTGGGCTGGTGGGGATGGGCCTGGCTGATTTGGAGATTTGGCCAAATTGAATCAGGACGGCAATTTGAATCACCGAACCGAATCACTGTCCCCTGAATTGGCCACATCTGAAGTGAATACTAGCCACTTCACATGGGCCTAATGCGCATGGCCACTAGAAAGCCTGGAGAGCAGCTCCCTGGAGGCAAAATCTGGCAGAAGGTGGGGGTAGGGATTGAAGGCCCCATAATGAGGGATAGAGGGAATTGGACAGGACACGCTCAGTGGTGTGGTGCATGGGGCTTAGGGCCTGGGGCCACAACATGCAGTTCTGAAGCCTGGGTGAGGATTAGGACAGGGCCACAGATAGCTCCTCTGGAGGGTGGGGAAGCTGGCTCCCCACTGCTGTGCACACTCCCGAAAGGGCATGGGGGACACACGTCCCCCAGAGTTGTGTGTAGGATGGGGTTGGCTGCTGGCTATCCACTACAGACTTGAGCTCTCTGCCCTGCTGCCCTCCTCCAGGGACCTCCACAGCCTGGCAGGTGAGATCCAGCACAGCAGAGCAGAGTGAGGTGGGGGAGCTTCTTGCTGCTGTGAGCCCTATGCTGCCATGGCAAGGTGTCCTCTGCCCACCCAGCAGCAGCAAGGTTCATAGCATGGGGTTGTGCCCCCCTCACTGCTGCTGTGCAGAAAGGAGCCTTGCCACGGCAGTGTAGACTTGTCAGCCATGGAAATTAGCTTCGAATCCCAGCCCTGCTTTGCCCTGGCATGTTAAGTCCTGCCCAGTGGACCATGGAGACCCCAGGGGGAGGGAGCCTGATCCCACAGTAAACAGCCTGCATCCTTCCCCCGCCCCCATGGGCTCTGCTCCCAGAGGCCTGTTGGGGAGTGAGGGGGTCAGCAGGCGGGGGGGGGGAAGAAAGTGAGGGGCAATGACAAATGGGCAGGGCACCAGCATATCAAGGCTGCTCAGTGACACAAAGCAGTGGGGGATGAGGACCACCCATAGCTAGACCCACATCCTGGTGAGTAAAGGGGGCAGGGGTAACTCTGATTTTCCATGATAAATAACCTAAAGTCCAACATCAAATCTTATAGATATTTAGACTTTTGTTATTATAGTGATTGAAGCACTGGTAGGCTTCCAACTTGCTTTAAATTGTCAGTTGAACACAATATTTTACTGATATATTTACATCTATGTAAATAGTGGTGTTTCATTTAAATCATGGAAAAACAGATTGGGGGGAGGGGAGGGGTTAATCAGAGAATTTGCAATTTAACAGAAAACCAGGGTCCCTGATCAGATCATTACTCAAGTTGGGCAACCTTTACACCCCAACTTACAGTTCAAACTTTTTAGATCTGGCTGGATCTAAAAAATAGTTATGACTAAAATTCTCAAAGTGAAACACAAGTAATAAATAACAACACCAATGCAAAACACAAGCCCCTAGGCTATAACACAAATTGAAGTCACCTGGCTATAACTTAACATCACTGCTCAAGCTTTCAGAGCTACCATAAGCTGTACTTGTGATTATCCCAGCCCCAGCCCCAGCCCCAGCCCCAGCCCCAGCCCCTCTGGCTGCTGGCAGGGAACTGCTAGCCTGGCTTCAGCCCCTGGGCCTTATGAGGGCCAGGCCCTGCCCCCTCTGGTCAGCTGACTTCCTGGTTGCCCAGGCAACCCACAGCTGTGCTCGTTATTCCTTGCCAGGGCTCTCTCTTCCTGGCAGTTTCCCCTCTCTAGGAGCAGAGCACCGAGGTGCCCTGTGACAATTACCAATCGTAATTATATATTATAGAAATATGGAGGGGAGGGGGCAGAAAGTAGCATATATTCAGAGAGTACTGCCTCATACCCGTTAGCAAATATTGGCTTTTTAACAGCCACTGCTATACTTTGGCAGTTCCCTTATTGTTTCTTTTTTCTTTTTACCCATTTGATAAACAGTGCTAAGACAGATGTGTTTTCTAGGAAAGGCCTCTATGTAAAAGTTTAAAGGGTTTAAATAATGTGAATATTCAAGGGCAGCAGTGGCCTCTGGCTGAGCATATGTAGAGTTATAAAATGAGTAATACATCAACAGCAAGGTTAGTATTGAAAAGTGCAACCTGACTGGTAATTAAATACAGGCATATGTCAGCTTTTCACTGAGGTTTGTGAGGCCCTCACAGCTTTTCTTGTCTTCAGTTGATGGGTCAGGTTTTTGTCCTTTATAATATCATAAACAGAAAGCACCTTGTATTATCCAATTCAGAAATCTTGCTCTTTATATAGTTCTAAATATATAATCTGGACCACACAGACTTCTTGCCGTTCAATCTTTTAGTGGCATATCTATATAGCACTTCCTCCAATAATACCCAATTAAATACCTAATGAAATAAATTTCTACATTATTATGCAATCTAATTAAAATCTACCTTATTTCTGTAACTTATTTGCAGTGATCATTTGCAGATAGAATAAGCCAGATAATGTCTATGTGCTGGGTTAAGACTATTCATTTTCTTCAGCTCCAAATATCTACAGCCCTTAGATATGATACTGAATGGTGGTATATAAAATACCATAGATGGATACTTATTTCCCAGTGTCTATTACACCAATCAGCTAAATGATTAATTCACCAAACTGCTTAAATGTGTCAAGCAGGAGTGAATTAAGAACATTCTAGCTATTAATTGGGAAAATAATCCTAAAGCATCCATAGCTTGGCTGACCTTCCTGATTTAGCTGGCAGTGCTGTAGACTATCCAATTTCAGGTCTACAGCTGGTTGAATAATTTACTGCAAAAACTGGCCAAACTCTTCAAAATGTAGGTGCCTACGATGACTCACAGGCACCTGAATCTGTATGTACTTTCAGAGTCAGCACATCTGACTCTGACATCAGCCCAGACATTTAGGCTCTTAAATATGGACTTAAGTGCCTAACTTCAGACATGCAAGTTTAAAAATGCTGGCTAATAATCACTGTGAATAATTGGTAAAATTGTTACATAATTTTTCCTCACAGCAAATTATTTCCTGTTATTTAACATACACTGCAGCTAACCAATGGACCCCCAGTATTTCAGGGGTGCATAGGCTTCAATAGACATTTAGGACCATATTCTAAAAAAAATACTTCAGTGCTTAAATGAAAGCATAGACTTTAAGCACCTATATCCATGCCACAAAATAACCCCCTAAACCAGTGATTTTCAGCCTATGGTCCATAGTCCCCTGAGGGTCTGCAGACTATGTCTAAGGGGTCTGCAAAATAGGACTATGATCAAGCCAAAGCATGTAGGTACCCACATTTACAATTCAAAGTGGTCCAAACCTCCATTCAAAAATTTCAAGGGGGTCTGCACCTTCATTTGAAATACATTCATTTGAAATATATATTGAAGTATATTTTAGGGGTCCACAAATGAAAAAAAGATTGAAAACCACTGCCCTAGCTGCTTAGGCACTTTGGAGGGATGTGGGGGGAGGTAGGTACGCTCAAAGGGAGAGAGAGGCTGCAATTAGACTTAGACAGACTACAGAAGTGGGCAGATGGTAATAGGATGCGGTTCAATGTAGAGAAATGCAGGGTGCTGCACCTTGGGAGAAGGAATCTACAGCATACATACGAGCTGGGCCACCTGCTTGGTTGGAGGGCAATAGGGCAGGCCTTCTGAGGAGAAGTTGAGGGACCTGAACCTGTTCAGCCTCAGCAAGAGGAGGCTGAGAGGGGATTTGGTGGCTGCCTACAAACTCATTAGAGGAGATCAGTAGCAAATAGGAAGGGTCCTATTCCCCCCAGCAGCACCTGGGGTGACAAGGAACAATGGCCAGAAGCTGCTGGAGAATAGGATCAGGTTAGAGATTAGGAGGCACTATTTCACTGTCAGGGTAGCTAGGATCTGGAACCAACTTCCTAGGGAAGTGGTCCTCTCTCCTGTCTTGGGTAAATTCAAAAAGAGGTTGGATGAACACCTGTCTGGGGTCGTGTGATCCCTGCGTGTGCTCCAACTAGTGGTGGGGGGTTAGACTAGATGATCTATTCAGGTCCCTTCTGACCCCTAGCTACTATGAAATTATAAGTCCCTAGGTGGCTATTTTTTTACCAATAAAATTACATAGGCACCTACATTTCTGCTACTGTACATACTCAGAACTGTTGGCAGCCTGCAGAGCCAAATTTCTCAGTGCTCATCTCACGCTTGTGGCCATTTGAAATTCACTGAGGGGTCTGATCCATCAGAACACACCTCACACATACAAGTACCACCAATTTCAGTTCAAAACCTGGTAATATCAAGCATTTTCATCAGTCACTCATCCAGAGAAGATGGTACTGGTGCCAGCCCTCAAGGACCCTTTCTGTAATATCCTACTGGTTAAAACACATCCTCAGGGTACCTCCTCAGCCTGAAACCTGTATCTTCCATCTCTTATAAGACTGCCCAAACTGCCAGGCAGTAAGTTAGGCTGCTTAGTATGACTTTCTACTCTTCTGCTAAAGCTGAGCCACTGTGCAGACAAGAAGTTAACATTCATAGAGGCAGAGAAAGACGAGGCATGCCTCTGAAGTGGGCGCTCCCCTTTAAGGGGTGGGGGTCCTGGGTTCTGGTCCCAACTTCCAACATTGTTTATGCATTTTCCATTAAAGCAGCACTGGATACACTGCATAGTGTATAGAGAACCAGAGTACTTAAGTTGGTTTCTAGGGATGAGGGTATAGCTGGAGAAGCCACTTTGCAGTATTCACTAGCAAATGCTGGTGGGTTGATATGAGACAAGCATTACAACCTTGGCCTTGCAGGAAGGAGAGAAAGGGATAGCTGGGGTGAAGCCACACAAGTATTTACACAAACAGACTTTGACCTCTCAGCAAGGGTTTGGTGAACACTATGTCCTGCTTTTATTTGCCACTATATTTTGTGCCTTTTAATGTTAGCAATATCCATAAAAGTGTCAGGACAAGTGTTCTGTCTGGAGTTCAGCAAAGCGAGATAAAAAACAAATCTCCAGATAAGACATTCATAACTTCTACCACAAAAATACTTTTGAAATTCTCCTCTTAAAAAAAATCAAGCTCAATTAGTGCTTTGTGCACTCTTCCAATTAAAAAGCTCATTAATCCCAAGAACAACCTCTTCATATGATTCCCATTCTTCTCAGTTAAGGGAGGGGGAACCACCCTATTAAAATCCTTGAATCATCCTGAGTCTCTGAAATGGAAATTTCTTCATCCCTTAAAGAAAGAAGTTACCTGAAAAATGTACTGTTTTGAAAATAACCTCACAGATGTCAAGGTTACACTCCAAACTCCCACATGAGGTGAAGGAATACAGCAAGCCAAAATCATTCATCTTCTGAAAGCTGTTATATACCGGGAACTTAAAATACTCTTCCCCCTTCAAATTTACAAGGCACAGACAGACCTGACAATTTTCACCCAATCTGGCCCCTGAAAGTGTTCTACAGCTGTCAGTGGCAATGTGTAGGGGTGTGCATGGGGTGCTGACAGGCTGCACTCCCCACTCTGGTAATGGCCAGAGGGGCAGATGGGAATGCCACCCCGAGAGTGCCAGCCGGGGAGGGGAACGCTGGATGAAGTGCCGTAGCCACTTCCAGGAGCACTATAGCTGCTTCCTGGTTGACAAGATTTGCTTTGGGGGGACACCCCCTGGTTACTGACTGGTCACTGGGGGGGGGGCACATGCCCCCATGGCTAAGGTGGCACCAGTCACCCATGACAGCCATGACCAAACCAAAGTGCACAGCTACAGAACACTTTAAAAAGGGCCCTATCCCAGGGCCTCATTGCATGAGAGTTCAGATGAAGACACTTTACCAAAATGGAGCACCTTCAGACTTGGGGATGGATTAAGATTCATAGGCCCAGGGCCCGGCCCTAGGCCCTCTCTCCACCAACCTGTGCCCTGCCCCACAGCCATAGGCTTCATCCCCAGCCAGTGCAGTGGAAGCAGCAACCTGAGCAGGATGCACTACTCCACAGGTCTGGGGCAGAAGCCATGGTCATCCCTGCCCACAGATCCGTGCTGGAGCCAGTGCTCGGGGTACCGCCGCCCACCTGGCACATGTGGCATGGACCAAGCTCCAGGGGTGGCTGGTTTCGGCAGCCATACACCTGTGCCTGGCTCCACTGCCTGCTGCCGGTGGCTCCAGCCAGTTCCAGGGCTCCAGCATGGTCATGCCCCACCCGGTATCTAGCAGCCAGTCTGCCATGTTGTACATGCCCACATTAATGCCCAGCTGGCCCAGGCATTACTCTGCCTATGCCTTCAGGTACCTGTGTCTGTGTGCTGGGCTAGGCTGACTGCAGCTCAGCCCTGCTCTGGTTCTGTCTTCAGAATGGGAGGGCGGAAAGCAAGTGGAGGGAGTTCAGTCCACAGTTTTTCCAGCTGGCGGTCGAGGATATGGTGGCTGTATTGGATACAGCCAACTTGGGGGGTGATTCCAATCCACCTACCACACTTTCCAGCACTGGCTGGGGAACCAGCAGAATGGCTTCCTCTGCTCACTTTCCTCCCTCCCATTTTGAAGATAGCAGCCCTTGGGCTGGGAGGAGGAAGGGATATTGCTACGGAAAACTGGTTGCAGGCTCACAGCCAGCTGCTGGATTCCCCAACCCCTGGGCCCCAACAACAAACTTTTGTTGGGTCCAGGGGATGGGTTACAACAGGGAGCTGCTCTTCTGTCTGGGCTTTGAGACTCACTTTCCCAACTAAAACCTCCTCTTGGGCACTCTGCAAAGGAACTGGAACTCAAGTTATCTCTGAAGGAACTAGGTTTATTTTCATATAAAAACTCGATAAGTAATAATATAGGTGCTGATTTGGACCTTGAGATATTTTACAAGATATATACACATCACAGGTAGAGGAAAGGGAATAAATTACTGCCAGCCTCACCTTCTGCTGCAAAGCCAGGCACTGTGCAGTGGGCCTCTGTCCCATACCCTCTAGTTCCTGCTCTCTCACCGAGACCCCAGAAGTCACTGAACCGTGCTGCTTCTAATCCAGTGGTTCTCAATCTTTTTAGATTAAAGGCACCTCAGAAAATGCCAGCTCTTAAATTTCCACACATTTTTTTGGCCACAGAAAAATAATAGAGCAATTCTTCTGTGGCAACAACTCAGAAGACCACAACAGGTCAGAATGTTTTAATACTATGAATTCCTGTTTGAAATATCTGAGTTTATCTTGTGAACCTTGTTTGCATACCTAACAGTACAGACATTGCATGGCACCCCATGACACCCTTGAAAGGATCTCAAGGCACCACTGGGCGCAATGGTACCCCAGTTGATAATTGCTGTTCCAGTTACTCTGTGCTGTCATTGGGACCAGAACTTCCTCAGATGTTCTCCCACTTCATCCTCTTCCTTTCAGTTTGTTTTTTGCCTCAGTAACCTCCACGTAGAGGTTTCTTTTTCTACTCCCTTGAGTAGGCCCACACAAAAAGAAGCTCATGACAAAGGGACAGGAGATCTTGAAGGAGAGAGTGTCCCATATCCATACTTCTGCTGGTTGCGGGTGTTACTAGCTTAGCTACAAAGGAAGAGAAAATGGCAGGAGGCTGCAACCCAGAACTGATCATTACTGGCCAGATTAAAACTTGCCAGTGGGACACTTTAGACTAGCACACTCCACTTCTGTACAGATGCATGGATAATCTCATTTACTCTGGGACAATGTACTGGGGAAATTCTATTACAACTGCAGTACTGCACATACCACATTTAGGTCTATAGTGCTACATCTTCAAAGGAGCAAGACTTGCAAACAAAGGATAAATCCATAATACTGCAGTGGACATATATTGTGAGGTTTTCCAAAGATTTGTATACAAAGCTGATATTTTTCTAGTTAGAGCAGGTGGAGACAATATGGGGAAGTAAACTAGCAGTCCATAATTCAATCTACTCCTGGAGAGGTTTTAAAATTGTACTATTTTTCAGATATAAAATCTGATTTAAATTCTTTTCCAATCATACATACTTGTTAGATCTCAGCCAGCAAGTCCACAGATCTATCTGATCTTTCTAGCTATGACAGGGCATTTCATTATACCTTGAGAACTAAATGTTTCTTCTGAGTGGGTTTCCAAGGGGAAGAACAGTGGCAAAACAAAGAACAACTATTATTCAATATTTATAGCTGAATCATAGCAAAAGGACATTTTTTTTTGAAAATCTACACTCTAAAAAGTGAAACATGGGAAAGGTAACTAAATGGCTACTACTATTGCTTGGTCCACACAAAAATTCTTCTTTTGTAGTGACAGTTGCAATGATCAAATATGGCAAAGAGGAATTCTAATTTAAAAAACATAGCCAATAACCTAGTCTTGAGGGGTCTCTGTTCTGAATGATAGCCAATCTGGATGTGGGTGAAATATTTTACCAAGATAATTTGAACAGCTATTAAGATGAAGATATCATTTTAGTTGCTTCTTATGGTAGAGATGAATATGCTTTGATCATGAAAATATATACCAAAAGTGGAAATGCATGAATCCATTTTGCTAAACCTCATTCTATTGTCTATCAGTTAATGTAATCAGGTTTACTTAAGATCTTCTGCGACAGGCAGGAAATGCTCTGAGACAAAGGACTGTTAAGTAGGCATAAAAAATATTCTGAAGACATCTGGATTTGCTATAAGCAAGCAAAGAAAAACAATTTATGGGTATGGCTGTTCTATATGCACACACCAGATTTTTATTACTGTTTTCTCTAGAGGAACAGAAACATTTACATAGAATACTTAAATTACAGTGAGAAAAGACTACAGTATAAGAAGAACATCCAAAAGTAGATGGAGGTTGTAAGTCATGGGAGAAGCCTGTGATATTTTATTAATTATTATTTTTATTACGTAAAATATTTTGATGCCTTTCTGTTTGACTATAATCCTATAGCAAACAACATAACAAGGAGTTAATTCAGGTATGAATTAGACCATGGACACAAGAAAATTGACAAACATTTCTGATAGTGCCTGTCCCATTTACTGATAGTTACAATATAATACCAAGAACCCACTGCTGCAAAGTTTATCCCTGATTTCATAGAAAACTGCATAAAGAAGTTTAAAAAGATTTAAGAGACCCCTGCCAGATAAAGAATTTTGCAGTGAATAAAAGGCAACCCTTCAAGAAAGGGAGGATGATATGGGCTATAAGATGACAAATTTTTCACTGCCTTAGATCTCCAACCTTGTATCTGGGTCTCTGACCTTGTATTTGCCTGGTGGCAGTTTTCCTTAAGTGTTCCCAAGGATAACTGTTTTTCTGGCATGGTTTAGTACCTGCTGAGGTTTTGGGACTTAAAGCCCACTTCATGAAAAAGGGAGGCTCCTCCCTAGCTTACTTTTTGGCCATATGGATGTGCTAAAGCTTGAGAGGGTCCAGAGAAGGGTCACCCGCATGATCAGGGACTTGCAAGGCAAGCCATATGAGGATATGAGGAGAGGCTGATGGATCTTGGATTCTTCAGCCTGAAGAAAAGAAGCTTCTGAAGGGACCTGATTGCAGCTTACCACTATACAAGAGGTGTACATCAGGGGCTCAGTGAACAACTGTTCACCAGGGCACTCCAGAGGAAAGCTAGAAACAACAGTGACAAACTCCTGGAAGATAGTTTCAGGCTGAACATTAGGAAAACCTTCTTTACAACTAGGGTGTCCAGACTATGGAACAAGCTCCTCTCAGAGGTGGTGCAATCATCTACCCTACAGGTTTTCAAGAGAAGATTGGAGGTCATCTGGCTGGGGTCATCTGACCCCAGATGTCTTTCCTGCTCATGCAGGGGACTGGACCCAATAATCCTTTGGAGTCCCTTCCAGTCCTATGATTCCATGATGATTCTATGATGTTTCTAAGTGGCTAAGGGGCCCCAGTGGCCCTGCCCCTTGCCAATGATTGGCTGCAGGAGCTGCCTGTCATGTGGCCCTGCCCCTCACTGCTGATTGCCTGTGAGGGCTGTCCTGCATGTAGGCCCCACTCACTACCTGATGCAGGAGGTATAGAATAGCAGAAGGGGAAACATCTTGTTGACTTAAAATTAAGAACAACATAAAGTCCTTTTTCAGGTATATAAAGAGCAAAAAGAAGATGCAGGGCAGCATAGGACCCCTACTGGATAGACTAGGGCAGTTGGTGACAGAGAGGAGGGATGATCACCTGTCTGGGGTCTTGAGAACCCAGCATTCATTCCTGCCTGTAGCAGGGGTTCGGGCTAGATGATCTGTTCAGGTCCCTCCTGGTCCTAGCTACTATGAAACTATGAAAGCATAGCTCTTTAATTAGTTTTTTGCCTTTGTATTCTTGAACATGGACCTAGACAAGTCCCTCAAAAGCATTACAGATAAAAACAGGAGGATAAAGCCAGCCCACCTACTGTCAGTGCCAACCTACTAAAGAGGCACATGGAGGGACTGGATGTGTTTAAGTCAGTGGTACCAGATGAGCTCCATACAAGGGTGCTGAAAGAATTAGCCAGTGTCGTAGCAGAGCCACTGGCATGGTTGTTTGAGCACTCTTGGTGCTCCGGTGGGGCCCCAGAGGACTGGAAAAGGACCAGTGTGGTCCCTATTTTCAAGAAGGGGAGGAAGGAGGATCCGGGTAACTATAGCTCAGCTAATCTAACCTCCATCCTTGGGAAAACCCTTGAAAAAATCATCAAGGAGCACATACGTAGGATTCCAGCAGGTAATATAATACTGAAGGGCAACCAGCACAAGTTCATAACAGGTAGATCCTGCCTGCCTGATCTTGTTTCTTTTTATGACCAGGTCACCAAATGCCTAGATGCAGGAGTTGAGGTATATGTCAACTACTTGGACTTGAACAAGGTCTTTGACATGCTATCCCATCCTATTCTCATAAACAAATTGAACAGCTGGGCCATAGATGATTACACAGTCATGTGGGTGGCAAATTGGCTTAAGGGTCATACCCAGAGAGTGGTGGATGGATCAGTATCAACGTGGAAAGACATAGGCAGTGGGGTCCCCCAAGGCTCGGTCCTTGGGCTGGTGCTATTCAATATTTACATCAGTGATCTGCATGAGGGCGTGGAAAGCACTCTGTCCAAATTCACAGATGACACAAAACTATGGGGTGAAGTAAACACACAGTGACAGGAAGAAACCAAATACGGATAGACCTAGACAAATTAGAGAAGTGAGCAGAGAACCATAAGATGCAGTTCAACAAGGACAAGTGCAAGGTACTGCACCTAGGCAGAGGGAATCACCAGCACACCTATACCCTGGGGGATGACCTTCTCAGCAGCACAGTGCCCAAAAGAGATCTCGGAGACATTGTTGACTCCAAGGTGAATATGATTCATTAATGCGACAGAGTAATTAGCAGAGCTAACTGCACTTTGTCATGCATTAGTAGGTGCATCATGAACTGGTCCAGGGAGGTGATGCTTCCCCTCTATGAAGCACTGGTCAGGCTGCAGCTGGAGTATTGCATCCAATTTGGGTGCCAGAATTCAAGAGGGATGTAGACAACCTTGAGAGGGTCCAGAGGAGGGCTACTCATATGGTTAGAGGCCTTCAGGGAAGACCCTATGAGGAAAGGCTAAGGAATCTGGACCTTTTCAGCCTCAGCAAGAGAAGGCTGAGGGGGGATCTTGTGGCAGTATACAAATTCACCGGGGGGGAAGCAGGGAGTAGGAGATGATCTGTTTACTAGTGCATCCCTTGGAATAACCAGGAACAACAGCCACAAGCTAATAGAGAGTAGGTTTAGGTTGGACATCAGAAAGAACTTCCTGGTTAAGGTCACCAGAGTCTAGAATGGGCTTCCAAGGGAGGTGGTGCTCTCCCCTACCTTGGGGGTCTTTAAGAAGAGACTGAACACATGACCCCAGCACTTTTTCCTGCCATGAAAAGTCTAGCAGGGGGTCAAATTTGTTGATCCATTGAGATCCCTTCCAGCCCTGGCATCTATAAATCTATGAACCAATTGGTGGAGAAGGATGGGGCCACATGAGAGGCAGTCCTCACAGCCAATTAGCAGTGAAGCAGAGGCAGATGCCATCTTGCCAGCAGCCCTTTGAGTGGGCAGCTCTCCCATCTTCTTCTCTGCTCCAGGAAGCTGCTGCAGTGATCAATAAGGGTTTTGTGGGGGTGGGGGGTTTCACAGATTCAAAAGATTTTGTAGGCATTGCCTGGATTTTTCAGGCAATGCCAGATTTTGCACAATCTATAAAATCCATGAAATTGCAAATTCAGTAGGTCTCCATCTATGAGAATCTTAAAGATAAGAGAGGAAAATGGAGTTTAAAAACTATTTCACAATGGACAAGGAAATATATGATCAGTTAAAGAAGGATGTTAAAGACAGTAGTACTCTAACAGAAATTAAAAATTGTAGATGCCACAGCATAGGAATAAGGAAAAAATAGGTAGAAGGTCAGTATTCAACATTGTCCCATGCACTGAGGATAAGTCAACATAAAGGTAAGCAGTGGGAGCTGTGATTGTAACTGCAGCATGGACAGACAAAATAAACTAGCTTTATTCTGAGTAGGCTTGTGCATCAAGGGCAATAAAGCCACAGTGGCACAAGCTTCAGTTCAGGCTGTATAAGCTGCCTGGCACTCCAAGGCAAAGTACAGACAGTCAAGAAGCCTGACGCTGAATTGATAGGTCTAAACTGATTAAACCAATAAGTGAGTGAACACCACTCACTTTTGATTCTAGAAATGCACCCACATGCCTGCAGTGCCCCAGGCCAGAAGCCAGAGGTGGGAAGCATACTAATGAGTGCCTCCCTGCTCAGTTGGAGCAGACAGCCAGGAAGCAAAGCTAGCCTGCCCACCCTGCAAGGTGAGCCTTGCGGGGGATATGCAAAACATCCTGGGATGCTGGGGGACTGAGAACTAATTTTAATCTAGAGGGGATCTGGAATAGAAGTTCAATACACTGATTTTATCTAAATCAGTTAAGTCAGATATTGCATCCATCCAGGTTTATCTTAAACCAGTTTCAGCCATTTTGAAAGCTGTTTATGTGCATTGAACTTCTGTTGTGTTACAGAGCTGAACTGACTTCTGATCACTTAGACTGATTTATGTGTAATTTCTGTCCCTAACCCAAGTATTTAACTCTAGTGGCTAGTTTGTGCTAAACTCCAATCCATCATATCTTCTCTGGGTAGCTGAGCAAGGTAGATTACAGTTAACTTGGGTATGTAATAAACTGCAGTCAAATCTCAAACAGAGGAGATAAAGTAGTCAAAAGGCTCATAATAGTCAAAGCTCAATGCTGCTACCTGAAATTAGGAGAGGAAGAGGGGAGACAAAGGGATAAGAGAATAAGAAAAAGAGGAAAAGCAAAAGAAGGAAGATCGTGGCAAAGTAATTCCTTTTTGTGCAGGTGACAACTTATGGCCATCTTCCCATCAATGAGCAGGAGTAATGAAGCTCTTGCACAGAGGTGCTGTCTTTAATGCAGGATCAGCCCTGCTCCCCAGTTTCTCTCTTTTTATCATGAGCACGATGACCCACAGCTGCACTGTTCAGTGTCAAAACCAGGCTAACATGAGATGCAGTACAATCCAGTTCTTTCCTCTGAGCTTATAAATTGAGCCTTATAAGCCCTGGCATTCTAACATCTGGTTACTCTAAAAATAAAATAAAAAATAAAATAAAAAATAATCCTGATCACTTGCAGCACTTTTTGCGAGCACTTCTGTCCCACTCTTATTTGGCCATTTCCTTTCTGCCTCCTTAAATCTGCCTTGTAAATAAATTTGCTGCTGTTGAAGAAAATACTGGCATACTTTCTTTGCTTCTCACTTGTGCTGCAAAACAGCTAATGCACTTCACCTCAGGGTATAACCTTGCATTTTGGTGGCAAGACATCACCTATTTATATGCATAACAGAAGCACACATAGTATCATAGACAACATCTCTGTTAAAGTATTTTAGTTTCTTGTGGATTAAATCTGCTATATAAATGTAAATTTTTACTAGAGCAGCATAGATCCAAAGTACACAGTATTTGGGTCCACAGACTACTGCATGTTACAAAGCAAGCTTTTTTAGCACTACATATAATAGGTTGGCCAATTCTCAGAAAGGAGATCAGGGGAGTGGAAATTCCTGTATTTCTTCCTGTCAGTACTTCAGATGGATTCAAACAAGTAAAATGTACTACGAATAACTTTTCGACAAGATAAAGAAAAAAATATTGCAAAGACTTAAAGCCAAAGAAACAAAAAGCCAAAGAAAAAGAAAACCTGAAAGAGAAATGAAAATGTGAAACAAAGACTTCTTTGAAAGAGAAGATTATTCTTTCATGAGACTGGCACAAAACTTCAGTTATGAATAATAATACAAAAAATGACCTGTTATTAAAAAATGTTCTATAAGTAAATGTAGGTTTGAGAGAGAATTCTGAGTTGTAATTATTTGGAAAGTTTAAAAACTCCATGATATTCCGTTATTAAGATCATTCAGGGTAATAGATGTTTTAACATTTTTCAAGAATCTGTTTTTAACTCATTTTAACTCACACTAATGAACAGATTTACCTGTGAATACTCAGAAAACTCATGTGCCATGTAGGTACTCAAAGATAGCAAGGGCAGAGTTTTGACTATGGGGCAGTGAAAGGAGTATGCCATACTTTCCTAGATAACAAAGAGTTGAATCTAAGAGCAAAATTTAATTTAGTTTTAACCATGGAGCTGCAGTTGGTACTTGCATTAAAAAAAACCTTACACATATGAATTGAAGTGAAAGATTTGTCCCTGGATTCTCTAGATTGCTTTGAAAATCTTAATCACAGTTTCTCTCCGTATATAGGGTGTGAATTTAGCGCCACCTAAATGAACAAGTGCTCATGGCACAGACAAAGAGTCTTCCTTATATGGAAGTGAAAACAAACAAACAATTTAATTGGCCA
>JAGPOW010003648.1:39789112-39806934 GCA_030014935.1 Caiman crocodilus
GCGTTTTGTAACCTGGTCATAAAAAGAGACTAGATTAGTCAGGCACGATCTGCCTGCCACGAACCTGTGCTGGTTTCCCCTCAGCATAATTTGTCCTGCTGAGCTCTCACAAATGTGAGCCTTGATAATTTTTTCAAAGATTTTGCCAAGGATGGAGGTGAGAATGATGGGCCTATAGTTGCCCGGGTCCCTCTTTCCTCCCCTTCCTGAAGATGGGGACCACACTGGCCCTTTTCCAGTCCTCCGGGACTTTGCCTGTGTGCCACAAGCGTTCAAACATTCCCACCAGTGGCTCTGCAATGATGTCAGCCAGTGCCTTTAGCACTCTCGGATGGAGCTCATCCGGGCCTGTCAACTTAAAGGCATTCAGTTCTTCATGTCATGTACAACATGTCACACATGTCATGTACAAATCTGTTGTCTAACCTATTGTGGTTGTGTCACATGTGACACAGCCACAAAACATAACTCTCTAACATGCCACAGGGGACAAGAGTGGCAATGTCCTCATGCTGCAAAGCTTGTTGAAATATGCTCAAGAAATCCAAGGAAGAGAGTCACAATTCTTATTACAAAGGCAGGCCAAAACCCCCACAGTCTGATTAAAAGTTAAAATTCCTTCCAGACCTCAAAATATGGTGATTGGTCTGACTGTGAGCATATAGTAAATCCTCTAGCCGGCAACCTCTGGGTTAAAGTCCCAGCAGGAGCACTGGCACACTCTAGTCATAATCCCTAGCCCTGGTGCACTCAATGCTTCTGAAGAAAGTGAAAACCTCCCCTGGCAGATGTAGCAGCATAAGGGGCAGGTGGAGGAGGGGCACAGGGGATTCCCATTTGGAAATTAGCAAAGCCTAGAAGCATGGAAAATACCCATAGCAGAGCATTGGCATAGTTAGTTCTGGATCAACTTTAACTGATGTTTGTGCAACCTCTTTCTTGAACACCTCCAAGGATGCAGAGTCTAACACCTTCCCTAGACAGTCTATTCCACTGTCTTACATTTCTAACAATGAAGAAGTTTTTTCCTGATATCCGACCTGAATCTACTTTGCCACAACTTCAGGCCATTGGTCCATGTCCTTCTTTCCACTGCAAGACTGTAAAGGTATTTTTCCTTTTCATGGCAGACCTTCAGATATTTGAATACTGCTATCGTGTCCCGTCTTCAGCATCTATACTGCAAGCTGAACAGGACTATTTTCTTCAGCCTCACTGTGGTATGCCTTGCCTTCCAAGCCCTTCATCACTTTTGTGATCTGCTTCTGAACCCTCTCTAGCTCTTTTCCATGTCCTTTTAAAAATGTGGAGCCAAAAACTGCATACAAGACAGTAGATGAAGTCTAACCAGTGCTGAATAAACGGGCATGATCACCTCCCACGTCTTGCACCTAATGGTTCTGTTGATGCATCCCAGAATTACATTTACTTTTTATTTAGTTACATCACAATGCATGCTCATATTTTTTATTACTCTTCCTGATGCGTAGCACCCTGCATTTGTCAGCACTGAACTTCATACTCTTAGCTCCAGCCCAGCTTTCTAATCTGTCAAGATGCTTCTGAATTACATTCTTGTCATTCATGTTCGCAGTTCAACTCAGTTTCATGTCATCTCTATTCCAATATCCAAGTCATTAATAAAACACATTGACCAGCACCAGGCCCAAGACAGACCCCTGTGGGACTCCACTTTAAACAGTGGATCCAAAGCTTCCTTGGTCTCTCTGTTAATGCTTACAGAACCTTTTCTTATTGTCCTGAACTTCCTTCACCAAGCGCAGCTCACAGTTTTACCTTTGCTTTCCTGATTTTGTTCTTGCAAATTGGGTGTAGGGGTGGGTTGGGGGTGTAGCCTGTACTATATCTTCTCAGGCCAATCACATCAAGTCTGAAACATACTTTGGTGGTGACATGTATGCTAGTCGGTTCAGAGCCTCTGAATCCATTTGGAAAAGATTCGGCGATTCAGAGGGCAGTCTTTCTGGGGAAACAGAAACTTAGAAGAGGGAAGGGGAAGGACTGACATGTCTAGCTGGCTAGTGAGTGTAATTTCTTTCCAACTACCCTTCCAATCACAGTGTCTGGGGGAGGGACAGAAACAGCATAAAAGCCTCTGTCTGCAGGCTTGCTGCACCTTTTGTGGGCTGGCTCTGAGTGAGCAACAGCATGCCTGACTTGCTTCATAGTCAGTCAGTTGCCTGCTCCTTTTTGTTCTTAGAAAGGAATGGATAGGATTTAGCTTAGCTTAGCATCTCTTTGCTTAATACTTGTCCAATTCATTTATTTCAGTTTATATTTGTTGTCTTTTTTTTTTTGCAAACTTTTAAAAAAGAAAACTCAGTGTTTTTCCTGGCAGTGTGATCCATTGCTGTACAGGGAAGCACACATTACACATACACAGACACACAGAAGAAGAAAATTCAGGTATTCATAGGATAGATTGTATAGCTATTACCTTAGTTATTAATATTATTAGTTATAGTTAATTTTAATAGTTTACATACAGACTAAAGAGAACACAGAAGAAGTCAAATAGAGATTTAGAAAGAAGAAGAAATTTTTGTATACTACACAATACAGAAGAGTGTAGAGTAATGAAACACAATCCAGAAGAAGAAAAGGGAGAAGTCAGACAGTCACCCATTTAGAGTCAGGGCAGAGAGCACAAAACCTAACAACAACACAAAATACACACCGTGTAGTTTATGAACAAACAAGCAAGAATCAAGCTGCAGTCTACACAAAGCAAAGTGAAATGAACAATTCAGACAGACACACCTTTTGGAGCACAGGGAAGGTTAATATGAAGCATGCTGGAAAGGCAGGTGCCAGGTTTTCTGGCGGGGAAGGGAGAGGGGGTAGGGGGACAGCTACAGCTGCAAGTTGCCCCCAAACATAGACGCATTCTCTTCCCAAGCAGCCATGAAGCTTCTGCTGCCAGTGGAAGCAAGGAGGTGAGAGCAGTATCTGTACCTGATGTCCCTGCACCTGCACCACCTCCCCTAACTCCAGAAGTAGGCACCAGCAGCAGAATGAGTGTCTCCTGCACCCCACTGTCATCTCCCAGCATGAGCAACTCACTGCCAAAGTAGGAGCTGGAGCTGAAACCAGGGAACCTGAGCGCCCTGGCTTACTCAATTCTGGGAACCAAGGGGGAATCATTTGTGCTCCACACCCCTCAAAGTTTTTCAACCCAAAAGCTTCCTAAGATACATTTCTCTAATTATTCCATTTTTTTTCATAAGAAACAGATAAACATAAAAACACAAAGATAAGCCATCACACACCACAAGTAACATATTTCCAATACAACATCTTTACTTCTTGCTGTCAATTCCTTTATAAAAATAAATGCTCTGTGACAGCTCAGTTTGGCTACTTTAGATGCTGCTGGTGCTACTGGTGCTGACTGCTGAGTTACCTACATTATTTTGACCTGCCACTGTTTACCAAGGCTGCAGGGGAGAAGGAGACCTCACTAGGGCACACTGCCATGTTATGCAGATGCCCCAGCACCAGGAAGGGCACACCTGTACACACACACACACACACACACACATACAGTCACACAGTGAGGGTGCACCTAACAAACACACACTAGGTGCAACTACTTGAGAGGAAAGAAGGGTCTGAATGTTCAGTTTGACTACCTTTGATGCTGCTGGTGCTACTGGTGTTGAGCCAGCTAAGTTATTTTGACCTGCTACCATTTACAGTGGTGGACCAAACTGAGGTTGTAGGGGTGGAGGCGGCCTCACTGCTCACTGCTCATGGGCACACTACCATGTTGTACAGAAGCCCCAGCACCAAGAAGCCTGTGCCTGAACACAAACACACACACAGTCGCACCATGAAGGTGCATCTAACAGACACACAGTGTCACCCACCCATGTCACGAGTTTTGCCTGTTAACAGCCAGAAGTGCAGGGCCCCAGAACCCCCCTGCACCTATCTCTTTGACAGCTGGCAAGCTTCATGGCCTCAGCAGGGCCTGACAGGCCTGCATTAGTTTTCAACCCCACTGTGCCCCAAGACAGACATAGTCGCACAAGCACCCATGACATGAGTTTTGCCAGTTAGCAGCCAGACTCCCCCTGCACCTATCTCCTTGAGAGCTGTCAGGCTTTGTGGCTGCAGCAGGGCCTAGCAGTCCTGCAGTTTTCACACACCCCCTCACTTCCTGTGCTTTAACACACACAGTGTCACTATGTCATGAGTTTTGCTTGTCAGCAACTTGAGGTTCAGTTTCCCAGAAACCCCTGCACCTATCACCTTGAAACTTTGCAGGCTTTGTGGCCTCAGAAAAGGCTACTACTCCAGCAAATTTCATCTGAATCAGCCAAGAAACAAAAAGAGTTATACCCATTTCATTGATTCCCCATTATACTCTATGGTCACATCTCTCCGAATCAGCTCCAAATCTTCCAAAGCCGATTCGGCTGAATCAAATCAGAAAAGCAATTTGGTTCTTCGAATCAAATCACTGGCATCCAAATCAGCCAAATCCAAATAGAAAAGTTCCCTATTCACACAGGCCTAATTTTTTTCCAAGATCTTTCCAGGGATTAAAGTCAAACTGATTGACCATTAGTTCCCTGGGTCTTCCTTCCTTTCCTTCTTGAAGATAGACACCACGTTGGCCCTTTCCCAATCTTTAGGACCCTCTCCAAAGCACCACAAGTTCTCACATATCCTCACCATTGGCCATGTTATGATGTCAGCCAACTCTTTTAGCATTCTTGGGTGTATTCCACCTGGGCCTGCTAACTTGTGGACATCCAACTTTACAAAGTCTTCGCAAGTGGGCATATGGTCTCCCTTACCCTGGTAATCCTGTGTCCTGTCAGGCAGAATGATATCCTTGGGCTAGGGGAAAGCCAATTCAAAGTAATCATTAAGGAGATTAGCTTTTTCCTGGGTGTTGGTTGTCAACTGCCCCATTTTGTTCAGCAGCAGTCCAATGTTGTCCTTATTTTTCTTTTGACTTCCCACATACCTGAAAAAGGACTTTTTATTGCCATTATGCTGTTTGCTGGAGAATATTTATTTTCTTTACAAAATGCTTATCTTTATAACCACATTACCACACAATAAAGTTGTCAAGGAGCATAGGATGCTAGTAGCATGAAAAGAAGTTAGTACAATCTAGTCATACTGCTTTTTTGGATCATTCTTCCTCATCCACTTATTCCCTCTCTCTGTGTTAGACTAGTTAAATATAGGCACAAATAAGAGATTAGTGTAAAGAGATGCAGCCTTCAGGGGGCCCCAGTTGCAGGTAGGTAGCAGTTCATAGGCTGCCTAGCTGGAAGCCAACTACAACTGATGAGGGTAGAGCCAAAATAGGGTTAAAATATCCAGGGCTAAGTACAGTCAAAAGGCCCAAGGCTGAATCAATTAAATCTTTGCAGGTTAGTCTAAGCCGTATAGACTGAATCGATAAGCAAGTGAACAAACATTCACTTTTGATTCCAGAAATGCAGACACATTCCTGCAGCGCCCCAGGCCAGAAGCCAAGAGGTGCAAGAGCATGCATCCATGCTTAGCAGGAGCAGATAGCTTGGACCAAGGCTAGCCTAACACCTGAGGGGTGGGAGGCTGCAGGGGGGGGTGCAAAGCATCCTGGGACACTGAGGGACTGTGAGTTAAAGTTAAATATGGAGGGGATCTGGGACATAAGTTCAATAAAGTGACTTAACCTCAATCAGTTAAGTCTGATACTACACCCCCTCCAGGTTTATCCTAAACCGGTTTCAGTCATTTTGAAAGTTGTTTATGTGCACTGAATTTCTGTTGTGTTACAGATTTGAACTGGTTTCCAAACACTTATACTGGTTTATGTGTAATTTCTGCCCCTGGCCCAGGAACACACCGCCTGGGTTACCCCTCTATGGGTCAGAAGAAAGACTGTAGTTTTCTGTTTTATCTGTTTGCATACTTGCTTATTTTATTGTTTGTTTTTATTTCTACGGGAGAAGATTGCACCACAGACATGAACTGGCTGGCCTTAAGAAAGCTTGGTGAGTGACCCACTTACAATTAATTTACAAGAAGATATAGTCATTTAACCTTCCGGGTAAGAAGGAACAGCAGCAAAGGAAGATTCTTTTGAACTAACTTATGTTATGATCTAAAATGCTGGCAAAAGCAAATACCAGCTCCAATCTGCAGCCACTCTGATATCATTTGATGCTACATTTCTAGTGCAAAGTGCCCTAAAACCAGAATGGATTCTGATATGGGAAAGAGCTGTTGTAAAGGGCATACTAACTTTCTCCCTGCACCTCTTCTAAATTCATATCAGTGGTTAACACAAATCAACAATGTGAAAGAAAAACCATTATTGCACCTTGCACATCTTGAGAGATGCTGAGTTTACCAAAAGTTTTTGCAAAAGTCAAAAACTCAGGCCCACACATAGTTAACCAGAAGCCTTTTTTTTTTTTATCCTATGTGAGGGTTTAAATGAGATGTAAATAGGTGTGCATGTCTTTCCGCAGGTGTTGGACAGTTTTCATTTTAAAAAACCCAAAACAGTCTCTCTCTATTCATACAGCCCCAAAACTGTCTCAAAACAAAAAAACTATAAGCACTTGAGTTTCCTTCCATATGATGCAGATAGTTCATACTGAAGTAAAAGGGAGTTATTTTTATCTTGCAAAAAGAGAATGTGAATTTAAAGGTGCAGGTGTATGTGTGAAAAAAATACACAGACACAGACAAAGAAAAGTGAGGGAAGGCAAATTCTCAAAAAAATATAAAACATGTTCAAACAAACTTCAGTTATTCAGGAGCTGACATCAAGTGTGACAAGTTTCAGTCCGAAGTGAATGGGTACAGAAGAATTATGAGCATAGACAAACCACTTCAAATGGAAACTGTATAATCCAACAACATTTAGAGCTCTGGTGTTTTACTTACAGGTCACTCCAGATCTCATCATCCTTTAACCAGAGCAGCATGGCCAACCCTCCTTAGTCTAAAACATTGCAACTGTAACATAATGGAGCTATAGAACAACTCATCCCTCTGTGACGCCTTCCCAAAGCTTTTCACTGAAGCCAACTTTTAGGCTCCTTAATAAAAGTAATGGCTTTCAGCAGCATCAGATGTTTGATTTTTAAACTTGTAGTGCATTACAGATGCTCTATAATTGAGCCAGGAGATACTCTGTAATTGAACCAGTGTGCATTATAACATCCTCTTTGTTCTTAACCATGGCAACAGGAAATATGAACTCCCCTTCCCTTCATAGTCATCTCAGAAAGAGAAACAGAAAAAAACAAATTACAATATTCTACAGCCAAAATACCATAACAATGTTGTTATATTTGTCTTGAAGGCTTTGAAGTCTCCAAGTATTTCTGTATACTCAAATGTGTGTACAGAGTCAGGTAATTGGTCGATTCTGACCTTTTGTAGCTGGTACTAGTGATTTGTCTTTTGCCAAAAAAATATTAAAAAAACAAATCCATACCTTTTTTTTTTGCCTGTCATGGTGTAATCAAATCAACCTTTCCATGGAATGAAATGGTTGTAATATCAGGCCTCTGTTGTAGAATCAATGGAAAGAAATCTTGCTCCATTACACACTTTTCAATCTGGAGTTGCTCCATTAAAGCCAATGGAATACTTTTGGTTTCCACTAGCATTACTGAGAACAAATTTGACCAACTACCTCTTAAATGATACCAGTTCTTTTCTGTCTGGCTGCTAGGTTACCAAATACAGCCTGAACCTCATTAATCCTTAAAAGGTAAAACATCTGTTGCATTCAGGTACTCACTGAAATTTGCCACTTTCTGTAGGATTTATTTATAGAACTATGACTACATTGGCATGGCAGGTGGCAGGAAACAAAGATATTCATCCTTACAGCAGCTGGTTTCCTCATACCTCTGCACTGCCTGCTCTTGTACTTGGTAGACTATGCTGAAACTGACAATCTTATATCACAAGGTCATGGACTTGTCTCTCAGCACAGCTGCTTCCCAGAACACCTTGTATAACCCATCTGGATGTGATCATGCATTACTTTTCAAGGCTGAAAATGGTCTATAGAAAATACAATCAAAATCTTGGACAAAAAAAAAAGAAAAAGAAGGAAGTGAAACAGGCTGTCAAGTCAAGGCAAGAATTCAGACATTTCAGACAATTCTGTGTTGTGCAGTAAATGGAAATTGCTCATTTTTACTGATCTATCTGCAGTTTTAATAGGGAAAAAAACAGGCTGGTACTTCTTCCATCAAAGGAGTTCAGACTAGAGGCATAGTAAGTCAGCTCCATGCATGGAGCAGCAACAGTGCACACAACAGCATCAGCCGTCAGTGCCGGCAGCACAATCAGCTGCTGCTGTGGCAGTGGTTATTTTTGTAACCCCCGACCCTTCTCCTTCCAGCAGTAATGCATCTAGGGCAGGGTGAGCAGGGCACCAACCCAGGTGCTAACTATAAGGGAGCACCAGAACCACCCCCAAGGAGTCTTTTTCATACCAGGGGCATCACTGCATTGCCCACGCCTGGCCATAGAAGCAAGTAACACACCTCCATACCAAGCAGTATATCTGAAGAGTATGGGATGAGGGGCAGAACAAGTACAATGGTGCTCCCAGGGGCCTTTGCCAGAGCAGGTGCTCTCTGAACCCTGGTATGTATGAGGGAGAGAGGGACAGAATGGAGCCCTGGGGTCAGCTTCTAGGGAGCCTGGCTATGGGGCTGCTGCCATGGGCAGCAGCAGTAGCCTGGAAAGGTAAGCCTTCCCTTTCACTCATCCATTCCCAGCCACCCCATGGTCCACAGTGGGTGGTATACAACTGTACCCTCCTACACACCACCTGCCCTAAGCATTCATGGAGCTCACTATGCTTCTTTCCCCAAGAGGCAGCACCTGGAGCTACTGCTCCACATGCCTCTCCTCAGTTACACAGCTAGTCCAAACAGTCCCTTCTGAGCAGATATTTGTGTAACTGGAAATCTGATATCTGTCAGTTTTCATGATAACATGATGCTTTGATATCAGCAGCTCAGCTGAGCCAAAACCATACAAGTGGCCAAATTCAGCCTTTGATATGAATGCATTATTACAAACCTATTCCTCATAAGTGGTCTGTGCTTTGAAGAGAGAATAAAATGCCTAAATATCTTGGTCTTGATCCTCAGCTATATTTATTATCCCTGGATGCAGCTGAGGGAAATAGGCCATAAACATGGAGTTGCTGTCATCTGATGCTTAGGATGAATCATGGCCCATTCTCTTCAGCTGCATCCAGGAATACTGAACTGTAGCTGAGATTCTGGACCAAGATATTTAGGCACTTTAGTCCTAGTATAATTTAGAGCAGGGGTGGGCAAATTATGGCCCATGGGCTGGATCCAGGCTCCCATTCTACCCAGCCCATAGGGCCCTAAAATATTTAGAAAATTAATATTTCTGTCCCTGGCTCCTGTCAAAGATGACAGGAGCCAGGGACAGTAGGACACAGGGGAATTCCCAGCAGGCTCCTGCAACAGCAGGGCCCACCCGGCCTTCCCCTCTACCCCCAGATGGGAACCCTGCCTAGGAGGGTCTTCTGGCCTGGGACCATAGGGTTGTTTGTGGCTGCGCCAGCATGGGAAGTTCAAGTAAGGAGTGTTGGGGGTAGGGGGGAAGCAGGGGAGGACCATGGGGATCACCCCAGGCCTTGGGGCTGGGCCAGCTTCTGCTGAGCCCATGTTCTGGCCATGCAGCCAGGAGCCAGTGGGCAGGTGGGAAAGTGGCAGCAGGGGCAGTGGGGAGTGGAAGTGAGTGGGAGTGCGAGGCCTGGGCCAGTGTCCTGGGGCTAGCTGCAGAGCGGCCCAAAGCAGGGTGGCAAGACTGTGGCAGGGCTCTATGGAGCTGGGCCAGCTCCCCACTCTCTCTGCTGCTGTAGCCTAGCCCAGATCCATAGACCCCTGCCAACCCTTACCCCATACTCCTACCATCCCGCTCTGGGCCCCACTGATGCTAGCCCTGGGACATGGGTGCAGCACTACATGGCTTCCATACCCACCCACCCACCTCCCCACAAACCTCCATATGCAATCGTTTCTTCATATACACCACAAATGCCCAGAAATCAGGACAAAAAAAATGTTTTTAACTAAATTAAAATATATTATGGGTGTTTGGTTTTTAGTATGCAATTTGGTTTTCTTCCCCTAAGATGGTAAACCCTCTTCACCAAAGGAGTACTTCCAGGGACAAGAGGAGGGACTTCCAGTGGTAAAGGTCAGGGGTTTGGGGTGGGACTTCTGGTCTCAAGATGGTGACCAGGGGGTGGGGCACATGTCAAGGGGCAGGGCTACCCATGCAGCCCTTGGCAGGTTGCCAAAACTCAGTAAGCAGCCCCCCACCCAAAATAATTGTCCAGCCCTTGTTTAGAGCATACTTAGTGCTGCTATGAACAATGGCATTGTGCCAACTAGGAATACCACATTTATTTCTGTATCATATGCATGTATTCCCCAAAAATTAGCCTTCCAAAATTGGGGGGTCTGTCCTATGCAAAGCTGGGTTTTTTTCTTTTTTTTTTTCCCCCAACTAAAATAGAAGCACCCAACTTCCATTCCTGCTCCACCCAAAGTTTAAAACCAAGTGCCCAGCAGCAGCAGTTGCGTTTCTATTCACAAAGCCAAGGGAGACAACTGACTTAGCACATTGCTCTTTACTCCACAGGTATTAATTATAGTCTCTCCTTTTAATGTGTAGCAGAAAGCCCCCTTTTCCTCTTGTCTGCATTTGCTCTCCCCTCTTTGGATATGTTCCTCTTTTTCTACCTTTTCTTCCTTCCACTCTCTTTCACTTTAAGATAAGGAATTGTGTTTTAAAATTTGTATGTGTGCATTTTTTATCACCCCTTGTAGTTTGGTATTTTTATCTATTTGTGTACCATGGCATTTGTAGCTTATATTTTATACTCCTCACCTTTCAACTTTCAACTGAATGTGTTTTAGTAAGTTATCCATTGTAACAATGTTAACAAGGGCAGGAATCAAACTGTCCTTCTCTGGACTGGCCCCTGAAAAAGCGAGTGAATCAGTGATTGAATGTGTAACAAGGTAGCACGCAGTAATTAACACCTGGGAAGCTGCAGATCAACCAATGGAAGAACTTAATAGAAGACAATGAAACAAATGGGAAATCTCTAAACCTCACTGATCAAGGGCTAGAAGCCCTGGCCTGAGCTAATCAACGGCAGGGACCAACTTTTGGGCTGAGTATCTCCAGATCAACTGCTCCCAGAGCCCTATTCAAAATTCACCAATGGACTCCCAAACCTGCACTGGGGCTGACAGATGCTGTCCAGTAGCCACCGAGGGGGGGAAGTCCCATGAGGGTCAATGAACCCTGGATTGGGCAAACCTGGAAACTGGGGAGTCACCAAAGTCTGCCAGAGACAGATAAAAGGCAGTGAAAAGTGATCCTCAAGGGTGCCCTCTTGATCTCCAACTTGACCAGACCTGTCCAGTCAGAAGGACCAGCTGGTGACCCCCTTCTGGAAGATAACACCATGCCAGACTCCAGAGCTTGTAGGATAGGTATACCTGACTCTGTAGCCTGCTACTCTGTGTGTGTGTGTGTGTGTGTGTGTGTGTGTGTGTGTGTGTGTGTGTGTGTGTGTGTGTGGACCAGCCCCAAGGTTTATGATTACAGTGTTTCAGTCTGCCTAATAAACTAGAATTTTAAGGATCCCGAGTTGGACATTTGTAGCCAATAAATGGTCTCAATGGTGTTTCTTCCTGCAATTCTGCGGTCTGCTAGCTAATCCTGGCATCTCTTCTCCTATATCAATGGGGAGCAACCTTTTTGACAGTGCAACAAATTAGCCTTGCACCCTCCCCAAGTGCCATTCTGATCCCCTTGCCCAATCTGCTGCTCTGCTTTCTGCTCCCTGCCTGATCTGCCATTGTGCTGCCTGTCTCCTCCCTGATCTGTCATGTGCCACACAGAAGCTGCCTGTGCCACTCTTGGCACTCCTGCCAGAGGTCATCCACTCCTCTCCTATATCAAAGCCCTACAGACTGCTTTTAGTTCTTTTCAAAGACATAGATCTGCCCATGGGAACTAGTCTTTGGCACTAGCTACATTTTTAGTTTTTTAACTAAGCAGCAAAGGGAGGGTAAGGCAGCTGAAGATTAAGCCCTGTTCCTCCTCTATGCATCCATAACTCTGGGAATTCTTTTTAATTCACTCTGCCATCCCAAAAACAAGAAGTGTGTCTTATTTTGGGGACATACAGTATGCTGGGAAACACAGTAGTTGTACTATAGCAATGCTGCGGCTTATCGACAACACACTGAAGTTGGAGAGAGGGGCAAGAACAGCGCAATAATCAGCTGTGCTAGGTCTTTGCCAGTTGGGGACTCAGTCAAAACCAAAAATTTCCCCATGAAAAGATTCATCTGCTTCAGGATCCCAGCAGAAAACCTGGACTACTCTAAGTCAGAATCATGGCTCAGAGCAAAACATCCTTTAATCTCAGCCTTTTTCTTAGAATGTATGGACATTTCCTTGCCTAGACAGGATTCTCCCCAATACATATTGAGATATTTTTCACACCTGTAACTTAGACATGTGATCCTTTGGGAATCATTACAGCACATAGCGGCATACAGATGTAAAAAAAAATTAATTTTAATTAAATTTAATTAAAAAAAACAAACAACAACTGACAAATACGGTGCTTTAAATTTGGTACGCCCTCATGCTGAGCCCAGCATATGCCTAGAAGAGGCATCACACCAGTTTGACCCAGGTCACCCAGTGTCTGTATAGATCTCATGCTTCAGCAGGGTTTTTCGGCACTTTTATCTAATAGCTGATTGAATCAGCTTTGATAAAAGCTCCAGAAAGCCCCGCTGAAGCACATGATCTATACATGATGCTGTGGAGCTGGTTTGAACTAATGCACTGCCTCTTCTGGTAAACTGCTGGGTTGTTGGGATTTTTTTCCCCATGTCTGTCAGCAGCCCAAATGATTATCTCTCATCTCGGCATTGTTGTGTTTGTTTGGAAACCTGATCTCTAGCATCAAGCAAACTATCAGCAGTTAGTTGTGAAAAAAATGACTGGTGTTGTGAAATACCAGCAAATTTAGAGCAAACATTGAAAAATAGGAATGCCTTTTTAACAGTTTGTATTCAGTCCATTAAATCTGCAGGGAGTAACAGTCACTTGGATTAGGAACACACTACAGCAGACTTGATTTATTGAGTCTGCTCCAACACACTGTAATTACAGCACATTGGAGCAGCATCCCTGCACATGTACAGGCACCCTTATCTATCTGACAGGGCTTCTGTAAGGATCAATTATTTCATATCTTCAAAACACTCTGAAAACATAAATATCTGCCATATACAGGTTTTTAAGAAGCCTGTGAAAGCTTTAAAAAAGAAACAGTGTAAACGTCCCTTTCTCCTCCTAACTCAGAATCACTATGGGTTCCTTTATAAATCCTCTCAGAGAAGTTAAGTTCTACCCTGAGTGCATATGGCCCAAATTCTCTTATTCAGCTCAATTATATCTAGCCATATTTGACTCTTTAATAGCAAAGAACAGTTTGTTTTAGTTGATCAACTAAATGCAATGGCAGGTTTTCCCAAGGCTAACTTACTATATAACTGCAAACTATTGTTTTCTGGTTTCCCTATCTTCAGAAAAAAATTCCTATAAAATACTGGCTTCATAACCTTGAGCAATAGAAAACCCTATATTGCCTAAATGAAAGGAATTGCTTTTCCCCTTAAGTATGCTACAACATTGTATTATATACCACAGACTAGGAGCATATAACCTGGCACCTAGCACACTAGAATTTATGTCCTTATAACACAGCTTCTAGGACCCTGCAAACCATGTGTATCCTAAATTGTCCCATATACTTCTTGCATTGCTCATTTTTAGGGACCTACTGAAATTGAGGTGATGGCTAGCAAAATTATATTTACAGGTTTGCTTTTGGAAATTGGCTTGTAGGTCAAGAAACACTGCATTAGAACAATGGTCATGGGCAACAGCAATAGTTAACTGATGCCATCCTAGGCAAAGTCTTCGAAAAAATTATCAAGGCTCACATTTGCGAGAGCCCAATTTGTCCTTGTGAGAGCCCAGCAGGACAAATTATGCTGAGGGGAAAACAGCACGGGTTCGTAGCAGGTAGATCATGCCTGACTAATCTAGTCTTTTTTTACGACCAGGTTACAAAACACCTGGACAAAGGAGGGGTGGATGTTGTATACTTAGACTTCAGGAAGGCCTTCGATACGGTATCCCACACCATACTAGTAAACAAGTTAAGAGGCTATGACTTAGATGACTACACAGTCCAGTGGGTGGTGAATTGGCTAGAGGGTTGCACCCAGAGAGTCATGGTGGATGGGTCGGTTTTGACCTGGAAGGGTGTGGGCAGTGGGGTCCCGCAGGGCTCGGTCCTTAGACCAATACGCTTCAATATCCTCATCAGCAACTTGGATGAGGGAGTGAAGTGTACTCTGTCCAAGTTTGCAGACAATACAAAACTGTGGGGAGAAGTGGACGTGCTGGAGGGCAGGAAACAACTGCAAGCAGACCTGGACAGGTTGGACATATGGGCGGAAAACAACAGAATGCAATTCAACAAGGAGCAATGCAAAGTGCTGCACCTAGGGAGGAAAAATGTCCAGCATACCTACTGTCTAGGAAATAACCTGCTTGGTGGAACGGAAGCAGAAAGGGATCTTGGAGTCCACTAGGACTCCAAGTTGAGTGTGAGTTGTCAGTGTGACGAAGCCATCAGAAAAGCTAATGGCACTTTATCGTGCATCAGCAGATGCATGACGAACAGATCCAAGGAGGTGATACTTCCCGTCTATTGGGCGCTGGTCACACTGCAGTTGGAATACTGCATGCAGTTTTGGGTGCCACACTTCAAGAGGGATGTGGATAACCTGGGGAGGGTACAGAGAAGGGCCACTTGTATGCTTAAGAAGGGCTTGCAGGCCAAGCCCTATGAGGAGAGATTGGGGCACCTGGACCTTTTCAGCCTCCACAAGAGAAGGTTAAGAGGTGACCTTGTGGCTGCCATAAGTTCATCACGGGGGCACAGAAGGGAATTGGTGAGGTTTTATTCAAGGCACCCCTGGGGGTTACAAGAAATAATGGCCACAAGCTAGCAGAGAGCAGATTTAGACTAGACATTAGGAAGAGCTTCTTCACAGTTAGAGTAGCCAAAGTCTGGAATGGGCTCCCAAGGGAGGTGGTGCTCTCCCCCCACCAGGGGTCTTCAAGAGGAGGTTAGATAAACATCTAACTGGGGTCATCTGAACCCAGCACTCTTTCCTGCCTATGCAGGGGGTCGGACTCGATGATCTATTGAGGTCCCTTCTGACCCTAGCATCTATGAATCAAAGGCCAACCCTGCAACTTCAGTCCACTGGCAGCTGGCCCAGAAGGGCAGATGTCTCTACTGGCTCTGCAGTGCCCTTCCGAGTCTGGCAGGTGTGCAGCAAGTCACAGCCAGGCAGCAGCCCCCACTTGCAGACTGCTGCAGTGCATACAGCGTACAGGGAACTCTCAGGGCTGTTTCAGCAGTCCAGCTGGCACAAGGGGTAGTGTCCCCAGGTACAAGTTGGCTGGGCACCAGAAGCTCCTGAGAGCTGGAAGCCCTGAGCTGCTTGCCAAGACAGGTTTTTATTCTGCGGGGGCCAGGGCAGGGTAGCTTTTTATACTGCTGGGGACAGCACAGGTGCTGGCCCCAGGCTCTAGCTCCCCCTGGGTGAAGATCTGGGAAGAGCCAGGCAGAGTTATTATGCCCCAAGTGGCACAAATTGCTCCACAACAAAGTGCATGTACGAGCACCTGCGCTGAAGCAAAAAGCCCCGGATCAAATTTGCACTGCTTCTATTTGAGCTGCTGCAAGTGCACATACTTGCATGTGTGGATGCGCCAACTGTGTCTGAAGCCAACAGACAGACAGGATGGGAAACTGCCAGCATGAACGCTGTTCCATAACAGAGATAAGGGACTCTGCAGCATTGGTGAGGTCACAGTGCTCAATTGTAGAGTCCTTAGGATTTCCAGGTTTGGTGAACAGACTAAATTAGGAGACCCGGTAAATAATCAAATTAAGATATGTGCATGTGATGCGTTTGTTGGAACAAAAGAATAGGTTGACAGGGCAAACATGGACAGTATGACAACCACAGGGAAATCAATCAATGATGCCCAGAGATGAAGAGTCATCAAAGGAATGAAAGAATATAAAAGGAGGCATTTCAGAGCAGCAGAGTCCCCAAAAGGGGAATCCAAGGCCACCATAGACAGAGGACATACCACCAGCCTGTCATACCCACCCACTCGTGGTGGGATGGGCCTTAGCCTTTGACCTCCAGGCTGATGACATCTGACATTCAAGAGAGAACCTCAGGGTGAAGCTTATGTACTGGCCAGATGTACCTTCCCTCTGTAACAGCGCTAGGACTGGAGATATAGAATTCTTTACATTATTCTTATCTGCTATCATTCTATATCAATATAATTGGCCTATTATTAAATGGAGAGGTCATGGTTAGTCTTAGGGTTTAGGTCCACCAAGAACAAGTTATCTAGGTCATAAATCTAGTTAACTTAAAAGGAGGCAGGCAGCTGATTTTGCAGGCTGATTGCAGGATCAGCCACTATTTTCATGAGCTTATCATGGAAGGGCAACCTTATACCTCTGATTGTCCAAAGGGCCCCAGTGACCCCACCCCTAACTTCTTATTGGCCAAGAGGGCTGTCTATCATGCAGCCCCATCTCTCAATGGTAATTAGTTGAGAGGGCTGTACAGTAGTCCTGTGCAAATAGGGAACTATTCAATTCGGGTTTGGATTTGGCTGATTCAGATGCCAGCGACTCAATGCAGAGCTCTGAATCAGTTTCTCACTTTGATTCAACTGAAATGGACTCCAAAGCTTCAGAGCCACTTCGGAGATTCAGCCATAGGATATAACAGGGAATCAATAAAATCTTTGTTCTATCTTTGTTCTTTTTTGTCTGATCTGGATGAAACTTGCAGGCATGGTAGCCCCTGCTAAGAGCATAAAGTCTGCCAAGCTTCAAGAAAATCAGTGCAGGAGTTCAAGGGAAACTGAAACCCAAATTCTTGAAAGCAAAACTCATACCATGTATATGTGTTAAGCCACAGTGAGGTCAAAACTGCAGGGATGGTAGCCCCTACTGAGGCCACAAAGTCTGCCAAGTTTCAAGGAGATAGGTGCAAGGGTTTGGGGAAAACTGTACCTCAAGCTGCGGACAAGCAAAACTCATGACATGGGTGACACTGAGTGTTAAGGCAGAGTGAAAGCTGCAGGCCTGCTAAACTCTGCGGAGGCTACGAAGCCTGTCAGCTATCAAGGAGATAGGTGCAGGGGGGTTCTGGGGCCTTACATCCCTAGCTGCTGACAGGCAAAACTCATGACATAGGTACTTATGCAACTGACTGTCTCTGTCTTGGAGCAGAAGCAGTTTGCCTCTGTATTGATTATTTCCGCTCCTTAGTCTGTGGTTTTGTAGGTGTTAATGTTTGCTCATTAACTTGTTATCTAGTAGCTGCTGGCTAGCTGCTGTGTATTGAGCTGGTCCTTGAGTGGATCATGATTAATTGGTAATACAGTAGCCTAGCAGCCAGGCCTGCAGTAGTTTTCCACCCTTTGCTCCGCCCCAAGACAGACAGCACAAGCACCCATGACATAGTATCATAGTATCATAGTGTCTAGAGTCGGAAGGGACCTGGGCAGATCATCTAGTCCGACCCCCTGCCTTGGCAGGAAAGAGCACCGGG
>JAGPOW010003648.1:39807034-39820145 GCA_030014935.1 Caiman crocodilus
CTATCCAGGTTTTGCTGCAGTCTTTCCCTCCCTACTAGCATGCCCACCTCACCCCAAATTTTGGTATCATCAGCAAATTTGAACAGGTTGCTTTTCACCCTGTCCTCCAAATCGCTGATAAAGAAATTGAACAGTGTGGGCCCAAGGACCGAGCTCTGGGGGATTCTGCTGCCCACTTCCCCCCCAGGTAGAATATGACCTGTCCACCACCACACTCTGAGTACAATCCTTCAGCCAATTAGCAATCCATCTGAGTATATTGCAAAGCCAGAGACCCACATTTTCAAACTCAGGTAAAAACTATAGAGGCCTCAGCTGACATGGGCTCAGCTCAAGCCAATCAAGGGTCTGAATTAATGAACACCAGTTAGTACACTGACTGGCCTGCAGTGGAGTTATGAACCCTTAATTCTTCTGAAAAATCAGCAACAATGTGTTTCAGGTTGGGCATCCAAAAACCTCCAAATCTTGGGCTACTGTTGAAAATATAAAGGGAAGTTGGCTATTTTTACAGCCCAAATAGACCATCTCTAATGATCTTAAAGTTTTTCATAATAACTCAGAGATGGTAAGACATACATAAATCTTATTTACACTTGATATTCTCCAGATCAGTCAGTGGAACAACACCAGGTATAAATTTGACAAATGACAAGCAGGCAAGACTTTATTATGGTATCTTTTATTAAACCAACTCCGTAGTGGGGAGAATTGTTGGACAAGCTTTCAGACATTAGGGGGCCTTCTTTAGGTTCCTGGAAAATGTGATTTGTGACCTGAAAAAGGGCACCTGATGGCCAAAATGTTGTCCAACAGCTCTCCCCACTACAGTTTGTTGTATCTTTTGTTGTACCAAAAGCCTTGCCTCTTGGATATTTCCTGAACCACCCCAACTACAACAACACTTTAACACTACTACAGATAACCTACAAATCATCTCTCCCTCTCTTATACATACATACCTCTTTGAAAACTGATCTTTTAAAAAGTGTAAGGTATTTGTACCTTTGAACAGTAGTGAACAATGTTTTGTTTCTCAGAAACAAACTTGGGGAAATAAGACTTGGATCAAACCTAGGCAAATTTTATGAAAGTGCACAGGGAGATTATGACAGCTTTATTAACATGGACTTATAATAAAATAGTGATGCTATTACAGAAAGAACAAAGAGATATTAAAGGAAGCAATTAATAATTTAAGGTATGGCTGAGTGAATGACTCGCCTCTAATGGTAGAAAGATTTAGAATCTATATGGATTTCAGTACCTTTTAGCTGGAATTATTTAAAATACTTCAAACAAATATGAATCTCCCCAGGAGCAACCAAGTCAATCTTCAATAAATGTAGTTTACAAAGCTTTTCTTCTTACATGGTTTGAATGCCTGTTTGTTCTTCTACAACTGTTGGCTGCACAGTATCTGTAGGTAAATAAATGTAGTTGTGAGGCTTAGACAGGAGTTTTTACAGGTGTGTAATATTTAAGCTACCCTGTTTCCTGCTTTCTTATTGCTAGGCAACAATGTGGGTTTGGGTTTCTGGTGCCAAGTACTCTATTTCACCTATTATTAAAAAAAAGTGTGTGTGTGCAGCATAGATGATGAATTATTAAAATAAAAGTAAAGAGACAAGGTGCCGATCACTCATTCTTTAAAAAAAAAATTTAATTTCTTAATATAATTCTTTCTTATCTGTCATGTTACTCCTCATCTAGAACATATAACCAACCCTTGTACGTTATAAATTATCTGTTCCCAGTTCATTTATAGGTTAAGTATTTCTACACTGAGATTAGCAACTCTACAGAAAACCACAGCAAATGAAGAGAATTCAGTGGGCTTTTGTTTGACTGGTAAAGGATTATGTGGCCTAGTTATCTCAGAAACAGTATCTCTTTTCTTCAGATCAGTTGAGATGTTCACAATGGGGGCCACAAACTATTTTTGGTCTCTAAGGCTCCTGCCAGACTTGTGTGATTGGGGTCCAAGGAATTATGCCCCAGTTTTATTTCCCCAAAATTGCATAGCCTGCCATGCTAGATGAGCATGGCAGGTCATGCAATTCTGAAAATGAGGCATAACATTCCTCAAAACCCAATTGCATGACTGCCAGGAGCCAAACAAAGGATGGAGATGGGAACAGGGATGGGGGTGGGCAGCCACTGGCACCTGGGGAGTGGAAACTCTCTGCTCTCCAGCTGCACCCCCTGTGCTCAAGAATGTGCCAGCAGGGGAGCTGGGGCCTCTCCACTCCCTAAATGCTGCTTCCATGGGTGTTAAGAAAAGTAAAAAAGCAACTGTGCAGCAGTGATTCACAACTTCATGCCTGGTTTTTAAAGATCTGGGGCACAGTGAGTCCAATATCAGGGAGCCTTTCCCTGATGTTGGGCTCATAGTGCCCTGGATCTTTAAAATAGGGACATGTAGATGGGTACCCCAGCTACACACCAGCCCACTTCTTTGATTTCCCTGGTCATTGTAATGACCCTGGCATCCCTGGCATTGGATGCACAGTAACCCTCCCAGCCCCATGCTCCTCCTCCCCATGGTGCATAGAGAACTCCTCCTTTCCCCACTATTTGCACCAGCTTAAAGAGGTGTGCAGCATGAGCAGTGGGGGATAGGGAACCCCCCCCAATCCCCAGCTGTGTACCCATTTTTAAAAAGGAGCTCAGCATCTTCTGGGGATAGCACAGAGGGCAGCCAGTCCCAGACCCAGAGCTGCCCCCAGCATGATCCCAACAGTTGGACATAGGGTACAATCTAAAATACTAGACCATTAGTCAAAAAAAAAATCATCCCGTTTCTATATATTGGGAGATAGATGATTAGACATATGAAATAATTACCGTGAATCAGTTGTTACCAGCCCTTCCCCCATTTTAACTTGGTATAACTTGTTCATCTGATTACGACCTTAGTGAATTTGTTATACAAATATAGTTACAGTGTAGCATGCAACCTAAGACAATAAAAGCTTCTGACCAAGGTATAGGTGAAACAATAGTTTTGCACCAAAATAAAATCCTTCTATTATCCTGAGGAGCTGCTTTTTTTTTTCTTGGAAAGGACTCAGGAGAGATTTCTAAAGCCCTTCAGAGCCATTTGATATGAAATGTTTTTTTTGTGATTTTCATAATAAAGCTTGGGAACACTGACTGCCAACTGATCTGGTTTAAGGTTTGGTTGAAAACAGGTTGGTTTTTATTTCAATGAGGGATATGGTTCCCATGTGTTCACATGGCACAATGTTCAGAAGGTTTTATGTTACAATGAATAGTGATTTTTTCATGGTTGACTCTTGTTGTGCCCCTATAGACAACATTTGGGTTCAACAAGTTTATGGCTACTAGCTATGATTTTATTAGCGCCACAAATAGGACAGCTGTAGGTTTCAGTGCCATTGCAATTACAGATGACTGATTTTAAGGAAACAGACTTCTCTCCGAAAACTATACAGTAATTGTTGTCCAAGACAAAATATGTATAATATTGTAATAATTTTCCAGTAAATACGAAGAAATTACCTTGCAGGCCTTTGCTAAGTAGATGAAGAAAAAGTATCACGTCCAATGCAACAATGGAATTCCGACTCCAGGGTAAATTTCTTTTCCTAAATAAGAATGTAATGCCATATTAACCAGAATATCCCTAAACCAATAGAGAGAAGAGGGAATTATACAGACTGCTACCTGCTGAAGTCAGACAGTCATTTAAGGGGCTTGCTTTTGTTTTTCATGTTGTGGCACAGAATTAGATTAAAACACAGTCTCTCTCTCTAAATATCTTGGAGGAAAAAGCATTCTGCTGCTGTAAATTGATGATACCACACATTTGAAATCATTTTAGCCCATCAGAGATTGAGGACAAAAATATGACCTAAATCAAGAAGCCAGGCCCTAACTCAGAATACAGGACAGACAGCAGCCTGACAAAGCATCTGTCAAAGCTAAGACTGTAGACATGCAGAGAACTTTTGAATCTATCACTGGACCATCACTGTGAAAGAAGTCCTCCCCTTCCCTTCCTCACGCCCTCTTATCTCTGCTTGTGTATTAAATCTCTTTGTTCCTATGGGTTTGTCTTCTCTGAAGGTCTTTGAGTCAGGGACTTTGTCTTCTACTCTGTCTGTACAGGGCCCAACACAATGGGACACCATTCTCAGTTGATTATTAGGCACTACTGTAACAAGCATGATTGATACTGCTAATGATCCACAATGTATTGCAGTGAACTATAATCAGAGATGAATTGTCCCAACATTAACCTATTTCTCAAAAATAAGGTTCTATCCCAAAAGTTCCTGTGTGTTACTGGGAAAATTTAACGTCTCTGTACAGTAACTTCTTTCTTCTAAAAAGTGAACGCAATCATGAAAATTCATTAACATTTCTTAAACACCTTGAGACTAAAAACCATGATTAACATTTGTTATCACTGTGCTCTTCTGTGCCATAAATAAAAAGGATAAATTAAAAAGAAGAATGAGAGAAATCATGATTAGCCAAGTGACTTAAACTTGTAAGTTGACTGAAAAGTTGTATAACAGATTGCAAACAACTATTAAAAAAACCAAAACCCTCTTCCTTCCTCCTCCTACTTCATCATTGTATTTCCACTACAGGTTTAACAACTATCATCCTTCAATTAACCTTTCTCTGGAATACTCCTACACTAATATCAGCTTTCTAGATATCACAATTCATATCCAAGATAGCACCCTACAAACCACTATATACAGAAAACCCACAGACTACCATACCCATGTCCACAAGACCAGCAATCATCCCAAGAAAACCATAAAAGATGGGATTTACAGACAGGACCTCATATACCACTGCATCTGCTCTGAGGAAAACAGTCACAATTCCCACCTGACCAGCCTAAAATTTACACAAGGACACTCCAGAAGAGAAGTACATGTGGAAGTACAAGCAAAAGTGCTATCCAAACACCCCACTGTAACCTGTGGACTACAAATACAAAAAGAAAATCCCCCGAGACCTCAAATCCCTGATGGTCTTCTACACCCACACTGGAACCAATCAGAAGAATCACCAAACAATGACAAAAATAGTTACAAAATCAGGCTTTGAGATAAATATTCCCAGTGCCTCTGCTCCTGGCTTTCAAACAGTCTGCCATCCTTACTCAGCTCATCATCAGAACTAAATTCTCCACTGCCCAACTGACATCAAGTGGGACACAGCCTTGCCTCGGCAAGAAATGCTTAACCACTACTATCAACACTCAAATTAAAAAACCTCATCAGAATCCATGGTTCTTTCACATGCTTTCCCAAAGCACGATATACCTGATCCAATGCACTAAGTGCCCTACTGGCAACTGCGTGGGTAAAACTAAGCAGCAAAAATGCACCAGAATGAACCCTCACAGAAAAGATATAGAGGACAGAAACAAGTCGTAGGAATACATTTCTCACAGAACAACCACTCTTCTCTGACCTTACTATCCTCATGCTCCAGGGAAACCAACCCAACACCTTCAAATGACAAACTCAGGAACAAAAAAATATCATAAGCTGGCTGGACACGAAGAACTAAGATTAAACATTTATATTGTTTTTATAGTACATAATACTTTACCCAACCTCTGATTTCTTTCCACACAGGAAAGGTGAGAATGACCCTCTTCCCTTTTGATAGGCCTTAATCTCTCAGTAAGCAGCTTCTTGTCTTTTCTACCTCTGAGAATTTTAATGCATCCCCTCTACTGTTTTTCACTATGCTGTACAAGGTTCCCTGTGATCAGACTGAAGAAGAATATCTTGTATTGAAAAGCTTGGCTAACCTTATCCCAGCTACATAGTTATCATCCTAAGAAAACTTTGCCTCAGCATCATTCCAAGAAGAAATCTGCCATTATTCTATCAATGAAACTCATAAAGATTGACTCATTTCCAGTCCAGAGTACTGCATACCACGATAGCAATTTGCAAAGTCTTCAAACATTTTATGAATAATTGCTTTCGTCTCCCAGCATGGTCTACTCAGAGCCTTCAGTAGAAGGTGGGGAGAGAACTGATGTAACATGTAGATATACTAAGATGTGGCATGCATGCCAAGCATTAAGCAACACAGTGTTACAGATGCAGACAGAAATGCAGCTCCCTGCTGTAATTCATAACGCTTTGCAGGAAGCCTTCTGAGTTACAAGGATACCCCAAACCAAACAGAAGTTTACTGTTGGGTCCAGGGCAGAGGGAAATCTAGCTGCTGGCTTTGAGCTTGCAACCAGTTTCCCCTTGCTACCAACCCTGGTCCCTGCCAGCCTATGCTGTTTTCAGACTGGGAAGGGGAAAAGGAGCAGAGGGAACTCATTCTACAGGTTCCTCAGTTGGTGCTAAAGGGTGGAAAGGGTGAATTGAAGCCCCTTCCACCTCAGGGGGACTCCAGTACACCCATCCCACCTTCCAGTGGGTGCTGAAAACCCCCTTGACCAAATTCCCTCCATTCCCTTTCCTCCTTTCCATTCTGAAAATAGCCACAGTGCAGCAGGCAGACACAAGTTACAGAAGACATTTTGTTTTGAAAGGCCTTTACCTGAATCCTCATGCAGACTTTTGCCCAATTGGACATTTCTTAAGCAGTCTGCAGCCATGCACATGTCCATATACAGCTTTCTGTGGCCAGGTTGGGGGAAAAAATATCACTTCTGTCTGTGACCTGTACAGCACCAAAATTTAAATCTTTTAATTCACATTGAGAGAATTTTTAATTTGAAGAATTTTTTTAAATTTTATTTTAAGAACAAAGGCCAAGCAAAACCAAACAGGAGGATCTTGCTCATCCAGTCCTGTTTTTCTAATATTCCATGAACAATTGTATGCTTTTTCCATTTTATTATCATTATGTAGATGCAGGTCACCTCTGATATTAAGATTAAAACAACAAAAGAATCAATTCATTTTTTGAATCAAAAGAAGGATTTTATTCTCTTTTCTTTTTTTTTTGTATGAAGGCTACGTTATGTCTTCCTCAAAGTGATATCACATAATATGTAATAAAATTGAAACTCCAAGGGATTTTCAATTAAACTCATTACAATTTGTGAGTAGAAGTTACTTGAAGTACTATCCTGGAATATATATTTAAATAAATCAGATAGTAACCTAAAAAGTTGTTGTTTTTCCCAAGTTTTCTCATTATATCAAAATGGTACCCATTATCCATAATGCACACAAATTCGAGTTGCCTGCCTGGATCAGAGTTAGTGCTGCTCTTTAAAAACAAACTGGGTACAAACTTGCCCTCTAAAGTCAATGGGATTTTGATTACTGCATTAGTAATTTTAGGGATTAGTAATTTTTATGATTCTACAATAAATTAGTAATTTATTGTAGAATCATAAAAATTAAGGGCTGGAAGGGAACTTGAAAGATCATTGAGTCTAAGCCACCTGCTCTGGGCAGAAATACTGCTGAGATCAAATGATCCCAGCAAGGTATCTATCCAGTCTCCTCTTGAAGACTTCCAAGGTTGAAGACTGCACCACCTCGCTGGGAAGTCTATTCCAGATTATTGTAAAGATGACCTCCATCTCCCATTTCTAGTGAGACTAAAGTGAGAGGCTGCCCTCTAGGAAGAAGGCTAACGTTTCACAAAAGCCTTTGCCATAACACATCTCAGTCTTCGAGCATGGAAGCATGATATAAATTACTGAAGTGTAGAATAGCTGCTTTTTGTTGCATATCTTACCATAATTGACAGATTACAATGATTTCCCAAACATTCAACATCTGTTTTAAGGAATTTTGTCACTATGAACATGAACTAAATCTTTTTAATGAAGAAAACAAAGTTGGAAAAATAAAATCTATGCCTTGTGCAGCCACTGATCATCAACAGGATCAGAGTCCTGATTCACTACCATTTAAGGCATAAGACCATGAAGATTGGTCATTTCCCTTCTAGTGACTGGTCCACAAAGAAGCTGACATCATATGTGCTTTTTGGAATAGTTCAGGCATATGTGGTGCAATAGTAGAATAGTGGGTCCTAGTTTCTTTTCCCAACTCTGTAAGTGGCATGCACTATCCTATTGGAAGAGTGGTTGCAGAAACAAACAGATTTGGCAGATTTCTTCTGTGGTAGTTGTCACAGTGAATAGGACTGTGATCTTCCATATTAGATGTCCATTTACCTATACAGTTCTGCTATAAATAACCAGGTACAACCCTCTTACACCTATTGGCTTCCAGCTCAGTACATATTTCCACAGGCTAACATTATATTAATATGGAATAAAATATAAACTATTCCCTGTATAAACTAGGAGCCAAATTTAGCCAAAGAGTACTCATTCCAGTTCCCATGGGAAAGCTAGAATGCTTCGTATGTTTAGAGACCTGGTTACAGAGACCACTGTGCTGCCTGGCATCTATTGAAGCAATTCTAACATGTAGGCCTCAAGATTGGAGGCTGGATACCTATTGTGCAGTTCCTATTTACAAAGCTTGTTCCGATGAGCATGATGCATGACTCTTGTTTTCAGCCACATCTCTGCCTTGAATAAGCCATACCTGGCCTGGCCTTCCATTTTTTAAAATGTAAAAATATATTTGCTGTTATTTGGATCGAGTGGCAGCCAGAAACTCCAGTCAAGATCACTCTGGTAGGTGCTTTAGAAACATAACAGGCAGTCCACTGGTTCACAGTTGAAGGACCCAATTTTTGTCATCTCTTGCTTGTGTTTAGATAGTTTTCTGCCCCAGTACCCTACTATTTTAGTAATACCGTACTTACCTGAATCCAAGATGACTTTGAATTTAGGATGAAACCCCCCAATAATTAGATTCTAGACATAGAAAATCATAAATTTATCCCACTACCACCACTGCAGCAGAAAAAACAGAAGCAGAGGACAAAGCAGTGAGGAAAGCAGGGATGAGAGAGGTAGGCATCAGGAAGGAAGGCAGCATGGGAAACAGGAAGCCTGACCCTCATCCCTTTACCCCATGGTAACTGTAACTCCAACACCTGCCATCCTGCTGCCTGCCCCCCTTCTGTTGCTTTCCTCATCTGATGCAAATGCAGGAGGAGCCCCAGGGCCACTCCTGACCATGCTGCAGGGAGAAGCAATGCAGGGAGTCCAGCTGGACCAAGGATAGTAGGGATGACACACAGGTTCCTCTTCCCTGCTTAGCTCTCCTCCCACCCCTCCCCACGGTCTTTCCAACTGGCTGGGAGCAAGCCAGAAGGAGCAGTTTGCATGTTGCCACATCTGCTCCTGTGTCACTGGGCAGAAGTGGGTCAAGGGTGGCTCTGGGGCTCCATCCTACCCACTCTACCCAAATCAGCTAAGAATCAGCTCCCAACTGGAGTGGGCTGGGGAGAGTGGCTGTTCAGGGAACCTGGCTCTGCCGGGGATTGCAGCAGCAGTGTGCCAATTCATCCTTCCCTGCTTGACTTCCTGCCAGCGAGGGAAATGGGTGGAGGGGACCCAGGCAGGTACCAAATGCTGTAAGGAGGACCCTGCCTGCTGATGATGCTATCCTTGGCCCAGCCAGGCTCCTTGTACAACCACTTCCCACAGCTCCCAGCTGGAGTGGTCTGATATTCAATTGTAAACACAGCTTTGTTTTCCCCATTATAAAAAAAAGGGAAAATCTCATCTTGGAACTGAGTAAATACGTCAATTAAATTTTTTTTAAAAAGCTGGTTATCTAGTACAGGCTTAAGCAGGACTAGCAATCAATACATGCTTTCAAGAAAGTGGCTGCAATATTTTAATATGTCTTCAGATATTACCACACATTGGCTGGTCTGCAATCAACAGACTTCACATGACTGTCTGTAGACAGCCGGTTGTCTTAGCTGCGCAGAGTTTATAATATCTACACTAAATACATTTAAAGCTTTAACAGTTGCTGTAACTTGAAGATTTCTGTTCGACTGGAAGGATGCAATTATTACTGTGCTTTGCTGTTATCCCTCAGCAGGAATATTTATGACAGCAGCTAGAGATAGCAGCATGAAGGACATACCATGGTCATATCCCTGGTATGATATATGTGTATGTATTCTAGGTAGCGTAATACAGTAGCATCTTTGTAACCTAAAGCTTTGCATAGATCATTTTTACCCTGTAAACTAAATAAAAATCAATATGCATATTCAAAGCAGGGTTCCTATCAGTTTTAAGTGATATAAAAATGGTGCAATGTAATCAACTAGATTTATATAATTCTCAGTATATATGCCACAGTGATTTTTATCATAGATTTTTTAAAACAACATTTTTAAGAAAAGCATTTTCCCTTCTTTGGTACTTTATTAGGCAACAACTAAAATCCATTGTCTCCTTATAACAGGCACTCCAGTTATTTATTTATTTATTAGATTTATATGATGCCCTTCCCAGCAGAGGCTCAGGATGAAGCTTGGTTGTTATCAGACTGTGGATGCTCTTTTGACCCTGGCTTTTAAGGTAAGGTAAGGTCTAAATTCCTGCTGCCAATAGTTTGATTCTGGATTAAATAGGTTTAATGGTTTTTCACTGCTCCTGGCAGACTGACAAGTCCTTATTCTCCTAACAAGCCAAAATATAATAGTGTATTGTTTGATTCTCAACACACTGAAGGATGTGTATGTATATTATAATTGAGTCTGGTAGCATTGCCTTTTATTAAGATTTTCCCAACACATCCCTGTTTCCAGTTATTATTTCTTATAAAAAGTTAACCTTTTAGCCTAAAATTCTCAGTATTGAATGGCTGCCTCAAACCACATGGTATTTCAAATTTGCTTTTAGCAAAATTAGTTCATCCATTTCTAAGACAGAGAACAGGGAGAAATGCAGTGTTTGGGCCAAATCAAAGAATTGAAAAGCTCAAGGTTTGGAAGCAGGGTTTCATATTCTGTGGGGAAGAGGGAGATTATTTTATGGATTTGCTTTTGTAGTCCTGGGGAAAAAAAATCTCCTCAATTTAGCAAAAGTATAAGTCTTTGAAAAATCATAATTTGTACAAGTTCAAGACAGCCTCATTACAGTTTTACAGCTAAAAACCTCCAAAGATTCTGTCCCCATTGGATATGCTAGACCTTCTTCCAGCTCGTGTGTGTGATCTGACCACATCTGATCACATACAGCAAATTGCAAACTCTAGCACAGGACTATAAGGACAAGGTAGGATTTTCCTTGTAATGGTCATTTCTTGATACTTGCCATGTCTTAGGACTGGGGGGCAGAAGGACTGTCTATCCTGTGTTCCCTGCAGGAATGCAGACAGTGTGGAGAAGAATGAAGCCAACCAATTCACAAGTAGAGGGAACAAAAGTTAGACCAAGGGCAGGAAAGGAGTGACTGGTCTCTGGTGAGAGTGCACTGGAGGGGTGGTGGCCTGGAGTGGGAACTAGTTGGAGAGAAGAAACTGGACCTGGTGGGGCGAAGAGACTGGGTATAGAATTACTGAGGAGTGGAACAGGATTAAAGGGGAGACTGGTCTATCAAAGGCTGAGGTGAGAAAAGAATTGAAATTGTCAGGACAAAGACTTCAGACAAGAATGCAGGAAGCAGATTGGGGGAGGAAGGAGGAGAGACAGAAGTTGGATAAGGAGCTAAAGGAAGTGCAACTGGGAAGGGAGAAAAACGTCAAGTAAGAAGCTGGGAAGGAGACCCTAGAACTGGCTGGGTTAGGAGCCTGGGACTGAGAAGGAAAGCCTGAAGAAATGAGGCTGGGACTGAATAAGCAATTCACGGGCAAAGAACTGGGGGTAGGGCAGAGGCACGACTGAAATGTGGTCAGGATGTAGGGGATGGAAAACAAGGGACAAAATCTATAGGACAGGAAAGACAAACTACCTAGTGGTGAACACACCTCTTCAAGGCCAAGATTCCCAAATATCTCCAGAAAATTTCTGTAAAACCCACTGGCAAAGCACTGGTCCATTTAAAAGATGCCAATCTACTGCTGCTCTCTGTTGCTCCATTACTTGGAGTAGCTGACATGTATGCAGTGAATCTGTATTGTGGAGGAGGTGTCACTATGATGCCATACAGTGGAATTTTTTTCAGTTTGCTTTTTTAAACAAGTAGGAAAATTACCCCTAAAATGGTAAGTGAACACAAGTATCGTTAAAAGACAAGCAAGCACTCAAGATTGGAAATGCCTGGTTTAGGATTTCATGTACAACTTCACCTCTGACCCCTTTCACATTTGCAGTGACAGACGCAGCGGGGTGCAGTGGTGTGGTCACACCCCCTTTCACCTATGGTTCACCACTGAGCGCTCTGGACCCGGCAGCCAGACATATACACAGTGAATTCTCTGCTGCCACCACTGTTCCCTGCTTTCTGCCATGCTGGATCCATGGCTGCATATACACATTATGCAATTAAAAACAATGTCATGATGACAAGCTATTTCTTTCATGGAACACCTGTGTCATGCACAGTGGAGAAGGTGGATGGTGCTCATTTAATGAGCAGTTTTGGAAAACACCTGCTTGTCTTTTATGAATATGCATAACATAGTTTACTTTATTAGGAAGACGGTTTTTTTTTTTTCTGGAAGTAGTTCTTTACCAAGGTTCCAGGAAATAAAATGCAAGTTCCATATTGCAAATTTTATTAAGATACTACTGGCACCTCACTTGCTCTTCAGGCACAAGCTACAGTGCTCAGCCAGCAGCTACAGGTCTGAAAGAGGTAAACACAGGACTCTGCCCCGTCAGTTTGCTGAGCCAGACACAAGCAGCAGCCAGCAAGCACCTTGGAAGCTGTATGGCATACAGTGTTTCCAGGTGTGCTTCTTTCCCAGCAGAGAAAATTACTTCCATGCTTAAGGCACACACCCCAATTTTGGAGGGCTGCTTTTGGAAAAATGTACATATTGTATGCAAAAAAATATGGTGACTTAGAAATGCAATGCAAAACCAATGACAAGATATTATCATAGTATCATAGTATCATAGTACCTAGGGTCAGAAGGGGCCTAGAGCAGGCCATCCAGTCTGACCCCCCACCGGTTGGCAGGAAACGAGTGCCAGGGTGACAGGACCCCAGCCAAGTACCTATCTAATCTACTCTTAAAGACACCTAAGGTAGGAGCAAGAACAACTTCCCTAGGAAGCCGGTTCCACGTCCTAGCCA
>JAGPOW010003648.1:39828720-39861485 GCA_030014935.1 Caiman crocodilus
TGGCCCTGAGCCAACAGATTAGCATAAGACTAGGTATAAAAAACACATGCATCAGGTAACCAGCAGGAAGGAGGAAACAGAGCAGTCATTTCTGTCCCATGCCCGGACCCTGGACTCCCGGTGTGAGTGAGGATCGGATCCTGAGCGAGGGCCCTTCATCCGGTAAGCCCTCTGACAGCATCGATCTTCAGGGACACCTGACTTCTCTGGAACCACTTGGCGCGCACCTGGCATTGAGGGACTATCGATAAGTTGCCAACATATGTCTGTCTATTTGTTGTTTTGAACACCCAAGTGTGGCTAATACCCTCACAGTGCCCAGTTGGCCTGTGACAGATTGATCTATCTGTTATTATTATCTGTCGTTATTATTTTACTACAAGCTCTTTTATATTGCCTTATCTGCTTATCGCATTTATCTTTCTGTTAACTGTTGTGTATGTGTAAGCTATAGTAAATTTGCCTTTATTCCACTCCTGCTTGCCTCCTTGATCCAAATGAATACACTCACAGTGCCCAGCTGACCTGTGACAGAGGGTTCGTTTTGGAACACAACAATTGCTCAAAATCATACGTGTAATTTCCACCAGGGTGTATTGGATGAAATAAATATGGAAGATGTGTAAAATACATGGCTCATTGTGGTTTCATTGTGAGGTATGCCGATTGTAACAATGGTAAAGATGTTGACAGGTTGTTCAGGAAGTCTCTTCTTCTGTTTGGTGCTTGTTGATCAGCAGGGGGTTTGCTTCTAGTGGTGATTTGTAGGGCTGTGCAAAATTTTGTTGGATGTTTCGTTTTGAAGCTGTTTTTATGCATTTCAAGCTCAGAACGGTGAAATTAAAATGAAACAAAAGGATTTAAAATGAAACTTGGGCACTCAAACATGTTTCAAAATGTTTTGAATTTCAAAGCCTGGCTTGACTGGCTTCAGCACTGATGCTAGCTGGCAGCGGCAGCCTACTGTCATCCTGCGCCGAGATCCAGGGGCCCACACCCTCCAGGAGGAGTTTGGCACAGCTCCGCAGTCCTCCCAGGAGGCATGGGCCCCCAGACCTGTGCACAGAATGACAAGAGGTTGCTGCTGTTGCCTAAGGCCAGCATTAGTCTTCTCGGCGCTGTATATGGTCTTTACCCAGCTCTTGTCCTAGGCATCCCACACACAGATCAGAGGCTCATACCCCCAGAAGGGCTGCGAGGCTGTGCCAGACTCCTCCCTGGGGTGTAGGCCCCAAATTTGCATGCAGGATGACAGAAGGCTACCGCTGCTGCCTGGGGCTAGTGGCAGCAGCAATCTTCCCAGTGCTGGGTGTGGCCTAGGACCAACATTGGTCCTAGGCAGCCTCCTGTCATCCTGCACACAGATACAGGGGGCCTGCACCCCTGGGAGGAGTCTTGTACAGCCCTGCAGCCCTCCCGGGGATGCCAGCCCCCAGATCTGCACATGGGATGACAGGAGACTGCTGCTGCCAGCAAGTGATTCGACTTTTTCCTTTCAACTGTTTGAGGTGCAGTTTCCCAGAAACCTCTATACCTATCTCCTTGAAACTTGGCATGCTCCATGCCCTCAAAAGGGGCTACCGTCCCTGTAAGTTTCATCTGGATCAGGCAGGAAATGACCAATGTTTAGGCATTTTCATGATTCCCCATTATAGGCTATGGGCAAAATGTCAAAATAGTGAAACAGTTTTGCAAAATGAAATGGAATAGTGCTTCAAAACAAAACAAAACTGTCCCTTTGAAATGGAAGTGGATATGAAACAGTGCTGTTTCACACAGCCCTAGTGATTTGGGTGAGAGATTGGAAGGTTGGTTGGAAGCCAGGATCGGGGTAGAGAATATTACTCTCAAAATACGGCCCTCTTCCAGCATAGACTGTAATTGTTTGATGATCTCTCTTATAGGTTCCAGTGTGAGATGGCAGGTGATAGTAAGAAGTGTATAGTTGGCAGGGGTTTTCTTTCCACCCTCTAATAGATTTGTACAGGCTATTTGAGTGGTTTATTGAGAGGTATAATACGTTTCTCTGCTCAAACATTTCTGGTTTAGCAGAGTTTACCAGGTTAACTGTTATTTTTATAAAATATACAATTATGTTTCTACCCATTAAAAGTATACATATACATATATGTATAACTATAACATATAAATGTACAAAAAAGTGTGACAATATGTTTTATAGAATGAGCAAAAGTTATGGTTCTCCATCTTCTTTATTGATGTATATAATGTTATTGATCAATGCAGTGTGCCAAATTAAAAAGATCAAGCTGTTATGTCAATGAACAGGACCCCAATTCTACACCATTAAAATCAATGGAAGGTTTGTTCTTGACTTCAATAGGACCCTGGTTAAGAAAGATAAGAAACTGAGGCCAACACCAGTTTTTCTGCTATCAACAAGTTGCATTTTCAGAGATGTTCTTGTTTTTGCAGGGAAATGGACTGCATGATTCAATAGGTCATTTTCCATTTTTATCCTCTGTGGCTCAATGAACAATAAATAACAATATTTTGTATATGTAGTGTTTGGTTCCTACAATAAAATATTACCCACAGGACATAAATGTTACTGAGATTGTGATATAGTACCCAAAACCTTTGGCTGTAACTTTAATATATCAAAACCAAAGTATTTTTTTTTCTATTCTGACAGCTATATTTTACATTGCTAAATGGTTGCTTTGGTTCACAAAGCAATTTGGGTTCCCCCCCACAAGTTAGAAAAAGAAAGAGGTATAAATACTGCTTGGAGAAGTCTATGAAATATGACTGGTCTCCCATTGTTGTCTTCAAAGCATATTGTAGATAAACATGTATAATACTCTTCTTTCCAAAAAACAGAAATTATAGCAAGTCATAGGATGCAAAGAGGACACAATACCTAATTTTATATTGATGCGCTAGTGAGGAAGCCACTAAAATGCTTCAGCTATTTTAGAATTCAGGGGCAGATCCTGGGACCTGGTCACACACCCCCTTCCAGCTCATGTGACCAGTGACATGGTGTCACACCCCCTTTCAGCTCATGTTACAAGAGCAACAGCTGGATTCTTTAAGCAAGAAGCAGGTAAGACTTTTCTTCCCCTCCAAGCTCAGCAGCGTGTCCCCTTCTTTCCCATTCCTCCCCTTCCCTGCCTGCTACTACCACTGCCCCCAGCTGCCTGGGAGCAGGGGAGCTCCAGAACCACTCGTGTCCCACTCCTACCAGGTTAGAAACAGTAGGCAGGGTTTTCTTCCCTCTCTGGTTTACCAGGTGTTCCCTGACAACCCGAGAGCAGATTCAGGAAGCAAAAACCAGCCTACTGCCACTGCTGTGGTCTGCAACTGATCCCAGTTCCTTGAACAACCTGGCTAGAGCAGCTTCGGAGCTCCCCCTCCCCTTGGGGCAGAAAGAAATAGCAGCAGCAGCAGACAGAGGAGGTGAGGAATAGGAGGCAGTAGCATAACTAGGCTTAGACAAGTGGAGCATTCCCCCCCCACCCCACCCCGCCAGCGCACCAACTTGGGGCAACAGAATACTATCCCTGGAGTCTTTACTATGACAGGCACAGCTCAACTGTAGAAACCAGGCAGCCCTGCACCCAGTAGTATTGGGGGGTAGGAGGGGCCAGGCAAAATGGTGCCCCTGCCAGGGTTCTTGCCATGGGAGGTACAGCTCCTCCCCTGCCAGCTTATTTGGGATGGGGCAAGGAGGGGATGCCAAGAGTTGGGGGTGGTTCTTACCTGACTAAGGGACTTTAAAAAGTCTCCAGCTGCTGCTTCCATGAGCAGTTACTCTGCCATGCCTGGGCTCTCACCAGGCCACCACTCTCCCCATCTGCTGCTGCAACCAAGGTCCTGGGGCCAGTCGTGTAATAAAGTGCAGCATGCAATGCTGCAGGAGTCCATAACAGTGCAGCAGAGGAGTCCATTGTCAGTGACTTGAGGGCACTGACAATGTGAGGGGGGTGGGGGAAGGTGGGCTGCCCACTCACATGGTGGAGTGCAACAGGTGAAGGTATCCATGTGGCAGTGGGTCCATGGCTCACTATTGAAACTTCTGCTGCTGTAGCACATGCAGGGTGCACCCCCCAGCCACTTGAAAATTGGATAGCCCTGAGTTAAGGCAGGAGTGAACAAAGGTGATGCATTCTGTGGTGTGCCTCTCTGTCAAATGCATAATACACAATAGTAGAAATAATGTTTAACTTTTACTGATACTTTACATGGTTTAGCTATAAACACTGCTGGGACAGTAATAAAGGTAAGAATTACTCTTATTTTTAAAGATAAAGAAACAAATACAGAAGCATATTTACAAATACAGAGAGCAAATACAATGGCTTGCATTAATGCCAGTTACCATGTCATTATCTCATAAACTCTAGATGAAATTCAAGTAAGTCTCCCTCAGTCTACCAGTTTTCCAATTAGTTATACTAGAAGAAAATCCAGACACAGTTGCCATTATACTCACAATGAAACACAGTATAAGAAAGATGGAAACTTCCTGCTTTTCACTACATTGTCACATTAAAATCATAATTTCCCTCATGCTGCATAGCAATTTCCATGAGGATCAGGACACCCGAAAATGAAGCCATGAGCTTGATGAAGAATTAAGTGAAACAGACATGTCAGAATATATTTTAAAAAGAAATACTGCAGCCACATGAAAAAGGAATGTAAGCCAAAGAATAAAATAAGTTTTGAACTACTGAATGCATCAAGCAATGGGAAGCAAGATACCACATACCAATAATCACCAACTAAAAGTCCTAATGATAATTTAATTTAATCACCAATCAAAAGTCCTGATAAAGAGCACCTTGCATTCTAAAGCTTGTCTAACTTCATCCCAACTGCATAGTTGGTCCAATAAAGTGTATCACCCACAAAAATCCTTGCTTCTCTCATAATTTCTTGATCATTACAGCTACAACATCACTCCAATATCAAGCCAACATTTGATCAGTACCTACCGCTTCTAATATAACAGTTTTCTCCTGACCTGGAAAATAGGCAAACAATTTTCAAACAATGCAATAGAAAAAGCCAACATTCCCCCACAAAAATAGCTTTATCATCACATTTAAGAATCAGTTCTAGCTTTAAAAAAAAACAACAACAAAAACAAGTGGGGTTGCTATTTATAATTGTTTTATTAAAATTTTTAGTGCAACTGAGTTTCAGGCTATGAATTGCCTATGAACCTTTGATTCACAGTACTCCTAGAGGATATTTGATCTTTGAAGTTCAGGCTATGAGGTTATTATAGACTTAGATAGCCCATGACCTAAATAAGAAATTGCTTTCACTGCAAGCTCATGGGTCACACTCATGAGGGTCCTGCCGTACTGTGTATTATGTTACTTCTTTCCCCCTCCGCATCTCCCCCTGAGCTACCCTGTACAGCAAACCCCTTCTCACTTCAAACCAGGTCTATATCTGGCACAAGTCAGCATGTAGTATGTCCCCATTATTTCATGCTATATTGCTTTCCTCACATATGTTCCTAAAGCCATCCTCCTGGGTCTGCTTGATTCACAGCTGCCCATGTTCCATCAGTTGCCTAATGTCTACCTCCCTTGCCTCCTCAGACCACTGGTTTCTGGGGGCTGGTGCAGCATATTCTCCTATAAGTCCCTTATAGGATCTAGGATAGGCAGGATCTAGGGAAGATGTTTTTCCAGCGGTTTTAGCATTGTTGGAAGAGGGGAGCAGCTCCACCAGGAGATCACAAATTTGGGGCCAATCACATCCTATTAACAGAGTATGCTAACTTACGAGGGAGGCATGCCAAAACCTGATGGGTTCTACCTGCCATCATCATCTGTATCAACACCCACTCGCATGGGCTCCTCATGCAGGCATACTAGGGTGTGCCAGTCTACTACTTGTCATGGGGAGTCTTTTACTATTTTCTTCCTCACTAGGGTCTGCTTAGACCCCATATCCACAAGCACTGTCACCCACCTTCCTTTGACCCAGGCCTTTACCATGAAACATGCTCCATCTTATTTTTCTTCCTAGGTGGGAGTAACAAGGATGGTCCCAAACCCACACCCAGCTCTTCCACCTTTGGGTTTTGGTCTGACCTTCAGGATTCCTATCTCTACTCCCCCATCTCTTCTGCACCAGGCTGCTGCAAGGGAAAACCTGGGCAGAGTGCCCCACATGCACACATGAAAAGCATGTTTGGTTGAGGCTAGGTAGTGCCACTCCCTCGTTCAAATCAGTTCTTTTTTTTCAGGCTGAGAACCCTTCTTTGTTTGGCTATCCACATTTCCCCACTCTTGCCTGGAGTCCTTTCCAGTAGCAGCATAGTCTTCCACCAGTTTTACCATTTCTACCAGGGTTTGTGGCTTTTTACCCAATCCTTCACTCCACCCTTTAAGTTCCACACAAATTGCTCCAGTATTATTTGCTCTATCCCTTCCTCTAATCTAGGGTCATCTCCCTTGGATGGAGCCATTTAATAGCCTCATCTTTAAGCAACTGTACAAAGACTGAGGGACTCTGCAAGTTTTCTTCCTCCAAAACTACTTACTGATGGTGCATTTTAGCAAATGCCTCCAACCTCTGCAAAACTGCTAATTTCACCTTCTCAAAGTCTGTAGCCTTCTCTCACAGCATGCCCCATAGCAGCCTGGGTCTCCCCTGCCAATAAGATACCTAAATGGGGGGTCCACATGGTCTTTTCCCATAGCATGGCTGCAGCCAACTGCTCAACTACTTCTATAAAAGCTTCTGGGTTGTCATCACTAGTCATGTGTATTGCTCCCACTTGGCACAGTCCCCCACCAATGGGTCCTAGGTTGCCAGTCAGCACCTGGGCCATCCCTTTTTGATTCTCTACCATCAGTTTCTGCAATTTCTCAGCCTACTGGAATTAAGGTTGCATCATGTCTGTGATCTCAGATTCCCTCGTTGGCATGGTTATTTGTTGGCTGTCACCTGCTGCTGATAAAGCAACCGCAACATCTGCTCCATTTCCATGGCCTAGAGTGGCATTCACTATATCCCAAGGGTCCCCTGTGTCAAGAATGATGTCTCTCAACAGCTTTTACAACCAACACACCAAATATATACAGTGCCTGGGTTCTCAACATGGTATACTTGCTTTTCAAGGCTAATCAGGGCCACAAGCTTTAGGTGTGGAGGGCATGTCACAGGCTTGAGGGCCTACTGCCATGTGTCCTGCCACCACCTTTTGATCATAACCAGCTTCTCCCTTCCAGGCTCAGAGCTAACCTTCTAGCCTTTGTCCTCTGTCTTCCCAACTGTATTTGAGGTTGTGGTACTCTACAGGCACCCGCTTTCTGTGGCCTCTACCTGCCCTATCGCCACCATCCAAACCACTAGATCAGGGATAACCCACAGTCCTGGGCATCAGCTTGACTCAGAACCAAAATGATGCGTCTTAGGTTCATCTCAACCTGGGTCAGCATTCTTGAAACGACAACCAAAAGAACAAACAAGTTCTAGAACTCATCTGGTTCCCCATTTGATGTTGCCAGTCTTCTCCATAGGGCTACTATCCAGAGCCACTTCACCCCAGGTCTGGGTTCAGTTCCTCTGCCTCTTCAGAGGGAGCTATTCCCCTGGGACTCCTATGGCCAAACTACCTCTCTGCCTGGAGGCTTGAGGTTATAATAGGTGATGCAGGTCACATGACTTGTCTACTTCTAACCTTGAGTCATCACAGGCTTGCTGCACTTGGACCCAGCAGCTATTTTGTTTCAAAATCCTCAACCTGCTAGGGGGCTGTGGTAGCACCCATAAAACTTGAGCAACAATGTCCAAATGACATGAGGAGGGGAGTTCAAGGAAAAAGAATGACAGTAAAAGGGCAAGGAGGAAGAAGGGGAAAGGAGGTACTGCACCCAAAAGGAAGTGATGACCCAGCAGACCCAAGAGAGGGCAAAGGGGGGAGTGAAAGGGAAGAGAAAAGGGGGAAGAGCCCACGTATCCTTGCTTCTCTAGTAATTGGGTAGCTTTGTTGCAGATAGAATTTTCTCCAAATCTTATAGAAGGAATGTATAAATAACTTTCCTAGTATTCAGCTCCAGTAATTTCCCATTCCAGTTATAGGAAAATACTGTGCTTTGACAATGTAATAACTATAGTAGATTTGAATGTTTCAAATGCTAATGACAATATATTAACCGTCTATGCCCAGTTACCTACCCCACATTGTTCACATGGGCTAAGATGGACCTGAAGTATGATAAATGCAGATAACAAATTGTAGCTTAAGTACTTGCCTGGTACTCAGGATCAGTTCTTAGCAGTGCTACAGAGGGCCTGTGTGATCTTGAAGAAACCACTTCATTTCTGTATGCTTCAGTTCTCCAAACCTAAAACTGGGTAATAATGCATTATTTCTCTCACACTTTGCCTACATCACCTATGTAGCTAGTAAATTCTTCCCGGCAGGAATAGTCAGCATGGATGCAGCACACCTAGTACAGTGAATTTTCATTCTCAACTGATAATTCTTAGCACTGCTGCAGTACAGGTAAACAACATTGGAATAAAGAAAAATGTTTGGACTTATGATTTAAGAATGGAAGGAATAAACACACAAAAATCCACCATTTTAATTATCCTTATTGATTGTAAATTACTTGGCTGATTATATTAATCTTAATAAAGATTCCCACTGGAACAATGAATAAGGTTCAAGCTGATTTACAAAATGAGTGCTCTGCTAATGATCTAAATTGATTGCTTTATTAAAACAAGCCAGCCAAACCTCCAATAGATCCTACAGTATCATTCTAACAATCTTAACATCCTGACTAGGTCTTCGTCCTCCAGTCCAGGAAAGCTCACCTTCAAGTTTCTGTGACGATACCTATTTTTTAAGATTAATTAAAGGATATTTTATTTTGAGCTATAAATGTTCTGATATCCTTCATTTAGAACATACAGACAAGCAGTCAATATTATGCAATGAAAAACAAATCTCTAGCATTTCCTATTTGGATGAACCAATATCTATATCATGTTGAAAAAAGGAAATCTGATGAGAAAAAAATGACACAGTTGGTATTGCAAATCTGAAGTGAGAAGAATTACAGCAGGAAGGAGAGAAAGGGAAGGGTATACAGTTTTAAGAATTATAAAACCAAGAGGGCTTGAGAAAAAGGGTAAGAGCCAGAAGGAGACAATTAAGCAATGAGAGAATGAAGATTTCATTGTGAGGCTTGGCAAACAGAACAAAAACAATACCAGAAAGTTTCTATAAAACCTTGTTAGGGTATTTTTTCATTCAAACTCTAAACATGTTTTACTTTCCAGTAGTAGAAAAGGCAGCTAACAATACAATTATGTAAAAAATGTTAAACAGGTAAATAAGAAGAAACCTAAAAACAGCATTCCTTTCAAACAGGCATTCAAGCAAATATACACTACTACCCAAAAGAAGCATAATTAAAAGAAGCACACACACACAATCTTACCAGAGAGTAGATCATCCCAATCAGCCAGACAGTGGGTGCATCTACACATGCATTTTAATGCACACTAACCTATTTTAATGCACATAAAAGCATTATAAATAAGTACTCTTTTAGCTAATGATCATTAAAATATGCTAATGTACATTTTTCTAATACCTCACAATGGAGGTACTAGATTTAATGCACATTACCTATAGCACATTAATTGAATGCGTTTACAGCAGGATGCACTAAGCCAAAAAATATCTCAGCAGAGATACTACAGCATTTACTCTTGTTGATTACCGAGGACTTCCAATAATTAAAATATTATACATAGCAGAGTCTCCAATCTAATGTTCACTCAACAGAATAAAGACATAGTCTTCTTTTCCCCTTTCCAAATCCTCTCTCCCCACCCCATGAACCTCTAGCATCTCTTATCAAAGTCTTCATTTAAAATTTTGGTGGCCTCAGCTGGGGAGGAGCAGGAAGGGGAGTGAGTGGAGCTGCTACAGTTGTGGCAGTACATATAGGTTGTTGCATTGGTGATGTATAGGGGATGCATGTGCACACCCTGAGATTGGCTGTGCACCCCCTTGAAGCACCAGCCATGAAATTGAAAGTGCCACCAGAAGTGCACTTCTGGTTTTGCTGCTCACTCAGCAATCAGCTGTTGGGGGACCTCCCCCTCCCCAGTCAGTGATTAGCCACTGGTGGAAACCCCCCCCAGTCACTGGGGGGACACCCCACCATCAGCAACTGGGAGGCACCAGTTGTCCATGGACTATTGCCACCTCAACACAAACTTTGTGAAGGAGGGCTCCTGTGGTGGCAGTACAGACTCCCTAGGAGGTGCCATTCTGATGCCCCACTCAAACCTCCCCACTTAATTATGCTTGTGACTTTTCTCTTAAACTTTCTCCCCACTACACCTACCACTTGCACTTGTTGAAACTGAGGTGCAAGTGAAACCTGAATAAACCATGAGGAATTAGACAGATCCACAAGGAATCCAGATAGGAATTGTCATAGCTGCTCTATTTTCAGGACAGAGAGTAGATAATGTATTATGTCAATCAAGTGATAGACTTGGCAAAAAAAAAAGTCTCTATACCATCCTGGCAGAATTCAATTGTTATCGATAAACATCAATAAATGGTGATTTCACCTCAAACTCACAGATCAATGCAAAAATATTTCTGTTGATTATCATCAAAAACAGAGGTAAGAAAGAAAAAAAAATCTGGGACGGGGTTAGGAAATCCAGGGCAGGTTGAGAGCATACATACCAGTAATGAACAAGGCTCCTGGCTGCAGGACCCACATGAAGTGGGAGATGGGTAGAGGTCAGGACTGTGCCCCAGCAGCAGAAAAAGTCCCAGCTCCCAGCCAGCGCCATGGAGGTGGGGGAGACAACAGGGCCTAAAACAGGGGAGACAACGGGGTTCTAGCACTGCTCCAGGCTGGCAGAAGATAAGCTTATCCTGGGCAAGCATGCAAGGGTAGGGTTACTACATGTCCAGGTTTTCTCAGACATGCCCTCTTTTTGGGTCCTCCCATCTCTGGATGGATGTTTTGTTTTGTTTTTAAATATCAGCAAATATCCAGGATTTTGCTCTGCGTTTGCTTTCCCAGCATGCCCTAGCAAGGAGCTGCTTAGGGCTGGGGGATAGGTGGGTGGGAGAAGGGCAATTGGAGGCAGGGCCATCATATGCGTCTGCTTGCAGACCCAGGCATGTCTGTGGGGATCAGGTTTGGAGGCCAGGGTTGGGGGAGGGATATGCGCTTATGTGTGTGCATGAGCATGTGCATGCTTGCCAATGCTGGGGCTGCAGCAGGGCAGGGAGGTGGGGGAGGTGCCTGCCCCTCCAGTGGAGGAAGAGGGTGAGGGTGTACTTCAGGGGGAGCAGGGAGCTGAACGGGCAGCAGAGCTGGGGGGACCAAGGGGATGCAGGTTAGGAATGAGGGGCATTAGAAGCATTGGGGGGGTTGTGGGCTGGGAATGAGGTGCACCAGCATGATCTGGGTAGCAAAGGACTGTGGGTTGGGAATGAGGGACAGCAGCAGGGCTGGGAGGGGAGCTGTAGCTTGAGAGTGAGGGACAGGAATATGGTATGGGCATATTGCTGCCCTCCCCCAATCATATACCCACTCCCCCTGTAACAAGTGTCCTCTTTTTTAAACTGGAAATATGGTAACCCTATGCAAGAGAAAACCCACCTACTGCAGCAGAGGCTTACTGGGAAGAAGCAAGGAAAGGGCCTTATCCACTTAGGGGCTACTCCAGTGCCAGTCATGCTTGTGGCCAAGATTCTCTGGAGAGACACCCACATGTAGATATACAGACTCATGCACACACCCAGGCCAAACTCCCACAAAGCTGCAGTGGCAGTAGTGGGCTCCTGGCTGCCAACAGACCCGCCCCTCTGACCCCCTCCCAGCACAGCCTTACTAGAATGCTCCCCAGATCCTACAGCAGCTGCCTAAACCACTGCCAAAGGAATAGTGCATGAGCAGGACAGCCAGGCCTCTCCCCACCCCATCTAAAAATAACCATTGATTTTAGCCATTGAAATAACAAATATGTTTTAAAAAATGGAATTCTGCTAAGCATAGCTATATAGGGTCTTAAATGGCTCTCATCACCAAAGCTATCAACATTTTTTTCCAATATTGTACATAAAGCAACTAGCATATGCCATTTCTTGTTTGCCTGACTGTTGCCACAGGAGAAGAATGTGTAGTGAAGTGTCTTATTTTTGGTCTAGGATTTTTTATTTTTTTTTGGTGGGGGGGGAGCACCTGGAGGGGTTAAATGTATTTGCTACTGTATATTTAGGCTAGAGAAAGCAAAGTCAAAGAGACTTGCACTTGAAACATAAGATATTGAGTTTTGCAATGGTCTTTAATTCCAGGGGAACATAATTTCAGTCATGGACTGACCACTGAGTAATTTTCTCTCCCATGAATGAACCTCACCATTATCACGTACAGTGCCGTTGTGCTACTTCTGGGACATTATCAACTCTGGGATTCATCCAAGAGCTTTGAATGTTCTCTTAGATTCCTGGCTCTGTGCTTTCTTGACAAGGATTAAGACCCTGAACTTGATGGAAGGCAGTGTAAAGAGAGAAAGACAGGTTTGAAATGCTCACAGTAGCCTGCCTTACAAAGTAGATGCAATGCAGTTTCCTAAGCAGTTAAGGGCTGCATACCTATGTGTACTGTCTAGCTTTAGTCCGTCTGAGATGTGGCGAAGTCATGAACAGTAGAGGCTAAATCATGAGCACCAAGTCAGTGGTGTACCCCCTAACTAAGGGACAATATTACTTGCAGAGGTTGCTATGCAAGAGCTTATCATCAACTGCCTATTCAGCAGCATGACTATGCTACAAGCTAAATCACCTAATGAAGTGAGTTTTTCTTCATAAGAGTCTTCACCACGTCTGCAGGCTCCTCAAAATGCCCTTCTCCTCATGAGCATCTTCTCTGTCATGATCAAGTTCAGCATCAGCCAGCTGTTCTTCATCTCTGAGCTGGTCTTATCTAAGATGCACTGGGCTTAGGAGAGTCATCATTTATAGTTAGGATATAAGACAGCTTTGCGTCACCCACAAAATGCTGGCACTTCCGTATGTATCATGTCTCCAGTTCACCTTCCAGCATGGTCTGGGGAGGTGTGGTTCTGTGGGTTGGGAGTAAAGGGAAGCAGCAGGGCTGGGAGAGCTGTGGCTTGAGAGTGAGGGACAAGGGGAGGGCTTGGACATCATACCCTCCCAAACCCCACACTGTCCTTTTTTCTAAAATTGGAAATATGACAACCCTATTCGAGGTACATAAAATTTAAACTGTTAAAGCCAAATGTAAGCACCTATCATACAAATAACCTGCTTTTCAGAAGTGCTGAAAACCCACAAATGGGTTCAAAAATAATAAAAACAGGAATTTTTTTTGTATTTTGCAGTTTATCTTTATATGTGCTGATCTTTACAGGCATGATGGACAATCTGATTGCAGGATTTTTAGATGATGAGCTTTCAGGTAAATAAGTGTGGAGCTACAATGCTCTGTTTATGTGTTTATTGAGAAAAATAGATGTGATCAAAGAAATAAGTCTAAGGCTCAAAAGCAATTAGTGTAATTCAACTGCCTGAGAGTTGCTCATTACAGATAGTATAGCTGAAGTTATCCCTTCAGACAGAACTGTAAAAGTAATGCTGACTGGCATTCAAAGACTACTGCATCCTGATTTTCTAAATAGGAGTTGGATCTAGGTAAGACTGGAAATGTTATCAGTAAAACCAGAACATAAATTCTCAGTTTTCAATGCATTGTCACAATGAAATAAAGAACAATTTGCAGAAAATACAAGTGTTAAGCAGCATATCCCAGATATTGCAGTTCATAAAGTTACAATGCCACTTGTGCAAAACACATTCCAGCATGACACTCCCTATTTTAATGTGCAGAACAAATCACAAAGTTTGAGAAGCAAAATCATATCTTGCCAGCTACTGAGAATTTGAACTGAAAATGGAGTTTTAAATACAAGTTGGCATTTTTCAGTCTGTTCCTCTGGCAGCCATCTTGCTGAAGGTGACAGAAGAAGCATGGCAGCCAGCCCAAAAGAAGGACACAACTCATCTTTGTCTAACCTTTTGAAATGATGGCACGAGAAAGAATGAGTATTAGAGTAAATATTACTGTATTTGTTTAAATATTAAACATTAAAGCTCTGCTGATTTCTGAGCAAAGAAATTAAATGGAAAAACTGAAACCCATACAATATTACAGCCCCTGGAAGGCAAGGCTGCCGAACGCAAAACAAATACTAGCAAGAACTTGGAATAAATTTATTGATTTTATGAAACAGATGAAGCAGGCAGCAAATGAAGTCAAGTATTAACCCTTAACCCAGGCACAGTTCTTGTGTTGCAGTGATGTATTTATGCAGACGCTAATTAAGAACTTTGTGCGTCATACTGTGCCTTGGGGTATTATTAATGGTTTGGGGCTCACCTTCACAATAGCTAGACATAATGTTAAGTCTACTTTTTCATTCTAATCCAATGGTGCAGAAAAGCTGCAAGTTATTAACACCGTTTTTTCTTAAATGATGGACAAGTTATCTTGAATTAAAAATATTGGGAGGAAGTGATTTAGCATTCTTTCATTCCAGGATAAGTTGCTTTGGTTTAGTTTTCATTCACTGTAGATTAGGAGTGGACACACAAAAGTTAACCCCAAAGCAGCTGACACATGGCAAGCCCAGCCTCAGTATAATGTGTTTGCCTGTCTATACCCTGATGCTACAACTCCAATATTCTCACATCTTACCTACAAAAAATTGTAGCCAGGCAAAAGACCATGATTAACAGGCATTAAGCACCAAAGCTGGACCCTCCTACACTTTAAATGAATAATTTGGTAGTTCGGGTGCTCCCCCAGGATTTAAAAGACTCAGGCTCTAGTTTAGCCACATCCAGAGGAGCTTTGAACCCACATCTCTTGTTTTCAGGCATAAATTGTTTAACTATCAGGCCATAGGTTAGACATTAGCCAATTCACCCTTGGTAGCCTTCCTATTGCAGCTGGCCCCCCTGGCAGCCAACAGAAGGAGACATGGGCCTAGGAGGATGAGCCCAAATGAGATGCTGTGTGGTTTAGTGACATGGCTGCCACCCTGAAAAAAAGGGAACTTTGTTTTTTAGCCTGGATCTTCACTCCCAATGTGGCAAAAAGTTCCTCATTGCTCTCCATCCATTTTATATCTAATGACTATTAAATGCAAGATGTCGAGGCTCAGCTTCCAGAGGAGGGCTGGAGAGAAACTCGTGTAATGTCTAAGCTGTGACCTTGAACAGTGCGGTGGCTTGAACACTGTGCTGGGAAAGAGAAGATATAGGACCAATCCCTCTGGAAGATGCAGATCTGTAACCTAGATCTTTGGTGAGTGCCCTAATCACTGAGCTGCTAGGTTCCCTCTCCCCTTCTAGTGTCAAACACCCACTAGGTTTTAAGTTTTTGCCTAGCTACAATTTCAGTACTTGTACTTGCCCACAACACAACCTACTAAACATGCACATTTGCTGTCTGAACATTTGTGTGTCCACATTGCATGTGAAATAGGAGCACTGCATGAAGGCAAGTACCAACAGCAGTTATACAGTTGGGAAAGTGCCATTCAGGAATATAAAGTGCAATAGGATTCTGCCCCTAGTACTGTTATTTTTTATGTAGAAAAAAAATACTAGGGTGCTCTTCCTTCCTATGAATAAATACAGTAAATCCATCCTTTCTTCTTCCATTCAATTCATGGACTCTGCTCTTTCCTTGGCCTACAAATATGGAGGAATATCCAGGAAGATCAGGAAATACACATTGCCTAAGATGTACTCATTCCCTCTATATACACACACCATAAATGTAAATAAAATGGGAAAGACAAGAAAAAGCACGAGAAAAAGATGCTCCAGATTCTGAACTCAGAGAAAAAATTCTAAGGCTCTGTTTTTTTCCAGTAAAATTAAAATTATTAGGAACTTTCCCTCTTCAAGATCACCATAACATTTTTTTGCTGTAAAGGCTCTAAAAGATACAACAAAAGACCCAAAAAGTATAGTAGGGTTATTTTATCACTCTTTTGATCCAGGCAAGAATTACAGGAAGGCTATCAAGCTAACTGATTAAATACATAAAATGGCATAAAACACAGAAGAGATGCTAAAGGAAACACTCTCATTCTTCAAGGAAATATAACTACAGGTTGTGGTTACCATTTTCCGAATAGGAAAAAAGTGGCAATAATTTTTTAAGTCTTGTATCTATATGATGAGCAAGGAAGGAAGGAAGCATAGGTATAGAAATATCCAGTCTAGCACATGCCTTTAAATTATCCAAAATTAAAAAGAAAACCTACAATTCCCTACTTCTAGAAATCCAGTGCAATAACCTGGAGCATGAAGATTACATATAACCCACAGCAACCTACTACAACACAAGAAGAATACCTCAGTGACTATATACACTTGGTTGCCATCTATCTCAAACTCTTGATCTGATAAGAAGGATCATCAAACAATTACAATCTATATCTGAAAAAGATGGGACCTTGAGAGAAATATTCCCAGTTCTTCTGCTTCTGGCTTAGAGACAGCCCTCTAACCACATCTAACTCATCATGAGAAGCTAGCTCCCCAATGATCAATAGATGCTGAATGGGACCCAACCCTGCCATAATAAATCCAAAACCTACCAAATCAACTCAACTGAGATGACAATCAACTGTCCCCACAATGAAACCACCAGAATCCACAGAGCCTCCTACGTGTCAGTCTCAGAATGTCATATACCTTATCCACTGAACAAAAGGTTTCATGGAAACTTTCTAGGTAAAACTATGCACCAGACTAAAACTATACATCAGAATGAACAATCACAGGGAAAAAATAAGAGAACATTTTTCAGACAAACACCACTCCCTTTCTGACCTCACAGCCTCCATGGTCAAGGTAAATTTATGAAACATCTTTAAAAGATGAGTGTGGGAACAAAAATTCACTACCTTACTGGACACTAAAAACCAAGGACTTAACACAGACATTGACTCTATGGTCCATTATAATTTACCCAATCCCCACTAAGCTCTTTGCACTCCACAGGTGATAACAATCTTCTTGAATGGTCTTGCTCTTCCACTTACCATGTTATCCCCTTCTACTACATTTCTCGTGTCTGTTAGCTACTTAATATATCTCCTAAATGCTGCTTTTATTTACCTATAGAGTTTTGCACAAGCTTTTGTTCTCTGTGCTATTTAGCTCAATTGACCGCATCCAGATGAGCATGGACATTTGGTTCCCCAGGGACGAGTAGCAGTGGCATACCTTGTGCAGCAGCTATTTGCCCCTGGGGAACACCTGTGCCACATGTACTTTGGCACACGAGAAGTTACCCCAGAGACAGTCGGGAAGGCCAAGGCTAGCACTGTACTGGCCCCAGCAGCCTTACCTGGGGTCCTGGTGGCCTGCCAAGGCTGCAGCTGCAGTGATCCTGCCAGGAAGAGCCTGGCTGGCAACTGCAGCATGGCTCTGGGTGGCCTGGCTCCACTTCTCAGGGGAATATGCTGCCCATGCATGTGCTGCTCTGGTTGTTTTGGTCCCCCCCACAGGATTTTTTGACCCCTGGATATCCAGAGGTCAAAAAAACCTGCAGAAAAAAAGCTGGAGCAACACACACAGAGGCAGCACACCCTTGCAGTGTAGAAAACATCTGTCAGTGCAGTATGTGGCACTGCAGACATGTTTGCAGCTCCACATAACACATGGCTGCACTCATCTGGACACACCCATTGTGTCTTTTTTTTCTTAAAGACATGAGGAAGAGCACAGTGGTACCCAAAAGTCTGTGTCCCTCCAATAAAAGATAATGCCTACAAATATCCTTGTTTCTTATAGTTAACATTGTGGTATTTTTCAGCAAAAAAGGATTTATATACATGCTATGACAATTTTCTAACTGAAACAGCCTGACTAGAAAAAGTTTACAGAACAGCTGGTCAGACAGGCCACATCAGGGTTGCCAAATGACCATAAATTTATGAATAGTCTGTATAAAGGGCGGGGAGAGAGGGGGGCTAAAAGTGCTTGTCCCTAAAAATGGAGTTGTCTGTAAAAACAGACAAAGAAACCATGAGCTTGACAAAAGATCTGTTGTTGGAGCAAGGTTAATCAGCACCTGATTGTATCTGATCTCCCTATAGGGAAATCTCTGTTAGAGCTTTGTAGCCTACAGGAGTTTCCATAGCCCCTTCCCTCCCCCAGCCATGTTCTACTGCTACATTTTCTTGTAATAGTTGCTTACCTCAAAAAATAGCCTTTTGAAGTCTGAGGCATTGTGCCTGACAAAGAATGGGGTAGGACAGGGAAATTACTATTGCAAATTACTACTGCAGTGATTAACAGTGTTGATCTTTCAAGGTGCTCTCACAATAGAAGGATTCTGAGGATGCAGTTAAAATAATTATTAGTTGCAATTCTTAGTTGTGTGTATGTTTGTACTTTGCTCTTCCTTGATGTACCTCTGTTTATATTATGTAGGTTATGCTAGGGTTATATTCCATTATGATAACTGTGTATTCTTTCTTTGCATACCTTCATTAGTATGCAAGTTTGGAGGCTGGTGGCTACTCATGCCAGTTTTACTGCTTGTGGACCTAGGCTTTACTGTTTGGCAGTCATTTTTGTCTGGCATGGTGGGAGAGCTTTCAGATGGCAGCCCTGGGTAAGGTCCCTTACTAATAGACTGAGCTAGGTGGTAGCTCTGCTGGGCTGGTTTGTTAGTGACTGAGACTATTAAGTGTTTGGATTTGTTTAATGGCTAAGATTTTTTCTAAGATTATGTTTTTGTCCCCTTATTCCCTGTAATAAATCCAGTTGCAACTGAACACTGTTAGTGAGTAGGGAAGTTTGTTCCCGTTATAAAATCCAGCTAAAATTTATTTTCCCAAGATTCTGGATGGAGGCTTTAGCCACATTTAGAAAATAAGCTAAACATACAATCTATCATGGTCTCCCATGGCCAAAAACATGATTGCTTTTTTCTGTTTACAGTATTCCCCAGCACACTTTAAAAACAGTAGTTATCCCTCATTGTCTGATGCATTCCTAGTTATTTTATCCAAACCAGATGGCAGCCGAAACCATTTTAATCTCAAGAAAATATCCCGCAAATGGCATCATCATGGGTTTTGTCTATATGTAAGATAGAGTGTTAGATCATCAGCATGGGTCGATCCAATCAAAGCAATGGCAAAACATTTTTAAAATATTTTTACACTTGTAGAATTCCATAAAAATATGGAATTAAAACCCAAGACACTCAAATCCAGATGCTAGCCATTGTCAGGTCATGGGAGGCAGCAAGCAAAAACATAATTGTTTCTCAGGCAAATGTAACATTTCTTGGAATAGCCTTAAATCTACTCTAATGAGAGCTCTGATTAAATATCTTCTGAATCTCTTTTAGAGAGTGCCATTAGATTTTCCATTATTTAAAAAGTTGTCATGCTAACTACAATAACTTGAATAAGGAGGTTTTCTTAGAATTTAAGATCTTATTGGGAGACACCAGTGCTACAAAGTTTTGCTAAGTGCTAACAGACTGTATTACAAATATAAACCCAGTGACAATATTTTTTCTTATTTTTGCCCATGTGTACATAGAAAAAGAAAAAAGTCAGTATGTCACTATTCATCTTGATATCTCCTAGGGCCAGAAAGCTGTTTAAAACTCCTTATTAAATACAATACCTAATTATGAAATTCTTGTCTCTGTTCATCCATAGCACTCATTATAAATAATAAAAATTAGAGAAAAATCCTAAGAAGGCTTCATTTTTTTGGGATATCTAAATTTGTGCAGAAATTTTCAAAGATAAAAAGTTACCTTTCACCTTGAACATTTGATGATTTATTCAGAGTCAGGTAAGCCTGAAGACCTAAAGGATCACTGGCATACAAGGAAGACCATATAGTGGTTACCTGGTCATGCTTTCACACCTTCAGCAAGAGACAAAACACATTTTGGTTAGAACAAGTGGACTTTCATTAGTGTAAAAAACAGACAGATGATATACAACTCTATGCTGGTATGACTCTCACAAATCCAATGTAAACTTGCCCCAAGGAAATCGAGGAATAAAATGACAGCAGTTTAAAGGATAACACTCTAGATTGCCACAGATTGCTTCAGGTCACAGACTGCTCAAGGCCAGACTACTACCTGATCCTCTCTCACACAGTAGTGAGGTAAAAAATGCATAAATTTTACCAATGCAAACCTCCTTCCTTGGAGAAAGGGTTCTGCATAATTTGTTTGTTTTATAACCGATGGACTATGTAAATAAAAACAATTACATACGAATCTATTTCCCCATTCATTTTCAGTATCCACTGTAACAAATTTGTGGATTTTGTGCAAATAAGAATGGGAAACATCTCATGGTCTCTGCAAATTTCCTACCTTGCAACAGGGAAGTCTTTAGAACAGTATAGTTATGGTTATGGAGGAGGCTGTTCCAAGATATTTCCATTCTAATACTGGGGCAAAACAAGGGAAAGCTCATTACTTTAATGTGACCAGATCTAGTTAACATTATACTAGAACGTGAACCATTTCATCAGCACCTTATTTGCCCAAATATAAGAAAAGACGACCCCCCCCACCGCTTCCCATCAGCATGAGGGAAAGAGCTCCTCATCTTTCATTCGTATACAAGGAAACCTCATTAAAACTCAGTGTTTATAATTAAACTGCTGTGAAAAGCAGCATGCGCTCAGTAATAGAAATGAGAACCAACTATAAAGATGATTAAATGCAGCCAACACTGAGCATGACTATAAAACACATGGCCTACACTGAGCAAACATGCTAATAGGAAGTTGGGGCAGAGGGTGTTCCTTAAAAAATAGGCAGTTGCTCCCCCAGGAGGCAATGAACACTGGGCCTGGAAGTACTGCAATACCAGGCCAACACTCAGAGAGGCCAAAGCAATCTCTGACAACCTACCCTGGTGCCAAAAATTCTGATAGTAATGTGTGGGGGGTGGGGAGGGGGAGCCCTGAAAAAAAACAGGCAGGTATTCTCTCCACAGAGAACTACACCGGGCCTGGAGCTACTGAGATGGGAGGGCCAGAGCCAGCCCTGATACCTTCCCATTGGTGCCAAGAATGCTTGTTTATAGCCAAAAGGCTGAAGCTGATGGGAATCTACCACAAGGCCAGGTTAGTGGCCTAAAGCTTGAGGAGCTTTAGATAAAACACCCCTGCCACCATTTTGATGCATGGGAACGATGATATACAAGATGCTCTAGGTGGTTTAATTACAGTGGCCTTCAGAGCCACTCTACTTAATGTGCCCCCCCCGCCCGAGTACATATAAGATGCCGTTAAATTCTAGCAATCACCACCAAATAGGGCACCAAGCAGCTCAGCCAGAATCCCTTTGTTGGCCCTTCTTTCAGCCTATTACATATGATTAGTGTGGCCCTACTCCCCATGAGTTGGCGCCAGACCAGGTTGCTCTGCCCCTCATCTGCATATAAATTTATGGAGGACCCTCGGGTTCATGATGAGAATGTAGCAGGGATGTAGCAGGTAAAAGTGGAGAGGTACTTGGGGAGGCACATGTCAGACAGGTTATAGCGTGTCATAAATTCATTGTCTATATTGAGTCCATGAGTTTTGTATCTAAGAGCTTGATGAAGTGAAGGTCATAGGCTCCTCTGTGAAAAGTGTTTTGTAAATTCAAACAAGCACCGAACCTTGCTAACCTCATCACCAGAAGCAAACTTCCTACAGCCCAAAACACACTGAATATATCCAGACCATGCCAGGACAAGAAATGCAAAATATATCTCCAGTACCCCCACAATTACTACATTCCACAACAGAACCCCACCATTCCTGGATCTTACAGCTGAATCTCCAGAAATGGTATATATCTCATCCAGTGCACCAAATGCCCTGATAGAAAATATGTAGGAGAGACCAAACAATGACCATGCACCAGAATGAATGCACTCTGGAAATTCTATTAAAGACAAGAACACCCAATTACCAGTGGGTGCACATTTCTCACAAGAAAACCACTCTCTCTCCAATCTCTCAGTCCTGATCCTCAAAAAGAATTTACAAAACACTTTTCACAGATGAGCCTATGAGCTTCACTTCGTCAGCCTCCTAGGTACAAAAACTCACGGATTCAATATAGATATTGGATTTATGACACACTATGAAGTCCCATCCAACACTAAAAATCTATTAAATCTATTAAAGTCAGTGTTTTCAAATTTTCTTCTCACTTCCATGTGCTCAGGTAGAGCAGGGTCTGACAGTAAGAGGGTGGGTGGAAAGGGCTTCAAGGAAAGGAAATTGGGGGGCATGAGGGCAACCTGACCCCCTCCCCCCAGATTTATTTTCCCTGCTGTAGTAGTAGAAGAAATACAAATTCAAGGCAACCCTCCAAAAATTAGATTCTATACTTGGAACAGAATAACAAATTTATAAATTTTCCATATACAGAATCTAATTATTTTAGGGGTTATCTTATATTCAGGTGTAAGTGATATAAACTGGTATAAGTGATTGGAAACTGGTTCAAATCTGCAACACAACAGAAATTCAGTGCACATAAACTGCTTTCAAAATGGCCAAACTGGTTTAAGATACATCCATGCAGGATTATTATCAGACTTAACTGATTTAAGTTAAATCAATTTATTCAACTTCTGTCCTAGATCCCCTTCAGATTCAAGGACCATCTTACATTTGAGAAAATATGGTAATTAGAAAGGTTTGGAAGATTAAAGTACAAATAAGCATTCAAATGTCTGCATTAGAAACTGTGTAAGAACAATTTGCTTCTAGTTGGGCTGAATATAAACAAGATATTTTACTACGAATTCAATTCTTGGCTAGAACCAGAGGTGCTCAATCATGAAAACAAAAATTAAAAAGCAAAACCTAGAAGGTTTAATGTAGTTTTCTTTCAAGTCCTGGCTGTAGGTTTGCCCTGTCATGCTCTGTCTTTTCTCTTAGCCTTTTGTAAATATATTCAGTACATTATCTTCCACATGCTAAATATTTGCCCAGAAAAATGCCAGCCTTTTGAAAATAGAACCATAATGGTCCTCATATTATTATGGGAAAAGATATCCAGACTAAAGTGTACTCTTCAGTAAGTATGTAAAAGTCCCACTGGGTTATTATATAGTGAAACTCACCATTTAACTGCAGGAAGAAACTGGTACATGGGAGTTTAAGCTGTAAGCAAGGACAAATGTACAGACAAAAGCACAATGGCAGCAGATGTGTTCATAAGGTGTTCCTTTATGAACCTCAAAGAGTTTCTTCCCCACTGAACAGTTCCTTTCAGCTGTCCTTTCACAGTATTCCTGCCTTCACTGGCTCCTTTCCAACCCTAGGATTTTGTCATCTGTACACTTATAAAGGCAGCATGCAGAAAGCTGTTTTTTTTCAAGTTAAGATGAGGAAATAGTCTATAATTCTCGATATCTTTTATCATTCTTGTAAGCTAGTCATTTAAAAAACAGGCAGGAGGAAGGATAGAGTTGCACCTTATAGACTGACTAATCCAGAGATGTATTATAGAGTTAGTATATAAAGTGCACTTTGCCTTGCCTTTTGCCTGAATTCAGACTAATACATCTAACTATTTGTCACTGTTCATTTAAAAATATTTTTTGTAATGCCTTTTTCTGAGTTTAGGGTCAAATATTAGCAAAACTGAATGGGTAACGGTCTTATTTATAGTCAAATTCTGCTCAACATACACTTACTCATAGATGGCTACAACATAGGTTATCTCTCTGAGTCTAGTCCTGTTTGCCCTTTACTTAAGACATTCAAATGAATAAAATAACATTGAGACATTAATCTAGTGCATATTGTTGAAGCAGTGAATAAATCAATATAGAATGCTACATGCTTTCTCCTTTACCATTCTACTATTAATAGTTAGATTAATTTAACATCTTTGCTATTACATTTTTAATTATATAAAATAAACAAATATGGACATCTCAACATCTCCCTTCAGCCTAATGGATTAAAAAAAAGATAAATCCAGTATTCAAACTAGCAAAATTCATAGATGATGTAAACCACTTGGGAGTCTTTTTTGTAGTTACATGTACTATCTTTAACGATAGAGACAGAAATTATACATAAACAGTTATAAGTGAACAGAAACAGGTTCAAATCTGTAATACAACAGAGGTTAAGTGCACACAAACTGCTTTGAAAATGGCCAAAACCTGTTTAAGATACACCTGGATGGATGTTGTATCAGGCTTAACTGATTTAGGTTAAATCACTTTATTGAACTTCTGTCTCAGATCCCCTCCAGGTTCAAGTTAACTCACAATCCCCCAGCATCCCAGGATGCTTTGCAACTCCCCTGCAAATCTTTCTTTGCAGGGTGGGCAGGCTAGCCTTGGCCCAAGCTGTCTGCTCCAGCCAAGCAGGAAGGCATGCTCTAGCATCCCCAGCTTCTGGCCTGGGGCACTGCAGACACGTGACTGCATTTCCAAAATCAAAAGTGAATATCTGTTCACTTGCTTATTGGTTCAATCTATGCAGTTTAAACTACTCGTGAAAATTGAATTGATTCAGCCTCTGGTTTTTTGACTGTCTGTATTTAGCCTAAAGTTGCAGAGCTCTTTTTTGACTCGTGGTAAAGAGCATTTCGATTAACTGCAATCCACTTTCCTATAGATAAAGTTTCAAGCACAGGGATAGGCAGGATAAATCTTTCCTACTTATGTGATATTCTGCAATATCTGAAACACCAGTTTATGACAGAAGAGGAGAGTATTAATTCAAAGTAAAAAGCAACCAAACAAAAAGCCATCTCTGTCCCATTCTCATCTGTGTGTCAAAAATCCTACTCCCATTTCCGAAAAACATTACTCCCCCTTAAGAAATAATGTGCCATTTTATTCCCATAAGATTTTAGGCCATGAGGAACAATTGTAAAAACACCAAACAGGACATATCTATAACATACTATTAATGTGAAGCAATAAAGTCCAGGACTGCAGCACATTGAACTGAGTCAGAGCAGCCCTGGTCTGGCAGGCTGGCCCCTGGTGCTCCCCGATCTCAATGTGTTGTAAAGGGGCTAGCTGGGACATGAGGGTGCTTCAGTGCATGGGTAGCCAGCAGGCCGCCCCCACACTGAAGCACCTCCATGCTCCAGCCAGCTGGGGCAGCATCTACAGATGTGCTGCTGTGGAGTTTAATGGAGGATAGTATTTGTATTTACAAGTACTATCCTGCTGCAAAGTAAATTAGGTTACTCCAGCCTAATTGCTCTGTACACATAAAAGTAAGACATTTTCTGTACAGTGAATTAGTCAACTCCATATTAATGTCTTGTGTAGATGCATCCACAAATGACCAGACTTATGCTTGGGGTAAAACTAAGTCAGTGAAGCTACAGTAGAGAAGAATCTGGCCTGAAAGTCCATTACCATATTTCAGATTCTGCTGAATGAGATTATGAACAAAAGAGGACATTTTGCATAAATCCACAAAGTCAGTGGACAACAAGTGCAATAACTGAACTATAAGTCTTTTGGGTTGTAATTGAACTGTCGAGTGTAATGAATGAAGCATGGAATAATGTGCATTCTCTATGTGTTTGTTTATTCAGGCTGTCAGGTTGTTTTTGGTTCACTTAATGTTAAAGAATTGTTTACAGGAAGTTTTTTCCTATTCATGTCTATACAGTGTCCATCGTAGTTTCACTTTCAAATACTTAGCAATGTATCAAGCACACTGTTGAATGAATTCTATAGCGTATTTGCTCTGATGCTGATCTAGTAGTTAAAGTGCATGTCTTCAGGCAATCATTTTTTTCAAAACAGGAGGTTAGATTGCTTTTGTAACAATATATAAAAATGTAATTAAATAATCATACAAAACTACACTTTTATAAGAGTGCACTAGTATTTATATATACAAAAAACTAGAACTCTTGGTTCCAAAATGATACCTTTTATTAGACCATCTAATGTCTGTATGGCCAGTTTCTGACATAGCAGTGTCATAGATATATTCTCAAAGCCAAATACGTGCTGTTTTGAATGAGTTTGTCAAGGAACATTAAATAAGCATTAGTAAAACTCTCTGGGCACATCCAGACAAGCCCACACATGCCTCTTGCAGCATCTCAAACCCCTTTGAGACACTGAAAGAGTCATATGCAGGACTTGCAGGACTGAGAAAGTGTTCCCCGCACTGCAAATTTGCAGCACAGGTCAAAAAAATATGCACAAAAAAAAGCAGGACAAAAAAAGGAAGGGGGGGGGCGGTCCCAGACCATGTCCTGAGGCAACTGGAGGCTGGGTCCTCCATAGAGATGCTGTGGCTGCCAGAGCATCTCTATGGTTAGTCCTCGCCCTGGTGCTGAAGCCACAGGAAGTTGGACCCAGGCTCCATTGCAGGTAAATAAGGTGTCAGGGGGCTGGAGAAGGGAGAATTGAACCCCCCAGGGGGACCCCTGTCAACCCCACCCCTCTCCCAGCCCCCCGATTCCTGTCCTACCCAGTCCCCCAAGCCCCCAGAGCCCCCCAATCCCTTCCCTGCCCATCCCTATCCCCCACCTGAGCTCCCCTGATCCCTTCCCCATCCAGTCCCATCACCCACCTGCCCCCTGAGCCCCCACAACCCTTCCCCACCTGGCCCCATCCCCCCCAGCCCCAAGCCTCCACAACCCCTTCCCCCCCAGCTCCATCGCCACAGACCCCTGAGCCCCACCCCCAGCATCTGGGGGGGAACAACAAAAAATAAACCCTTGGCACTTACTGGCAGTTCAAGCTGCTGTTGAGCTTACTGGACCCCACAGTCCAGTGACAGCTCAAGCAGCCCCAGCCTGGGCCCTGCTGCCCCTACTGCCCTGTGCTGCCTGGGTGGAGGGCCCTGCCATGAGGCCCTGGAGCCCTCACAGTCTCTTCTGGGTAAGTAGAGGCTTTTTTCTTTAAGTGCTGGAGGCTGGGGGGGAGGGGGGAGCCATCAGAGGTTGGAGGTACAAGTGGGGGGATGGGAGCCAGGCAGGGCAGCTATTGGGAGGGCTGCAGGATCTGACAAGAGATGGGGCTAGGCAGGGCAGCAATCAGGAGGCTGGAGTGGGGCACATATGCCTTGTAGAGGGAGTATGGCCCCTGAGTGGGGGGCATAGCCCCTGTGTGGGGGCTTTGGGCCCTTTGGTGAACTGTAACCCCTGTGGGGGGGACCATAGCCCTGAAGGAGGGGCCATGGCCCCAGAGAGAGGCCATAGACCCTGTTGGGAGGCTGTATCCCCTGTTGGGGGGGACAGCAAAACATATATTCACGTATTCATGAATTCATGAAACATGTATTTATAATTCACTTTACTATTATGATAGAGACACTGGTAGTCTTCCAAATTGCTTTAACACTGTAGATATATCAATACAACACTGATCTCTCTCGATCTCTCTCATGGTCTTTTCTTTTAAATGTGGAGGAAAATAGATTTTGGGGTATTTTACAGAGTGACTTTGGGTTTTTTTTATCAGGCATTTTTCAGTTTTCCAATAGGGAACACCAGAATTCCTGTAAGGGACCCTAGTGGCAGGACCCTGCCTGCTCACCTGGCACCTTGGACCCAGCTGGCTGTGGCTGACCTGGCCAATTGGGGCCAGAAGGACATGCTTTGACAGTTCAAAGCAGGCCACCATACCCAGAACATCTTCCAGGCAAAAGCTACCCAGTTGGCTGGGGAGGGGGCAGACATGGCAGTAGTGCCACACAAAGGCCAACTTTGCAGCTACAGCTCACTAGCAGCTGGCCCAGAGGGGCAGATGCCTCATCCAGGTCTGGCAGGTGCGCAGGAAATCATAGCCAGGCAGTAGCCCCCACAGCCAGACTACTGCAGTGGGTAAAGGGTGCAGGGATCTCTCAGGACTGCTTCAGCAGTGCAGCTGGCACAAGGGGTAGTGTCCCCAGATACCAATTGGCTCTGCCACAGAAGTTCCAGAGAATGAGTAGCCCTGAGCTGCTTGCCAGGACAGGTTTTTATTCTGCAGAGGCCAGGGCAGGGTAGCTTTTTATACTTCTGGGGACAGCATAGCTGCTGGCCCTGGGCTCTAGCTCCCCCTGGCTGCAGATTCAGCAGGAGCCAGGCAGGGTTTTTTGCCCCAGGTGGCACAATTTGCTCCACAACAAAGTGTATGTCCAAGCACATGTGCTGAGGCAAAAAGCCCCAGCTCAAATTGGCACTGTTTCTATTTCAGCTACTGCAAGCGCACATGCCTACATGTGTGGATGCACCCTCTTTAGGCACAATAAACACAATTGATGCCATCACAAATATTCTGCTGCAGAGTAAATTAGTTTCCTGTTCATCACAAAGAATGTTTGTCCCACTGGATAGTGTGATAAATACAAAACAAGATCTATTTGGCAGAACTATTCAGCTTTAATAAACATTTTGCACTTATGGATAGATACTGAGAAAACACAAACCCCAAGATGCTTAAGATATCCCAAATACGTAATATGGCTGTCATATAGAAAAACTGGCGCTGTCCCATTAAACCTGGGATGTATGGTCACCTTTTCCTTTAGACCTGATCCAAATCTCACTAAATCATTCATGTGACCTCTCTGGACTTTGGATTAATTCCTTAAATTATACCTCAGTTCACAGAAACTCAATCAGCAGCTTACAGCGGTCAAAACTTATCACACCAGGGATGAAGTCCATGGGCCCCGAATAGCAACACCAAGTTCTCTGCACATCCAACTTTTTCATTCTCTCTGCCTATTCTAAACTGAACTACAAATGGTTTGCATTCTCCATCAAGAAAGCAACATTACTATCCAAGGGCACAGCTACACGAGACATTTACTGTGCAGTTGATTAATTAGCTGTGAAGCAAATGTCTCAGCATCTACATATGTGCCTCTACTAAGCTGGAGTAAACTAATTTACTCCACAGCAGGAGAGTATTTATGAATATAAGTACTATCCTGGTGCAGAGTTTTTCACTCCATAGCAGCATACATGTAGATGCCTACACAGCTGGCTGAGGCATAAGGGTGCTTCAGTGAGGGGGCTCCCTGCTGGCTAGGCATGAAGTAGATCACTCTTGTGCACCAGTCAGCTACTCTGCAGCAAGTTTAGCTAGGGGAGAACAGCCCTAGGTTAGCAGGCTGACCTCTGCAGCCCCCTGTCGGCCAGGGCTGCTCTAACACAGCTCAACTTGCTGTGCATTAATAAACTTCAGAGCTTATTGCTCCCAGGCATACTTTCAAATGGCATGCCTGGGAGCAATAAACTCTGGAGCAATAAGCCCTAGAGTTCATTCATGTGCAGTAATAGCACATGTAGATGCACTCCAAATGTACTTTGTGTCACTTCTTTCAGTGACCTTGACAATTTTTCATAGTTGCCATTTCTGACTGACAAACCTAGAAACCAACAACCTCTATCTACAGAATAAAACTGCATAGAACAGTGGCACTGTGAGCTTCTTTACCACATGTGGATCAGAACTGACTACAAAGGATCCCCTCTTAGATGCAGATGTGTCACAAGTACCAAGACTGCAGCTGAGAATAACCATTTTATATAGAATGGTGACTGCTACTGAATTAAAATAATGCATGGGGTATCCCTTACTTTTAAAAGTTGTCAAGTGTTGTCCACAGAGCACTGTTCCAGCCTTTAACCATTCTGACCATTTCATTACTGTAAAATGGATGGAGCTTTGAGTTTCCACTTAAAATGAAAAACTGAGACTGCTAAATCTGTAAAGCAGCTCTAGATACCTTATTAAATGTAATAGAATCAGAGCAGTTAAATCCACCAGGAAGCCTTGAAAATCCTAGCCAGCATAAGTTTGTCTTCTCTGGATCAGATTTCTCATGTTTCCTATTTGACATCACTAAAAACTCCTTGGGCTTGCTACTCTGTTTCCACCAGATACAATATTTGATTAAATAAAAATCAGGTGGAGATCCAGGAATACTAGGATCACAAGAAACCAAGAAGGATAGCTAAAGGATTTTCCTAACCAACAAAGTTTTAGTGAGGATAAATATAGACTAATACCTCAGGGGCTGTTGTATTATTAAAGACCTAGAAGCTGGGATGGATTGCACCTGCAACAAATTTGCAGATGACACCCAGCTGGGGGAAGTAGTAGATAAGATGGAGGGTAGGGCTAGGATTAAAAAGCGGAGTCTGACTCACTGCTTGGCAGTTGGGAGCAGAGCAGGGGGCCAAGGAAAATCCCAATATCACACGTGGGCCCTTTTCAGCATAGCAGCAACAGCAACAGCGGAGAAGAGGTAAGTGGGATTAGAGCCGGCACAGCTGCAGCTAATTCGGAGGGGGAGCCTCCCAGATCGCTCTTAGCTGAGCCAGCAGGGAGCCGTGCTCCTGAACAGAGTGCGCAAACAGAGCGCCCTCTGTAAGGGCATGCCAGCATTTGCACCAGCGTTCACACAGAAGGAGCGCAAGGAAGAACTTAAGGACTCATCAGCAGGAAGATCTCATTGACTAGGAACATGGTGAATACACGTAATGCCACTGCCAGGGGCCTGCCCCCCCTTCCCCGGTGCTAGCCCCCCAGCACTCCTCTGAGGCCGCCACCCAGACCGAGCCTCTGGGGGGTACACTGTCCACCTGCCCCACCCTAGCTGGGTGTGGTGGCTGGGCAGGGGCCCCAGGGGTTGGGGAGAGGCCTGGGGCTTCCCTTGGCTGCCCCTCTTGTGACTATCTTCAGGCCCTGGAGGGGCGACTCGGGGAGCTCTGGGCCGAGGTGAGCAAGCTGCGGGGGATCCGGGTGGCAGAGGATGAAATTGATATGTACTTCTGTTCTCTGCAGGGCCAGAAACCTACTGAGGAGCTCCCCCAGACCCAGAAGAGCGACTTGACTGTGGCAGCAAGTTCCACTTGGATCCAGGGCAGCCTGTGCTGCTGCAGAAACTGTTCCTGAGGTGCCACTTGGGAACAGGTATGTGGCCCTTGCCACCCTGGAGGAGACTTCTGAGGAGTACCCCCCTCGCAGTGATGATCGTGCACCTTCATCGTGAGCGGAGAGGAAGAAGCGGTCCCAAAGGAGGAAAAAGCGTTGAGTCCTGGTCACTGGGGACTCCATCCTGAGGGGCACGGAGGGTCCCATCTGCCGTCCTGATCCCTTGGCCCGAGAGGTCTGTTGCCTGCCTGGAGTGCAGGTTCAGGATGTCACGGAGAGTGTCTGGAAGATTGTTAGGCCCACCGTTTACCATCCGTTAGTGGTAGTCCATGTGGGAACCAACGATGCTTCTAGAGGCTGGCCGGAGGACATCATAGAAGACTTCAAGGCCCTCGGAAGATGGCTCAATGCGTTAGGGTAGCAGGTGGTGTTTTCCTCCATTCTGCCAGTGAGTCGACGGGGAAGGCGACACGAGGCCTGCATCGCAGCTGTAAACCAGCACCTTCAGGGTTGGTGTTATGATGCGGGCTTCAGATTCTTTGATCATGGCCCGTATTTTTCTATGCAGATCATGCTGGCAAAGGATGGACTCCACCTCGCACCTAAAGGTAAGTGTTTCATTTCTTCTAGGTTGGCTGATCTCGTGTTGCGGGCTTTAAACTAGCTTTGCCGGGGGATGGGCCTGCTGAGAGAGGAGAGGACACTGCTGCTGAGCCAAATAAGTCGAGTGAAGGTTGGGTGGCTTGGGAAAAACAAGTAGAGAGGGAGAGGCGGCAGTGGGCAGCCTTAAATACCTCTATACAAATGCTCGCAGCATGGGTGGCAAGCAGGAGGAGCTGTCTCTCCTGGTGGCTGTAGAAGACCCAGATTTGGTTGGGCTCACGGAAACCTGGTGGGACCTGACCCATGACTGGGCCGTAGGCATCGATGGATATGCCCTTTTCAGGAAGGACAGGATGGGGAGAAGGGGCGGAGGGGTTGCGCTCTATGTCAAAGAGCGTTTCTCTGCATCAAGCTTCAACATGGGGAAGACTGAGGACCAGGTGGAAGCGATTTTGGGTCAAGCTGCAAGAAGGATGAGGGGAAAGGGACTTATTGGAGGGTGTCTGCTACAGACCACCCAAACAGAGGGAGGAGCTGGACCTCCAAATTGCTGGTCAGCTCAAGGAGGCGGTTAGGTCAAGGGATGTCATTGTTATGGGTGATTTCAATTACCCGGACATCTGGTGGGAGGAGCAGTCCGCCAAGTCCGAGAGGTCCCAGAGGTTCCTGATGGAGCTGCAGAACCTCCACTTAATCCAGGAGGTGCATGGCCCCACCAGGGGGAATGCACTGCTGGATCTGGTCCTGGCCTCGGGGGACAATCTGGTTAGAGGTCTCCAGGTTCGTGACTCCCTAGGAGATAGCAATCATCGCCTGATAGAATTTGCTATCGGGCACAGTGTAGTTAGAGCTCATACTAGGACTAGGGTCCCAGACTTCAAAAGCACCAATTTCAGAGAGCTCAGGAGGCTGGTTGAGAAGGCACTGAGGGCCTGTATGGTTGAGGACATGGGTGTCCACGAAAGGTGGATATTCCTCAAGGAGACGATCCTCCGAGCCCAAGGGGCGACCATTCCTGCCTGATGCAAGATGGGCAAAAGTGCCTGGAAATCCCCATGGCTTAATAGGGATATTCGGGGGACCCTCAGGGCTAAGCTGGTGGCATACAACCTATGGAAGAGAGGAGCTGTCTCCAAGGAGGAGTACTCCTCTTGTGCTCGGGAGTGCAGGAGGGCTATTAGGAAGGCCAAGGCGGGAGT
>JAGPOW010003648.1:39861585-39875640 GCA_030014935.1 Caiman crocodilus
GGAAGAGAGGAGCTGTCTCCAAGGAGGAGTACTCCTCTTGTGCTCGGGAGTGCAGGAGGGCTATTAGGAAGGCCAAGGCGGGAGTAGAGCTTTGCCTGGCGACTAGGATTAAGGACAACAGAAAGTCCTTTTTCAAATATGTGGGGAGTAAAAAGAGAGTCCCGGGCAACGTCGGGCCCCTGAGGGACTCGTAGGCAACCTGGTGCTCACAGCCGATGGTAAGGCTGAAATCTTCAATGGGTTCTTTGCCTCAGCCTTCCTGAGGGGGGATCGGGACTTTCCTCCCGCCAGAAGCCTGAATTCCCCCTTGGATATCACTGCTAGGCCAAGGGTGAGGGTAGACCTGATGAAAGGGCTTCTGGAAGGGCTGGATATCTTTAAGTCGGTGGGTCCGGATGACCTGCACCCAAGGGTGTTGAGGGAGCTGGTGGGGGGTGATTGCTGGGCCCTTGGCCAAGTTTCTTACTCATTGCTGGACAGTAGGGATGGTGCCACAAGACATGTGAAATGCCAATATAGTCACTCCGTACAAGAATAAAGGTGACTATGGTGACTGTAACAACTATCGTGGCATTTCACTACTAAGCATTTCTGGAAAGATCATTGCTTGGCTGGTGCTCAGGAGACTTCAGATCCTTGCTGACCATGTCTACCCTGAGTCACAGTGTGGCTTCAGAAATAATAGCTTCACCATATATATCATCATCTTATTCCAGTAAACCCAAGAGAAATGTAAGGAATAGAGATCTCTCTTTATTTCCTTGATTGGCATTTGACCTGGACAAAAAATAAGGCCTTTTCAAATTATTGGAAAAGATTTGCTATCCACCAAAACTCTTCAGTATAATATGTTCTTTCCATTATGGAATGTGGGGAATAGTCAGCTATGATTAAGGTGACCATAATATTTTTAAGGAAATCCAGGATGTTGTTCCCCACCCAAATCAGCAGTACCTAAGCGGGTTGGAACCAGCTGAGGCTGCAGTCCCAGGGCAGAGCGTAGAGTCTGGAACCCAGAGTCTGGAACTACCCCCACAAATGTGGGTCCCCACTGGTAGCTGGGTGAGCTGGGGGGAGAGACTCCTGCCCTAGCCCCAACACCACCAGGAAATCTTGCTCACCTGGGCTCTGCACACCAGCAGCCATTCCCTGGTCCAAATTCCACTGGGCTGCAAACAGGTGAACTTGCACAGCAGAGTCAGTCAGAGCTGGCCTTAGGGGAGGCACCACACAAGCACACGTGAGCATCCTATGCTCACAGCAGTGCTTTCCCGCACCCTGCCTCAACTGATCACCACCCCAGGCACAAGGACCAATGCCCAGCCCACCCCACCCCCTGCCTCCAGCCACTGCTCAGGACAAACCAAACCAAACCAGGCACACGTGGGCAGGGTGACATCAATCTGGGACTTTTGCTTCAATTTTCACCAACTGGCTGGAAAACCAGGACAGCCTATGAAATCCAAGGCTGTCCCAGCCAAACCAGGATATATGATCAATGATGTAGGATGGATAAACATCTGAGGCTTTTGAGTTTCAAAGTGAAGTCAAGCAGGGCTGTGTCCTTGATATAGATGAGCACAGACATGAGGTATGTAGTGCTGTAGACCCTTCTGGGGTGCTGTATACTACACATGCCACACATGCAGGCATTACCCATACTACTATTTTGCCAGGGTCAAAAAAACCTACACCAAAAAAAATGGGTGGCTCATGTGGTGGCAGCATGCACTGCACAAAATCAGAGCCTAGCCAGCCAGAGCCACACTTCCACAGTTGCAGCTCTCTGAGGCCCCCAGGACCCCAGGTAACTCCCCTATTGTGGGAGTTAAGTTAGCGATAGAGCTAGAATGGCATGAACTGAAATAAAATATTGATTTTCCAGAGGTGAATCACTTCTGTTTTTGCTGTTGCTCTGGCTCTAAGGCTGCAATTTGAAAAAGCATGTGGACTAATTTGTTTGTGAAATATGTTGACAGGATATGGAATCGCCTTTCTAGGCTCTTTGTCATATCAGTGTAGAGATGCAATGATTTTGATCACCTTTTTCACGTCTTTTCCATTGTAACAGTATGATTTCTTTTGGTACCACAGGCTATTCAAGTCAGAGCCATCAGTGCTTTTGCTAGAGGGTAGGAATCCTATTTGTTCACTTGTATAAATATAAAGCAAAACAAAAAACAAAGTCAAAATATCTTCTCATAATCCTATTGCATATTCAGGTCAGCATCTTACCTGAAGGACTCCTCATTATTTGCAAAATATTGGCTCTTCTGTTTGACAAATACAAATTACAGGAAGTTGGCAAACAATAAGGGCATGTGAAAAGTGACTCTATAGCTGCTACAAGTTCCCTCAGAGCAGACAACATATATTAATTGTCTCCAAACTTCCCAAATGTCAAGCACAGGTCCTGACACTGTAGAACAATTCCTGCAGGTAGATTCTTCTATCCTGGGGTCCAGCAACATCAGTGGGAATATAAAGAGGCATAGGCAGCTCCCCTTGGAAGACTGAGACCTGTATGTAGAAGACTCCTGTATGAAAGATAATCCTTTCCTTCTGCAAACAAAGAGACTATACCAAGTGATGCTAAGTACCTGGAAATCCCATTGATAATCAATGGGAATCAGATATACTCACCCTTTGCCAAGATTTGCCTAAAAATGATGGACAGTACTTAAAGAGAACAGTCTTCTAGTAAAAGACATGCAACTTTTCATTTCCAATGGAAAATCTGCCTGTTGAAGTCAAGAATTTCCATAAAGGTGCCTCCCCACTCTAAGACTGCAATCAGGGAGCAGGGGCTAGGAGAGGCTTATCTCCCAGCCCCCCCATTTCACTATTGCAACTGGGACGCAGAGGGCTGGGGATCCTTATCTTCCAGCCCAAGTTCCATGGTCACAGGGCTCAGGCTGGTTGATCCTTATCTCTCAGTACCAGCCCTGTGGTCATGGGCCCAGCACTGGAGTGGGAGATAAGGATCTCCCCGCACTGGCACTGCAGTCACAGAGCTGGTGCTGGGAGCTCCCTGCTGATAGGGCTAGGCAGCCTGTTCCTTGCCCAGCTCTGTCAGCATGGAGTGAGGGCTGGGACCTGTCCCATCAGGGGCAGGTCCCAGCCCCATGTCCCAGTTGAGTGCTTGAGACATGGGGCTTGGAAAGAGCCTCAGGGCTGGAACCTGACCCTCCCCTGTATCTCTTTCCAGGTCCCTTGCTGCTGATCAGAGAGATGGGGCCAGGAGCTCCCTACTGCCAGGGCAGCGGGACTTTGTCCCTGTCCCAACACTAGGCAATCCCCTAGCAGCAGGGTGTAGTGTCTCAGTCCAGGCCAGGAGACATCTATCTCCTGCCCTGGTGTTCCCTGCCAGCCCCTGGGCTAGCATCCAGAAGGAACCTAAAGCTCCCCCTGGTGGCAGGAGGGGCCCATTGCACAGTCCCAGGAAGTGGGAGTAGTTTGCTGCTATTAACAGCAAAGCTGTTCCCACTCCCCTGCACATGTGAACATCTGCCCAGGAACATTTACTCACAAGTAGTTAACTTGTAAGAAAACTGCTCCTGGACCTAATGCATACGTAGACACACACACTGACAAGTTAAAATCATTGTATCAGGGTGTGAAGATGCAGCTTGCTTCTTGCACCAGGTACAGATATATACAGATTGTGTTACAAGGTAGAATATAGATAACCGAGTATAACATGGGTTTATTGTGACCCTGGTTACATGAAAGGACTAAGGATGTGCTTTTAAGTTGTCAGTAACATGCCTCATTAATTTCATAGATTATATCAAGCTTTACAAGTAGAGCTGGAAATTCTTCAATTAACAATAACTTTATGACTGAATTATTTTTTCTCAAAACCTTCCATTATTTCATTAACGTTTTAAAGACTTTGCCTCAAAACCAATGATGGTACATCCATCAGAGAGGGTTGTGAACAGGGGATTGAGCATTCTAGATATATCAAATCAATGCTCTCCCTTTAAACCATCCACCACTGCCACTGTCAGAGGTAGTATACTGGACTAAATGAACCAGCTAGTCTGACCCAGTAAGGCACTTATGTTCTCTCTCAGAAGAAAAAACATTTAGTTTTAGGCTTTAATATGTCAATGAAAATGTTGGTTTTTTTCTAAATTGTTAATGGAAAAAAAGATTCTTTTTGGATACTTCTGGTAATAACGAACCTGGGAGTAAATATGATTATATACAAGCCAAAGAAAGAAATAACAAAGATTTAATACATTGGATCTTAATTATATGCAGTTCCTTGAACAGAAAAAAAAAACAACACATCCAAATATTTTGGTTGTTTTAAGCCCTACTTACTGATTTTACAAGATTTGTTGGCCAGGAACAATTTTGAGCAAACATGTCAAGATAGCACAATCAAACTAGTAAAAGAATTCATAAGTAGGAGTTCTGGATGACAAAAAATACATTTTTCCTTGGGAAATTTATCAGTTAATATCAGAACATCTAGTTCAACATTACAGTTTGTAATATACTGCATCACTAAGTACTACTTCCTGAAAGGAGTAGAGTGCACTAGCTGGCTTTTCATTCATTTTATTCAAAGGACTTCTTCATACTTTCATAGAATAAAGTGTTCTCTCTTTATCATACAATTTCCAAATGGGCCTTCCATTGCTAATTATGAAAGGCTTAAAATAAAAAAAGAGATGACCTATCACCTAGAAAAATATTAATCTGGGCAAAAGAATGGATTACAACTGTGGAGAATGACTCATAATACATGGTTCAGAGATTTGAACCATACCACACAGCTGGTGGCATAGGTGTCTTGTTAGCACATTTACTTAGTATTTTTTCAATACTATCCATGTCACCTAATAGTTCTGCATTGTCCAAGGTATCACTCTAGCATCCAAAGGATGGATCTTACTGACCCCAAACAGATACAGCTATGAATGTACTAAAGAGCAAAGATGAAATAGGATGACAAAAAAAACCCTCTGGGCCATAAAACGGTTAGGGTGAAGAAAGGAACTTTGTTACTTAAGTAATGGTGGTACATGGATAATAAAATTTTCTTTAAAATATCTGGGAATTACAGTAGCAGTAGCAGAAAGCTGTAGCAGTAGCAGCAGCAGAAGCAGAAACTTGGCTAGTGGCACCAAATGCAATCAAAGAGGAAGGACAGAGTAAAATGTTGAAATAAGATTGAAACAAGGTTATAAGTCAGGCTATTCACAAAGACCACTTTTGCTTTTTGTTACATGTTCTTCATTTTAAAATCCCTGTCATAGGCTCTCCACTGCTAAAGGTTATGGGAGAGCCTCAAGCGGTTTCTAATGTTAGCAGCAGCAGAATCTGAGTTCTCTCACAACTGTTACCAAGAACATCAAAGGCACACCACATTTGCAAAGCCCTAGGAATGTTCCAACAGCAAGAGACTTCCTCTCACCCCAAAATGAAACCCTCCCTCCTTCCAGGACTACCACATGTAGCTCAGGATATGATGTCTTTGGAAAACGGTGTGTAAATGAAGAATACAAATAATGCTACAAACATTTACCCAAACACCCCGTAGCTAAACTGCCTTTCAGGTGCAATGCGTAGGGGTTGCGTAGGGGTGCACGTGAATCCCCTGAGAGTGCTGGTGCACCCCCTGTCAAGCCATGCTCCCTGTTTAGCCGGTGGGCAGGCAGAAGCACCAGTGCCCCCACTGTGATGAGGAGTGGGGCTGCCAGTAAAAGCAGCCACACCACTTCTGGAAGAGGCCGCAGGAGTACCAAAGTGGCTCGGCCACTTTTACATTAAGTGAAATCAGCCATGGGGGACACCCCCACCCCAGACAGTGGGATTGGCCGGTTGCTGACTCAAGAGACACCAGACACCCATGCTCACTTTATTTAATGGCATTCAATATAATGTGAATGCCAAACCTGTCTGCTGGAAGGAAGGGCTAGAATGAATACTCCCTGCCCTCTCATTGGTAACAGTTGTGAGAGAACTCAGGGTAGATGACAAGTTATAAGGGGTCTAGCTGCTTGAGGTCTAAGGTTGGATCAGGAAGGCGGGTGTATACAAAAGCAAACTGTTCTATTTTTTGCCTAACAATCGAGATTACACAACAAAGTATACAAAACTATAAAAGAAAAGAGAGAACTAATATAATGATTGGGGTGAGGATGCGCATTGCTAAGGATGAAAAGTTTATTCCCCATGAGCTGAACAAATCAGGGAGCCATCCCACTGTGAGACGACCCGCAGCGTTGGCTTTTTCTGCAGCTTTGGATATTGCGTCTAATTGATTTTGTAAGGGGGCAGTAACATTGGGGATGGCAATGCAGTACATATCATCGGCTAGGTTTAAGAACTGACACACACCTCCTTCACATAACAGGAGGGCATCTAAGGCTAAATGGTTTTGTAATGTCATTTGGGACGTAGCCTGAAGCTGGGAGTTGAGTAACACGATAGTGTCGCGAGTGGCATTAAAGCCTGACTCAACTGAGTGGGACAAGGTGAGAATAGCGTCCCGGGAGCGGATAGGTGTGACTATCGGAGACAGAAAATATTCAGTCACCCACTGGGCAACTTGAACTGTACGCTGCCAGTTGGTCAATGATGTTCATGAGGCATCTGTGGTTCACTTCGATTTACGGTACCACAGATGGGATGAGTGTGAAGAGTTTCAGGTCAGAGGGGGGGCAGAGGCGGACATCGGCAAGAAAGCATTGTATACCAGAGAAGGTAGCAGGCAAGTGTGTATATAATTGGCCATTAGAACAAGTCCACATGAGGCCTAAGGGCGCTGGAGTGGATAATTGGTCGCAGGTATAATGGGCCCACCTGTATCCAAAGACTTTGTGTGGAAGGGGGGTTACATTGGCAGGAGGAGTGTGGCCATGACACCACTGACTGAGTGTAGCGGCATGAAGAACAGGGTAGTAATAAGCAAACTAGGCCCGACTGTTAGAGACATTGACAGCTAGCAACCAATTCCAAGTACCTTGTGGTGTTAGGGTAAGTAATTTTGTTGGAATGGGTCCGCCATTAATAACATCACCACTGAATGTACGATTGCGGGGTGGGCCTGGAGGTAGCACTAGGAACCAAAATGGTTGGATTAAGGGGTTCCAAGCGAGGGAGTGATTTTCACGAGTAAAAGACTCGCCGTGAAGGGAAATGCCCCACGGAACTTGAGAACACGAGATATTTTGGGGCACTTGAGGCAGATCTGAGCCATTGGCAAAACGAAACACTAGGGTGGGCGGCACAACTACTGTTAACTACATCAGAAGCAACTGGGCCCGTGAGCAGTCAGGTTGAGGTAGAAGAGCGGCTGGCTTGCCACTCAAAAAAAAAACAAAAAACCAAACTCTATCCGTCCATACGTGCTGCTGCTGCTTTGGGCAGAAGTTTGTTGCTCTTTTATGCCTGTGACCAATTAGGCTGCCAGTTTGTTTTCATTTCCAAATAAGGAAAGCTCTTTGTCTGGGCCACGAGCATTTGCATTACATGGGTACTAGATGGCACTAAGTTCATACAAACATCAAGGCCAAAGTTTGAAAAAAACATCTTTTTTTTTAACCTCTAATTCTTCTGACTTGGGCAAAACATGCATTCATAGCCTATGAGAAAGCTGGTTGTTATCAAATTATCAGCCTAATTTCCAAACTAACTGTTCTGAAAAAAACTCTCCCCTTTTTGAGGCTTATGCATCTCATCTACAGAAGAGTTTAAACCAAAATTCAGGTGTAACAGGTAAAGCACCTTGGATTGCCATGATGCCTCCTAGTGGCCCCTCAGTCCTGCCTGGCTCTCGTCCTTGCCTCCCAGGGTCTTGCCCTGCTTCCTTGCCTACAACATCTTCTTGCTGGAAAATGATGAAGGGAGGCTGCCGTCAGGTGCTGGTGAGCCTAGGTGCTCTCTCTCTTTGTCATGGCATGCTCATGCTGTGCCCTATGATGCTTAAGGGCTAAATTCATGGCCTCCTCGTCCCCTATAGCCACATCCATGCCTTGCAGATGTTACTCTGTACACTGTTCTGTCCCTAGCAGAGGCCTCAGCCCTCTTAACTTTAGCCTCCCTTTTGTCTGGATGCAGACTCCAGCCATTGCCCACTGATTCCAGCCTAGCTCTCACAGTCTCAGCCCTGCCAGTTTTAATGAGTCTCTGGTCCTCTGGCCCTTGTGTCTCTTGCTCTGGGCCAACCCTTAGCCCTCAGGGTGCCTACGTAGGCTAGGCTGCCCTCCCTGTCTCCATCCTCAGTCCTCTGGTTCCTTACCCTGGGCTGAGCTGCTTCCTTCTCCAGTCCTCCAGTACTTAACCCTGAGCCATGCTGCTTGCCTTTCCATCCCTTAGCCTGGCTGCTTGTTTTTCCAGCCCTTAGCCCCCTCATCCTTAACCATAAGCCAGAATGCTTGCCTCTCCAGCCCTTAGCCTTCTGACCCTTGACCCAGGTTAGGCTGCCTAATGCTGAATGCCCTACAAGACATCCCTCTATGGCCTCCAGGCATCCCCTAAAACCACAGTCTGGTTCTCCAGTTTCAAGCGATTTGGACAATGGGGTGAAAAGCAACCTGTTCAAATTTGCTGATGATACCAAAATATGGGGAGAGGTGGGCACATTAGCAGGGAGGGAAAGACTGAAGAAAGACCTGGATAGGTTGCAGGGTTGTGCTAACAAAAACAGGATGCATTTCAATACTGACAAGTGCAGGGTGCTGCATTTGGGCAGTAGTAACCAGCAGCACACTTATAAGATGGGAAACTCCCTTCTTGAGAGCACAGAGACAGAAAGGGATCTTGGAGTCATCAGTGACTCCAAGATGAACATGGGCCAACAATGCAAGGTCATGGTTGGCAGGGCTAACCGGACCTTATTGTGCATCCACTTGTGCATCTGAAGTAGGGCCAAGGAGGTGATCCTCCCTCTCTACGCAACATTGGTCAGGTCACAGCTGGAATACTGTGTCCAGTGCTGGGCACCCCACTTCAAGAGGGATGTGGACAACATTGAGAGGGTCCAGAGGAGGGCCACCTGCATGATCCGGGGACAGCAGGGAGAACCCTACAAATGAGAGGTTATGGGACCTGAACCTGTTCAGCCTTCACAAGAGAAGGCTGAGGAGGGACCTGGTAACCATCTATAAACTCACTAGGGGGGGGACCAGAAGGGTTTGGGGGAGACCTTGTTTCCCCTAGCACCCTCCAGGATAACAAGGAATAACAGCCACAAGTTGTTGGAGAGTAGGTTAGACATCCATAAGAGCTACTTCACAGTTAAGGCGGCTAGGATCTGGAACCAGCTTCCAAGGGAAGTGGTGCTGGCTCCTACGCTGGGGATCTTTAAGAAGCAGCTTGATGCCTACCTGGCTGGGGTCATTTGAGCCCAGTTTTCTTCCTACCCAGGCAGGGGGTCGGACTTGAAGATCTACAAGGTCCCTTCCGACCCTACTTCTATGATTCTATGAAGTTAAATCCCAATGCAAAATATGAGTCACTGTTCCCTAACTCAAGACCAACCCAGCTCTGGGTTATTGCCTCACTAAGGCCAACAGCTCCTCTTAGTTCCCTTTGGGCAGTTTCAGAGAACAAATCAGACACCTGCTAGTCCATCTGCTGCAGGCATCTCCCTCAGGAGCTCCTCACCCTTAAGCATGCAGGATCTGACTGCCTGCTGTGGCTCAGGCCCTGCATTTATGTGCCTGGAAGCCATGCCCCCATTTGGTCACATGCCTTTCCCAGATATGCGCAGGGTTTTCCCTGCCAATCAAGGTGCAGCCTGCTCTCCTGCAGCTGTGGACCCACACAGCCAGCTGAGCCTGCTGTGTCTTCTTAAAGGGCCAGGATCCTCTTGGCTCACAACCACAAATCCTTCTCCTCCCCTTCCCTTATACCTAAGTAACACAGTCTGGGTCCCCTGTTACACTGGAACATGAAGAGTTTCAAATTTCAGAGTTTTGGTCCAGTGCTAGACTTCTAGGCTAACCCTCTGCTTTTGTAAAAGGAAGAGTCAAAATTGCTACATGAATTACTCTTACAGAAAATCTTAATTTAGTTTTGGGCCTAAGCCTTGTCCTTTCAGCACATCTTTAGCCTCTACCACAAATTTTGCCAGGCCTGAATGAAATACAATCTCTGACAATACATAACAAAATAAGTATGTTACTACAACTGCTGCTGATGTAACACACACTTTATTAAAGTATTTTTATAGAAAAAATACATGTTAATTATTATGTCTCATAAAATGTTGAGTGATCAGAATGTGTGTGATATGATTGTGGCACTACAGAACAAAAAGATGGAATTTAATCAGACAATGCAGAATTAGATATTACAGCAATGATCAGAGGGGGATTGAAGAGGGAAGTTAACAAAACAACACTTCACTGTATTTTCTCTTGAAAAATGTCACCATGCCCTTTTCTGCTGGAGTGAAGCATCCAGTGTTTTCCTTTTTCTGTAAGGTAAACAGTCCCCTACTTACACTTGACTGTAAAACAGAGTTAATGCCTATTGCAAAGAAATTTGAGATTTATTTAGGTAATGTGTTCATATTGACACTATAGTATTGTTACAAAATACACTATTTTGTATTTCAACTGTGCTGGAAATATCATGAAAACAAGCCCTTGGGTAGCCCACTGATGACCATGGTAAAAATGCTGGACTGATTCACATCTATTTTCTAAATTCCCTGCTTCTTTTGCTGCTACAGATACTACAACATTGTGAAGTATTTTGTTAGACCTTACACCGGAAATAAAACAGGGAGAAAAGGTACGCATCGGTGAGGTTAACCAGCAGCTTAGGAGCTGGTGTTACCAGGCGGGCCTTGGGTCCTTGGACCATGACCCACATTTCTGCACAGAGGACATACTCAGACAAGACAGGCTTCATCTATCCCCAAAAGGTAAGCCTGTTTTTTCTTCCAGGCTGGCTGATCTCATACAGCAAGCTTTAAATGAGGTTTGCTGAGGGATGGGGATACAGAGGAACAAGAGGACACCTCACAAGCAAGCCAGGTGATGCACACAGGTAATACCCAGGTAAGTGTCAGGGGCCAGTGCAGGCTTAGGAACAAGGGAGCAGCACATGCACCCACAGGAGGCCTCAAATGCCTCTACACAAATGCTCAAAGCATGGAGAATAAGCAGGAGGAACTTGCCCTCCTGCTTGCTAGCAAAAACCCAGACCTAGTGGGGCTCCCGGAGACCTGGTGGGATTCTACCCACAACTGGGCAGCAGACATCGAGGGATATAGGTTGTACAGGTGAGACAGAATAAAGCGGGGAGGTGTAGTGCTCTACGTCAAAGAGCAATACGCATCCTCGATGATCAGGATGCGGTCAGAGAAGGGGCAAACCGAGGTGCTCTGGATAAGAATGCATGGTAGTCGTGGGGAAAGTGACTTGATAGTAGATATCTACTACAGACTGCCTCACCAGGGGGATGAGCTGGACCTGGAATTCTCAGATCAGCTCACAGAGGCTGTAAAAGTTAAGGGATGTGGTTGTCATGGGTGACCTAAACTACATAGACATCTGCTGGGAGGTGCATGATCTCACCAGGGGAAATGCCTTGTTGGACTTGGTCCTTGCCAGAGGAAACAACCTGGTGGAGGGTCTGCAAGTACTCAACCACCTGGGTGACACTGATCATCACCTGCTAGAATTTACTGTCCAGTTCAGGGCAATAAAAACAAGCAGTAAGGCAAAAGTCCTTGACTTCAGGAGACTTCATGAGTTGAGAAGATTAGTAGGAGAGGCATTGGGGTCTCAGAGCTTCAATGAGATGGGAGTCCAAGACGGGTGGTTGTTCCCCAAGGAGACAATCCTCTGGGCTCAAAGGGAGTCAGTCCCATTGTGTACCAAGGGGGGCAGAAGTGCTAAAAAGCCCCCATGCCTTGGCAAATGCATCCAAGAATGCCTGAGGGCAAAAAAGGAGGTGTACAAGCAGTGGAAGCACAGGGCAATCACCAAGGAGGTTTACATCTCCATTGCTCATGACTGCAGAGAGGCTGTTAGGAAGGCCAAGGCAGAGATGGAGCTAGGGCTAGCGACCAGAATGAGGGATAACAAAGAATCCTTTTTCAAATACAAAAGGAGTAAGAAGATGGCACCGGGTAATGTAAGGCCCCTACAGGACAGGCTTGTCAATCCGGTGATTACAGCAAATGAAAAAGCTGATCTCTTTAACAAATGCTTTGCCTCCATATTTCTCAACAGGGACTGGGACATCTCCCCCACTAGGATTACAGACAGACCCAGGGGAGGCACCACCATGCCTAGGGTCAGGGATGACATTTAGGGAACTTTTGGAGGGGCTGGACATATTTAAAAATCAGCAGGTCCAGATGCTCTTCACCCAAAGGTGCTGAGGGAATTGGCAGGGGTCATAGCAGGGCCCCTGGCACAGCTGTATGAACACTCACGGGGCTCTGGTCAGGTACCAGAGGATTGGAAAAGAGCCAATGTGCTCCCCATTTACAAGAAAGAGGGGAAGGAGGACCCTGGCAATTACAGGCCAGTCAGTCTCACCTTGGTCCTTAGGAAGACCTTTGAGAAAATTATCAAGGAACACATCTGCAAGGGCCCAGCAGGGGAGGTAATGCTCAGAGGCAACCAACATGGGTTCACTGAGGGCAGATTCTGTCTCACTAACCTGGTTTCCTTTTATGATCAGGTCACAAAGTCCCTGGATGAGGGCGTCAAGGTGGATGTTGTCTTCCTGGATTCTAAGAAGGTCTTTGATACTGTTTCTAACCACATTATCTCAAAAAAACTAAGTGACTGCAGCATCGATAATTGCACAGTCAGATGGGTGGCAAATTGGCTAGACAGTCGCACCCAGAAAGTAGAGGTGGATGGGTCATTTTCAACCTGGAGGGATGTGGGCAGAGGAGTCCCCCAGGGCTCAGTCCTGGAGCCTGTATTGTTCAACATCTTTATCAGTGATTTGGATGTGGGTGTGGAAAACACATTGCCCAAATTCACTGATGACACTAAGATGTGGGATGAGGTAGGTACACTGGAGGGGAAGGACAAAATCCAGCTAGATCTAGACAGATTAGAGGTCGGCGGATGAGACTAGGATGGAATTCAATGCAGACAAGTGCAAGGTGCAGCAACTAGGGAGAAGGAACCAGCAACATACATATAGGCTGGGGAATACCCTTCTTGTCAACACAGTGACGGAAAGGGATCTTGGAGTCATTGTTGACTCCAGAATGAACATGAGCCACCAATGTGAGGAAGCCATCAGTAAGGCTAACTGCACCTTGTCATGCATCCACAGATGCATCACAAGCAGGTCCAGGGAAGTGATCCTTCCCCTCTATGTGGCATTGGTCAGGCCACAGTTGGAGTACTGTGTCCAGTTCTGGGCACTGCACTTCAAGAGAGATGTGGCTAGCATTGAGAGGGTCCAGAGGAGGGCCACTCGCATGGACAAGGGGCAATGGGTCAGGCCCTACAAAGGACCTGAATCTATTCAGCTTCCACAAGGGAAGGCTGAGGGGGGATCTGGTGGCCACTCACTGTGGGGGGCAGCAGAAATTGGGTGAGATTCTGTTCCCCTAGGCACTACCAGGGGTTACTAGAAATAATGGCCACAAGTTGTTAGAAAGAAGCTTCAGGCTGGACATCAGGAGGCATCACTTCACAGTTAGGACTGTCAGGCTCTGGAATGGACTCCCAAGGGAGGCAGTGCTAGATAGATATTTGGCTGGGGTGTTATGACCCCAGCACTTGTTCCTGCCCAGGGTAGGGGGTCAGACCTGATGATCTCTTTAGGTCCCTTCAGACGCAAATCACTATAATACTATGAAAATTAGGTTGCGTTAAAAGAGGAAGAGGAGGGAGGGAGAATGGGAGAGACACACACAGGCTAAGCATGGGCATTTTGTGACATTATATCAGGTTCAAAATGGCCACCCAATTTAAACTTAACTCATCCCAGTGTCAGCTTTACACTTATAGACCTGGTCTCAGTGACCAGTAATAGGTCTAAACTTGTAACTGTACAAGTTGTGACCCATGGGTGGGGTGCATGGAACACCTGCCCTCCCCCCCC
>JAGPOW010003648.1:39875740-39938009 GCA_030014935.1 Caiman crocodilus
CCCCCCCCTTGCAGGTTGCACCATTCCCTCACCTCACCCACAGGCCGCACCAGTTCCATGCACTCCCCTTGCAGGTCATGCCTGCCCCGCCGCCACTCATGGGTGATATTCTCATGTCTTCATCCTATTCCCCAGCAGACACCCAATCCCCCCATTAGCTGTCCCATCCTGGTTTACCTGATATTGGGTAGCCATTTTGAATCAATTTAACCTTCCCTTAACATCCCTGAATGTCTGTACTTTAGCCACAAAGTCTAAGCTGAAGTTTGGTATTTTAGGTCAATTCTGATATACACTTCATATTGATCATCTACAATTACAAGTATCTGTGACACTTTTATGAATAAGCTCATGTTACAACAGCAGTAAAATTGTAGATTTCAATGATTCAAACTAAAGGGATGAAAAATATTCCCACTGTAATTTTAAATATGATCCACTCTGCAAAAACAATGACACTGTCATCAGTTTATTTTTGTAATGACATTATGCAGAACTGCATCGCAATCCTATAATCCTGAGTGTTGAACATCCACTGAAGTAAAGAGGAGCAGCATATACAAAAAGCCTTGATAGGATTGGCCAGAATTACGTATTAGCATATGTACTGGTACTGCATCATCCACGAACGCCCTCACATGCCCAATGAGACTTCCCCAAGTAGTAAACACTTCTTCTGGTCATGCTTTTTGAACATAAGGAAACTCTTTAAGATGTCTTTTGTTGTCAGAGAATGGTAGAATATACCCTGGGCATTACCAAAATATAAAAATAACAACAAACCCTACAGCTGATCAGCAACAAACCCTCAGTCACCAGCTGAGGCTATTGGACTTATCATGCCCTCATTTTCTAAGCAGAAATAACTATTGGTATGTTGATGGCACATTATGGCTTACAGATATGAAAAAAACCCCCACACTTTACTTAAAGCTCGTCGTGCCCCCACACAAAGTGCAGCACATGCCGAGAAGAGGCATAGCATTAGTTGGATCTGACTCCTCAACCTCTGTATATATCAAGTGTTTCAGCAGTGCTTTCGGGTGCTTTTACCTAATAGTTGATTGAATCAGCTATTAAACAAAAGCACCAAAAAACCCCACTAAAGCACCTGATCCACGCAGGTGCTAAGCCGAGACAAACACACATGCTGCCTCTTCCAGTAAAGTGTTGTTTATCTATTTCTGTTAGCAGCCTATGGCTCTACAGTTCTACATAGCATATCCATAGCACTCTAATGACACGATTCTACTCTGAGGCCATCCCTTTCAGAAAGCTGACTGCATTGCTGTAGAATACCGCGTTAAAATAGCATGCCTTCAAACAGAATTACTGTCTGGAACAATTACCACAGAATACTTCAGTAGTTTTATAAAGTCATGTAATTTAGCGTTTCTTGCTAAGAACATAATCCTGTTCTTATTATTCTGAAAAAGAAGGAGGGGCAACGTGGCACTTAGGATTCATAGTGTCATAGGAAATAGGTCCAGAAGGGACCTCACATGGTCATCTAGTTCAGTGCCCCTGCTCAAGGCAGCATCAACACAGGCTAAACCATTCCAACCAGATATTTATCTAACCCATTATTGAAAACTTCCAAGGACAGAGATACCACAGCCTCTAGGTTCCAATGCCTGTTTCAATGATTGAACACTCTCATAGTTAGCTAGTTCCTGATGTACTTTAATTTGTGATGAGGTGACTTGGAACAGTGCAGATATTAATTTCTCATGTGTACATGTTAATTCACTTAATGACATGTTGAATTCCTTTGTCCATTCGGTGTCACTACAGTTTTTGTGTAGCAAGCCTCCTTGGCCACGAAGTGTCACTACAATTTGCAGGCATTTGTGTGTAATTAATGTTTTAGGACATCATGGGGGAGGCCCAGTGAACACTGCTGACTGGTGCCAAAACTTGCAACAGTCGCAGAACATGCCCATTCCAGAACACAGGTATCTCCCCAGTCTACTACAAAGTTCATTGTACACCTCTCAGTAGCACAAATCCCGGCCACTAAACAAATTAATGCTCCCCACCCCAAGCAACATTAAGAGATGACACAGCACATCCACCCCGTGTAAGTGAAACATTGTGCAACTGCAACCAATGAATATGTTCATTGCTTACAAAATTAATACCTCCCCTTCTGCCTTGCTGTGCTTCACCTTGGTGCAAAAGCAGGGCTAGATCCATGTAAGACCTAGTCACACAAACTGATCTAATGCTCCTTCCCCATAATTTACAAGTGCCTGAGGGTGGATCCTCGGGCATCACCAGCACTGACATGGATCTTAGGGTCTCTGGAATTTCTGGCATGACCCACAATTCCTAGGACAGTAACATCATACAATCCGATGCATCATCCTCGTCTGGGTTATGCGGGCAAGGCATTGGAGAGAGTGGGATCATGGTCAAGGCATGGAAAGCACATATCATGACATCCTTCTTGCTATGGCACTGGGCCTAGTCCTGATTGTGGCTGCACACCTTCATTTTCTGAGCAATAGCAGCATAGACTGGCTTATTGAATCGATTTTCCAGCTGTTCCAGAACTTGTTGTTTCCTCCAAATATCAATCAAATCTGCCAGTTCTTCCCAAGCCCAGCTGGGGCCATGTCTTAGGTATGTATCTAGCTGCTGCTCCACACCCAGCAGACATGATTTGTTCTTCAGAGCCTCTGCTGAGTATATTTTTAGGGCCAAAAGGGTCACTGAGAGAGGGGTCATTATGCTCTGACCAAAGTCACAAGATGCTTTCTTCCCCCGGCTGAGAGCAGTTATATAGACACATGTACGGAACCTTTTTGTACAGGTCTGAGTTTCCATAGATGCATAACTATGCAGGTATAAACTGTGTTTCAGTACTGGCACTCTCAGAAATCTGCTCATGTGACCTTTCCAAACAGAACACCTGTGACAGCCATAGCCTGCCCCAAATTGTCCTCCAGATCCCCCATTGCCCAGAAGGATATTTGTTAATGGCTGACTGCCATACACACCCAAAATTCTTTGTCTAGCAGCTGACGATGCAGCTTGAAGGGACTGTAACTATCCCTTCAAGCACCCTCCCCGCTCCCAGCAACACTGTCCAACCTATCACTCAGTTGTGCTCCTGGGGGTCTATTTAGTCAGGGGGAGGGGGAATTTGGGGTTCATCCATTCAGTCTTCTGCTCAGAGCCTGCCTTTTTTCCGCCAAGTGCTTGACAGATTTAGAATCATAGAAAGTCTTCCTCTTGACATACTTATAGAATCCCATTTTATTGACTTATGTCCCTAGCCAGCTGCATCTCAGATTGTGCTTTCCTATTTTTTTCCCTGCACACCCATGCAATATTCTTATAATCTTCCCTAGTACTATGACAAAAAGTTTCCACTTCCTATAGGATTCCTTTTTGAGTTTCAACTCATTAAAGAGATTGTTATCTAGTCAGGTAGGTCCCCTGTTGCACTTCCTGTTTTTCCATTACACCAAAATAGCTTGCTCCTGCACCCTTAACAGAGCCTCCTTAAAGTACAGCCAGCTCTCCTGGACTCCTGTTCCCCTGACTTGCTTCCCAGGAGATCATCTTGCCCACCAGTTCCCTGAGAATTTTAAAGTCTGCTTTTCTGAAGTCCAATGTCCCTTTTTGCTGCTGTCCTTTCCTTCTCTTGTTAGGATTTTGAATGATATACTTTCTTGGTCATTATCACCCAAGTTACCTTCCACTTTCACTTTCTCAAACAATTTCTCCATGTTTGTGAGCAGTAAATCAAGAATTTCACTCCTACTCAGTTTCTCTACCATCTCTATCAAAAAGTTATCTTCAACGTGCTCTAGGAATTCGTTGAACTGCTTGTGCGCTGCTGTGTCTCTCCCAGCAGATATCCTGGTAATTACAATCCCTCATGAGAACAAACTCCTGCCATTTGGAAGCTTTTGTCAGTAGTTTAAAGAAGGCTTCATCTACCTTCTCCATCTGGTCTGGAGGCCTGTAGCAGATGAGGGGAAAATAGCAGAGGCTTTCAACAGGCCTAATTTCCACTTTATACTTCACTTCTAAACAAGTGCACGTTGACTTTATATAGAGGCCAACACCTCCTCCTTTTTCCCCTTTACCTATCCTTCCTGAATGGATACCAGGGACGGGCAATTATCTTGAGCAGAAGGCCGCTTACCCATTTTGGCAGGTTGTCGAGGGCTATACAGGTAGCCCTGCCCCTTAACAGGTGCCCCACTCCCTGGTCACCATCTTGGGATCAACGTCCCAAGGCCAGCTCCAGTGGGGCCCAAACCAGGGTGCAGGCTGGCAGGGGTCTGTGGAGCTGGGCTGGGCTGCACCAGAAGGGAGTGGGGAGCTGGCCTGGCTCCACTCACACTCAGTACCCCCAGCCCCACGGTACAGGTGGGAGCCACTGCATAGCCCCAACTCTCTGCTTGTCAGCAGGGAAGAAGCTGGTGCTGAGCATGGGGAAAAGTGGCCCCTCACCTGCCCCATGGCCGGTGCCCTGGTTGCAGGCACTCGCAGCCCATGCAAGGCTGTCTAGAGCAGGCAGAGGCAGCTCCAGGCAGGCTGTGAGTGGCTGCAGCACAGAGTGCTGGCCATGGGGTGGGTGAAGGGCCACTTTTCCCCATGCTCAGCACCAGCTTATAACCTGTCCCAAAGCCAGCCTGGCAATGGGGCAGGTTACAAGCTGGTGCTGAGTGTGGGAGGAGGAGAAAGCCCTATCCCATGCCCAGTGCCCCACACTGCAGCCACTCATAGCTGGCCTGGGGCTACCTGCGCCTGCTCCAGACAGCACCACACAGGCTGCGAGAGCCTGCAGTGTGGGGCACTGGCCATGGGGTGGGCAAGGGGCCACTTTTCTCTGTGCAGGGAAGGAGTCCAGGGAAAAGCTGAGTGTGGGTGGGGAGGGGCTGCTTCCCCTCCTCCCTTGCTTCTTCCCTGCCTAGGGTCTCCCTCCAACTTACCTGAGCTTCCTGTGTGGGACAGCCACATGCTCCCAGCCTAGAAACCCTGGCAGGGGCTTCCAGCTGGGGGGGCAGGGCCGGGTGGGCCCCACTGTTGTTGGAGCCCGCTGGGCTTGCCCTGGATCCTATTGCCCTTGGTTCCTGTCATTTTTTACAGGAACCAAGGGCAGAGAAATATTAATTTTCCAAATTTTTTTAGGGGCCCCACAGACAGACTAGAATGGCCTTGTGGGCCGGATGCAGCCCACAGGCCATATTTTGCCCACCCCAGTCTATAACCAGCCATAAATCTCAGTACATGCACAGAGTTATGATAAGATCCCCAGTTCTTCCTGATTTTTTTTCCTGATACTTCTCATATTAGTATATGACCATTTCATGTACTAACTGATTGTCCCATCCTCTCCCTGAGAATGTGGCTAAGGCTTTGTTTTCCCTTACTAATTTTTTTTTCCAGATCTATGGCTCTTTATTTACCTCTGAGCTTTTTTCTCCATTTCCCCCAGTAAACCTAATTAAAACTTTCCTTATTGGGTTAGCAAGCCCATATGTGAAGACATTCTTGACCTTCTTCACTAGATAAGTCCCATCTCTTCCCAGCAGACCATCTTTCTGTAACATTACCCTGTAGTTGAAAAAGCCAAAGCCTTACTAGCATCACCATCTACACAGATACATGTTGATCTAACTGGCTCTTTACTCTTAACTGGAAGTATTAATGAGAATACAACCTGGGCACCCATCCCCTTCACTTTTATACCCAGAGCCATATAGTCACTTTTGATCTGCTCCAGGTTGCTGTTGGCAGTATCATCAGTGCCCACATGAATGACCAACATGGGGCAGTAATCAGAGAGCAGGTGAGTCTGGAAATTTTTTCTGTAATATATCACATGTGGGCTCCTACCAGACAGCAGATCTCGTGGACCAACAGGTAAGGCTACCAGATGAATGCCTCCATGCCAATCACCCTCATCCATTGCTTCCTCTTGGTAGCAGTGGTCTCAATCCTCCCTCTTTTAGGGAGGCAGCGTGGCCTCCCCTGCCACTGGAGCATGTTCCTCATCTGACTCAATGGTTTTCATACTTGTTCTCCAGCTGAACAGCTCCAGATGCTGACGAGGAGTGCTGTCTGTTGGCAGAGGCGACATGATGCCAGCTTCTACTTTCTCAAGAACTTGTGGTTTCTGTGTCTTCCAATGCCTTCTCTGGCTGTCCCTCTTCCATGATGCTGAAGGTCTCTGTGCATTGATTTGATGAGGTCCTCATGTTCACAGATGCTTCTGAACCTATTCACCTCTGACTGCAGCTCCCTTACCTGAATCCTGAGATAAACCACCAGGGAGCAAGTCTCACACCACAAGCACTGCTGCACCTGGTTGCAGTTCCTGCAAAGTCAGGCCAGAACCTGGGTGGGAGGTTCAGTTTGGTCAGGGACCATGCCTACACAAAGCCCACACAGGTATAGGCAGAGGAAAGGCTGTCACTGGCAGGGGCTTTGGCACTGCAACATTTTCCAGCCATCCTGTTGGTTATATTACTATTTCTTTCTTCATCTTCTGATCCTCTTCCTCTTTCATGTGCTTCCAGATAGCAAAATGCCAGTGAAGGAAAGGTGAAAAGGAAAATATGCAGGCAAACTCCCCAGAAAATTCCCCACTCACACTCCCCTGTTTGCTAACCTTGTCACTGGTCTTATGCCGCTAATCTCCTGGAAGCCTACCCTTGCTACTTAGGCAAGTCACACGCACAATGATGAACTGCTCCCACAGTCAAACACAGTCAGCTCACTCCTCCAAAAAAGTTTGCAGAATGGCTCCCAAACTGAAGCTACCCCCCAAGCCCAAACCATACAGGGTCTTCCTACTTACCAGAACTCACAAAACTGTGTCAGGCAACCACATCTCCCTGCTCCTCTCCCAAGCAGGTCTCCCACTGAAACTCAAACAGGGTTGCAACCAAATTCATAGAAACAGTGAGCTGTAAAAGTGGATCTCTCATTCTCTCCATAGGTTGGCGCAAATTAGGATTAGCTCTACTGAGGAGCACGATAAGAGTCAGGCCTGCTGCATGGAGTACAGAACATTCAGACAAGCACAGAGCCTCTTTTTCCTCTCCTATTAACTGCTATAAAAGAAGGCAGGTTTTAAAATACTGCATCACCATGACAAGACCATTCATTACACTTCTGTAATGCTAAATTAAAAGATTATTTTTCTTCAAAATGGACATTGATCAATGAATGCAAGAACAACTCCAAAGGTCATTTCATCATGGATAAAATGCTTTAAAAAATAGCTACTGCGGTTTAAAGCATACAAACTTAAAATTTGTAACCTTGTTCTAAATATTTTGCTTTCACTGAGTTAAAAGCACCAGAGCTCTTGCTGAAGTCAAAGAAAATGTAACTGCAATTGCTTTCCTATCCAGGCAAGGTCAGGAAACTCTGCTTTCAGTACAAGCATTTTTTAACCTTGTTTTGTTCCAGCGACCTTCGGAAAAGTTCCATTTTATTTTAAAGTGGATAATCAATAAAGAAACAAGTCCTTTGATGAGACTGAAGCTCCAAGGATTTTTACACACCTCCAAGATTTCCAGCCTCTCATAACCTCTGCAAATTTTTTTTCTGATCTGGCCACTAGTTTCCTAACTAGCATGGTTAGTCTGTCATCTGGTAGCCAGAGTGTACAGCATCCCAAATGGTCCAGTTTGAAACTAAAACTGCCATTTAAACAACCCCTGTGAGCCGTGCACTCAATTTAACATTGTTCTAACCATGTTTCTGGGATACATACATAAATGCCTGTACTACTATTATGACTACATTTTTCTCAAGCCTGACAGAACACACATCATAATAAATGTATGGCACGAGAAAAATACATTATTTTCACAATTTCTCTGAAATCAGTTATAGAAGATAATTTCTTGGTCTGATTTTCAACATGCAAATGTTGCAATTAGCACACAAAATAAAAGCTCATTATTCAGTTCCTGGTTTTATGTATTCTGGTATGACTAGTGTATATGTTATACATTTTTTTTACAATCTTCTAATGGCAGATATTATCTTCTTATGACAGATATGATATGACACTACAACCTTTTCTATGTTTTCAAAATGATTAATTAGGGACAGACCTTGCAAAGTATTGCACATATCTTTAGATCTCCAAAGTTAATGGAAAGAGTGCATTCAATATATTGCCAGGGCTGAATCCTAGCAATTAGTTACTTGTCAAAACACAATCTGTGAAAGACCCAAGACAGTGAAGAGCACAGGAACAGAAACAGATGTTTATATCTACTGTAACAAAGCACCTACATAATCCCATGCACAAAATAGTTCCCAGTGGCATTACCTAAAAGAGTATGAAGTACTTGACCCTTAAAGCATGGAAAGTTAGCCAAGACATTGTCAGATAAATACAAAGAAGAATAGCATGCACACAGGTTAAGTGCTGTAACACTTGTTAGAATTTTCTCAATATACTTCTCTCTTTTAGGTTTAATAATTTGGTCTTTCACAGATCATAAGGGACCATTAAAACATTTAGAGCCATGCCCTGTCTAAACACAGTGCTGATGCAGGCTGTTGACATAGATTGTATACATATCCGATTGCCTGTAAAGTATGTAGTACAGTTTTATACATATTAGTAATGCTCAATGAATTATGTAACCTTATTTAACTTATGCACTGCAATATTGTAATTGTATACCTATGCTGGGATTATAGTTTAGGTATATAATTCTGACCAAAATATAGATCTTTTGAGGCAGGCATACATGATCCACGTGGCTAATGAACTTGAGCCTTGTTACTATAAAACTATAAAGTAATATAAGGGATAGTGGGCACCATTCAGTCTAGGAGGGCTCAGTTAACAGTGAGCCAAAAGAAGATAAGAAATCTTCCCTCTCAAATCTTTCCAGGTGAAGAATTAATCTGAATGGGTCTTCAAACGCCCCAGAAAAAACAAGATGCTTCCAGAATATCTCATGCTTCCTGGGGTGAAAAATCAGAAAAAAACTCCTTAGAATGACTCCTTGCAGATTGTTGGGACAGGTTAAGTGACATGGCTACAAACTATCCCTATGACGGTTGCGTAGTGGCAGAGGAGGACCAGAGTTCCCACTGTGCACGTGAACAGTGAGTGAACACAGGGGTCCTAACCAATTGAAAATCACCAGGGGAGTGTGACTAGCTGGTCTAGTCCGCCTGGGCTTCTAGAATTTACCCCTGCATGAAGCCCCCAATTGGTTGTAGAGTTTATAAGAAAGGCATCACGCCTCAGCAGGTCTTTCAAGCTGTCCTTTGGACTCGAGTGTAGTAGAGGACTGATCACCCTCTGCTAGGCTTGGAGTGCACCCCTAGACCATCTCCCAGTGACCACTGGGATAGGTTCGCTCTGTGACCACTGGCCATACCCTCGAGTATTATACTGCTGCAGCCATCACATCATCTCCACTTGCGTCGTCTCTCTCATCATTGCTGTAAACAGTTATCTACCTGTTCCTGTTGTCGTCATCCAAGTTGAAGCCACCCATGAGTAAAGTTAAGATTATTTTCTTCAATTAATTTGCCTCATCTGCACTTTTTACTTTTCCCCTCGTCATCATCCCTGGCGGATCCCAACACACCTGGACTGACCACACCACCTGAGCTTGCCTGGTGTGTACCTGGTGTTAGTTCCCATACTTTAAGGGGAAAACTCACACCACACCTGGCACTATAAAAGTTAGATTTCCAAGCACTTTGGCCTTGGAAATAAGTAGTTTTGTTACTCCAATATCCTGTGATCTTAAACAAAAAGTAAAAGAAAGGAAGTTTGGTAAGGAAACATGTACCTGTACTTTGTCATACTCTTTTCTTCTCTGTTAAGGTATTTCTATAACCATCCAGTCCATTTTCATTTAAATGAACCGTTTCTAAAAATGTAAAATTAACTACAAGAAGAACTAAATTGACAGGTTTCAATGAGCTAACTGGCCATTCAATCAACAGATGTAATCCTTTGAGCAACAGTAAGCCATAGAATTTAATCCACTTATTCCTGTTAGTGCATCTGATAACTTGTATTTACCGCCCTCTGTTGCAGGAAACATGGTCATCTTCCTTGGATCTCGAGCATATGTTAACATTTTTTTTTTTTACAGCAGCAGAGCATTGGCCACCATGGTCCCTCTTATTTAGCTGTGGCAGATTAATGTGTTATGTCTGATGTTGTATCAGGGTTGACTGTTATTTTGCTAAGAGCTTAGATAATGGATGTATATGCTCTTCTAAAAGGGTTTCTTGCATTTAAGAGTGAGGTCAATTGATCAATGACAACATTCTAGTCACAGCTCAAAAGCTTTACTGGGATATAAATAAGTCTTTGCTATTGTGTATCAATAAAGACAATGCTTATGCAGCTTTGGATTCAGGGAAGACAGGTCTTCTGACCAGGCATCTCTGTCCCCCTGGGGACTTCCACTCATTCTATTCCTTCTGCTGAGATTCAGGAAAAGTCCAAATTTTTCTCCAGTTTATGCCCAATATTTATAGATGGCTAAATGGCTGATTTTGAAAATCAAATAAAACCAACCAGAGATCATTTATTAAAGTTTGTCTTACTGAAGCTTTTGGAACTGGATGGAATCAGATTTCTTATGGTCTTAGAGGGGTTTAGGGGGTCACTTAACCAGAGCTTTTTATCCCCAAGGCATTTTACTCCATTCTGGCAATTGCCTGTCAATGTTTTATTTTAATTTATGGTCTTGTCAATCTGTTGACATTTATATCCTTGGGACAGCAGCAGAAAGGATTCCTTATTTCCTTCTGCAGTCTGTTCTTTGATGCTTATTTATTACTTTTTCATTAACTGTGATCTGACATTGCTGCTTTTCCTCCTTACAACCAATGCTGCTTTGTCTTTCCAATCATTCAAACATTCTAGCAAAAACACAGTCATAGCAAAATAGCAACTAATGCATATAGTTACATTCATTCTTACTTTTACTATTCTAAAATACAGTTATGATATGGTGTTGAGAGACAGGCCCTTGGGCCTACTTTACAGCCATATACTCCTGCGGCCTTGAGCTGTATTCCTTGGAAATGGCCATGTCTAACAATAATACTTTTCAATTCAATCATACTTTGAAGAATATATGCTAAGTTGGGTTATAATGCTGCTTGCTGCCCATAGCTTATGCTGAATAGGCATATACACAAATTAGTCTACATATGGATGGTTTGGATAGGGATGACATTGCCTCCGGCAGAGATTGGACTAGAGGATCTATGGAAATCCCTTCCAGCCCTAATTCTCTAGGATTCTAAGGAAGCATATTGTCCAGAAAGGCATCCAAATCCAGAACCTTCTGGGTGCAGCCATCCAGCCAAGCAGGGGTTAAGGATCGAGCCCTGCTGGCTGGTCAGGTGACAGGAAGGGGAAGGCCAGAACCATATAAATCTCAAGCGGAGAAGGCCAGAGAAGTAGCAGGGAGGGAGACTGCTGACGATTATGAAGCAGTTGTGGCAGCCTCCTTGGGAAAAATGTGCCATGCTGTGAGACAGAAGGATAATCGCATGTAAGCAGGCACTTTGCCTCTTATTTTTTTTATTTTCATTATATGGACATAGGGCCTATGGTTTAGGTTTATTGTTAAATGCCAGTAGTTCATGGCTGAGGCTGTAGCAGAGGAGGCGGCCTCATTAGCGCCGAGGGGTGCCGCGATAGAGGGCTCAAGAAGCTCTGCTGCACTAGGGTTGCAGCACTAGGGCCCTGAGCCCAGAGTTGCTTGAAGGGATGATGGGAGCCTTGAAGCCAGGTCCTAGTGGGTGGACTTAAGCAAGTAGCCCTAACTACAGAAAGAAGGGCAAAGCTGGAGGGGCTGAGACACCAACAGCCTGGTGCCACAGGGGCACAGTGGGCCCGATGTTGTGGAGAGTATGGAACAGAGGACCTTGAGCCCAAGTGAGCTAGAAAGCTAAAACCTCAGAGTCAAGCCCTGCTTAGTGGGTTTTTGACAGATAGGCTTAGCTAGAGAGGGGGTAAGCCCACAGTAGCTGAGACCCCAACATAAAGAAAAAATTATAAAACATCTGCAAGGTACAGGGCATGTCAAGGGGAGGTAGGAGAGTGCATTTTGCCCTTAAGGCAACAGCTCATTATACTACAGGTGGTGAACCTAGAGCCTGTCTGGGAACCTGTGGGTCAGCCTCCCACCTTTCTAAGAACCAAGTAACATCAAGTCATGGCAGACGAGTAAAGGGGGGAAAGCTGATCCCCAGGGGAGGAAAATTCAGCAAGACTTGACAGGTGCACATGTACCGGCCTATAAAAAAAAAATGCAGCCAAATACACCACCCTGTCACAAACGTCATATACTGAAGATAGGATGAGGAAGGTAATCTACTGCTCTACTGCCCTATTAACACGCCCAAGGATACTATTACCTCCTTCTGCCACAGCATCATTCTGGGAGCTTATGTTGGATTCCTGGTCTGCTTTGACCCCTGGATCCTTTTCAGAGTTGCTGCTTCCAGAGAACAGTTTCCTATTCTGTAGGAATGACCTGCACCCCTACCTGTATAGCTTTTCATTTGGCTGTACTGACATCCACTTTGTTTGACTGGTTCCAGAATACTGTCATAGTCCTTTAACTATAACAAGGGTTTGTAACTGAAATTGGATCAATTACCTCCCCTAGAGTAACTCTATTTCCTTGAACACCATGTTAAAAAAATGCTTATTTCTTTTTCTCCTGCTGCTTTGGTTACTTCTACAGGACAGGACTGTACTTCAGTAACAGGTAGTACTTTAAAAAGTTAAATAATTCTCACAGCATCCTCATGAAGATATACCATCCATGTTCTGGAGGTGAAGCAGTCAAAATAAAGATTGCTTCAGTGAGTCACCAAGGCCACAAAGTAAATCTAAACATGAGATACCAATTCCTTTAGTTCACTGCACCCTTAACAGTTAGAGTCAGAACAGTTTGCTAATGTCCATAGGAAATATTAAAGAGTGTTTCTGTAGCAGACAGCACACAAGAGAATGATGGCTAGCATCACAGCCAGCTGTTTTTGCATCCCTTGGCCAAACAACCAGGTACCCAATTACAGCTGAGTCAATTATAGGTAGCCTTCAGCGCGCTTTAATTGCTCTGCCATGATGAACTTCGTCTTGTTGGTAGTTTAATAAACAGTCAAGCATCACCATACTTTATGTTTGCAAAATCACAGAGAGCAGAAGGGCTATCCTCTTACATTGTGGCAGGACTGATTTCTTTAAATCGAACCCATCTGTAATATACAAGTATCTACTCTAGCCCTGGGCAGTTTGATAATTTCCCTTGAGAGCCTAGCTATAAGAAGAGTTACTCAATAAAATAAATGCCCACATGTGCACCCCAACATATTGCTGATGAAACGAAATACCACCATGAACCTAAGGGCCTTGATATTACTAACAAGAAAACCACAAAATACTTCAATAAGATAGTGTTTTCTTATTAAAAAAAGTGACAAACATCAGACGCTAAGAGTACTAATGTTCTCAAACTGGAAATGTGCTCTGTTTCCATCCTACATTGCACAATAGGCAAGGACATGTTCACTTTTCTGTGCCCACATTACCCTATCTAGACAGTGAGGGGGAGAAATTATATTTGCCCTCCTGGTTAAGCACGTTGAGGTCTACTGTTGAAAAGGGCTGCATAAGAACTAGGCATTAAAGTACTGTTAATTCCTGTGTCTCACGTAAGTGGGTATCGGAAAGCATAAGTTCACTTCTAGCAGAGCTTTAAACAGATTCCAGGTATTTACTATAGCAGACCTGTCTATTATTCCATCTATTTAGCCTCATTGACTCTCAAGGCATATCTATACTGCAAATTTACCATGCTGGAAGGCGGTGACCTAAAACATGCCACACAGGTTACCTCCTGAACTAGAAATAGTGAAGCTGCAGCCAGGTTAATTATGGTACTGGTGCTCAAGTGTGGCAACATGCAACTACTGATGCACTGCTTCCTGTTGCTCTACATAGTTCCTTCAAACACACCAGGAGGTTCTCTGTCACCCAACATGGAAAGTTCACCATTTAGAACTTTGAATATTATAAAAACCTTAGTCTGTCTATCCATAACACTTTATTCACACTCTGGTTGTCTGAAACAACCAGAGTGCTCCAAGAGCATTCCAGACAGGAGATGGTGGCAGAGCACCACTATGATTGTGGGGACAGAATGCTGCTGGCCTCACACCCCCTGGCCCTGATCTCTGAAGGCAGTAGCAATGGCATGGGAAGTTGGAGGGGCAAGATCAGAGCCTCTCTTCCCCCCTCACTTCTTAGAGATGGCAGCAGGTGGAGTGAGCCCAGACCCCAAGTGGTGACAGGGGGTGGGGGGGAGTGGCCCTGAGCCCAACATGGTGAGGGGGGAGGACTAAAGTGGGCCTGACATGGTGGGGGTGGGGGTTGGAAGGAGCAGACCTGGGCCCAGTGTGGTGGTAGTGGGGAGGGGAGAAGCAGGGCCAAACCCAAAATGGTGGGGATAGAGGGGGGAATGAGGGGAAATGGGCCCAGACAAGGTGGGGCAGGGTGGATACAGGGTGGTTGCCTAGATGTGGTTGCCTAGAATAGCAGGGGATGGAACTTAGTGATCAAGAAGCCCCCTTCAGTCTTGCATGCCTGTAAAAGAGAGAGGATGGTCCTGCAGCTAAGACATTGGCCAGGGATTGATGTTCTATAGAAAGCTTCTGGTAGATCAATTCCTTGGGGCACTTTTACACATGCTCTGGGGAGGGAGGAAGTGGTGCTTTAATTAGAGTGGCTACAAGAGTCACTCTAATTAAAGCACTGCCATATCTCCTGTATCAGCATCCCCATGCTTGAAAATAGCAGCAGGGGCACTTGAACTAAAGCTTGTTCAATTAGCTTAATTCAAGCACCCCCACTACCATTTTTAAGTGCAGGGATGCTGATACATGAGATACTGGACGCTTCTGGAACACCGCAATTTTCATGCTCCAGCAAAGTCTATTAAAGAGTCCAGTCCAAAGCACTGGAGTTCCAGCACATCAGAGCTGCTCATGTGTAAGCTCTCTTGGTGCTCAAGTTGGGACATCCTGGTTTTCAAAAGCAATGTGCACATTCAACTCAATGGAAGTCATTAGGAACAGCATTATCTATTGGGGCCCATTTAAGGTTTCTCAAAATGAGCATCCACAACCTGCAGCAACCAAACACTTTTACAAATATTGATTGACCTTTGTTCCTTTGCCCGCAGTCCTTCTCTGTGAACTTGGAGCAAGTCTGATCTAATGCTACCCATCCTCTCTGAGCAAATGTGTGCACATCTCTATTACTGAATGAGAACACAACCCAGTTTAATGCTGATAAAGAATGCCCATTTATTAACAGAAATTAACTTCTTTATGCTGAAAAGAAAAACTTAAAAATAAAGCAATTACTGGTAGACAGGAAACAAATAAGAGTGGTTAGCAACCCAAACCTATGAATGGCTGAGCACCCACACATGCCAGGCTGCAGCCAGGGGGAGTCAGGGATGCTTAGCACCTCACAGGGAACACTCAGCCCTTTTCAGGATCAAGCCCTAACAGCTTACCATAACAACCCACATTTTCCACCTCTTCTCCATTGGAAGATGGCAATTCCTATTACATCCTCAGCATTTCTTTTCCTTAAAGTCAAGCTCAGGATCAGAAACACAAATTACTCAGATGCCCTAAAGCTCATGTGCTTCATTATCTTCTTTTTAATTAGAAAATTACTAGCAATATAAACAAAACCCACAGGCTCAAGTACACATTCAAGATAATCACTGTGCTTTAGACCAACACCCTTTTCCCCCCCTTAAGCCTTATGACCCAGAACAACGAACAGGTAAGATTTGCTACTGTCTTTCCCCATCAAGAACTATTAAGAAAAATGTTGATTGCCACAAAAGGGGGAATGTCATTGCTTTGGAAGAAACCTATGCAAGTTTTTCTCATCTATGTGAAGAACCAGTAGTATTAGCTAGGAGCATACCTGCCCCTGGACACCAACTTAGAAGGGGCACCAGAATGTCCCTCCACCCCAGGAATCTTTGCTACATAGATACTGTCAAGCCATAGAAGCAAGGCAGCCCTGTGCTCATTTTTATATTGGGGAGGAGCGGGGGAGGAGTCAAGCAAGTCTGGGACTCCAGGCTAATGGCCACAATGCCGGCCAGTGGTGCACTCAAACATACCACATGTATACAAGCCATCCCTCCTCCCCCATGCTGGACATATAACCACCTCCTAGCAATGCTAGTCAGTCAGTCTGATAGTAATTAGCCCATCCACAGCACTGCACAAACACAGCTATCCTCAGCTATAAAGTATATGGAGCACTGCTAGGTGTTTGAGTGCATCCCTGCATGGCAGAGGCATAGCAGGGCACCAACATGCCCTGGGGAGAGTCAGCATACAGGACAGAATGACAGCTGGGCTGTGGCACCAGCAGCAACTGCCAACCACCTCCCTCAACAGTGATGCCCAGGGCTGCTTCAGTTGGCCTCAGACCCTCCCCTCTCTCCACCTCAATTGTGCTACTGCTGCTTGAAGTGGTAAATGCACAATACAGACATGCCTCAAAAGGATCTGCCAGGTTATCTCCAGAAACAAAAGGAAAATGCCTGAAGTGGTCACCTGCAGAGTGCATGCACGAAGGAATGGAAGGGGTTAAAAGGAACGTCTTACTTTGTAAACATAACAGGACAGCTGCATAGCAGGGCACTGCTGGTGCATGCCACTTTTAGAGTGGAGCCAACAGCCAGCAGGTGCTTGATTGTGGTAGCCAGTTTAGACCTCTGGCTGCCTATATAAAGACAACAGTTTGCTGCTGGCAACGCAGGCAGGAACACTGTCTGGCTGCGAGGCTCCATGCAACATTCTAGAGGTAAGGGCAGAAGCTGTAGGGGATGGCTTGCAGGCTCCTGGTCCTGGGCATGGCCTAAAACTGCACCCTGCCAGGAATGGGTGGCCTGGTGGGGCTCTCAGTGGTGCGGGAGCCCCCAGGAGATGCCAGGCCAGTTACCACCCTGGTGAAAGGTGGGTAGGAGCACCTTAATCCCAGCCCTCACCTTTGGGTGGTTCATGTAAAATTAGAGGCAGTTGGGGCCAGGTATGGCTATGGCTGCCCGAGTCCTGTGTGGGGTGCAAGACCCTGAGAAGTGAGAGTGGGGGCCAGGCACAGCTGCGACTACCTGAGCCCAGCAGGGAGGGAAGCCCTATGGCCCCAGTGAGGGCAGGCAGCCCGAATAAGGGGGGAAAACAAGAGGGCAGAGAGCCCAGAATTGAATGCATAGAGTTGCCTCAGAAGGAGCCAGGGTAAGCTTAGACCCGGTCGGGTAATTGGTTGGCCACCAGCCTGGTGAGGCCCAAAAGATGGTACATCTGCTACCTAAGGTATGAACTAGCTGAAGCCCATGGCCTAAGAGGCCCACCCCAAGAGGAAGCAAGGCAGTACAAGTTGTCGATGCGAGGAGACCCTGTGAGAGGGTGGTATGAATGTCAGGCCTCAGTCACACATACAAAATGAAGCCTAAGCTTGCTCTGGCTGTAAGCCAGCATCCAGATGACAATGCTCCTACCTGCAAGGCTTGGGCTGCAGTGTAGGGGAGGAATGGAGCTGCAGATAGCGCCCCCTGGCATCAGGGCAAGAATTGGCAGCCTCCTGACTTAATCAACAAGGCATAGCAGGAGAGTCAGGTGGCATGCCCAAGGGCAAGTGGGGAAACTAGCACTATGGCTAGTCAGGGAGTCCCACTTTGCCATAAGTTGTAACATAGGAAGCCATAGCCTGGTAATCCAGTTTGAAGTGCAATGTACTGTGGCGTTCCAGTCCAGGAAGAACGTTGGTGGAACGCTCAAGAAGGGCAGCCTTGGGAGAGATCTCTATGCAGCTTGCCCAGGAGTTTCCACACAACACTGTACATAAGTTTTCCTAAAGCAGCAAGAGACAAAACGCTTGAGGGACCTGCACCGGGCTGATCTCACCTCTGCTATGGGTGAACATTACCAGTGCTTTGGGGATCCTGTCATGCATTTGGAGACATTCTGCCTGTTTCCAGATGGCAGGCTGAATATGAGTCTGCTCTCTTCTAAAGCACAAAGGGCACAAGTACTCGTGCATAAATAAAATTATGTTGTAAAATCTCAGTGCCCCCCCCAATCTTAGAAGCTATAAATATATTTCAATTTCAAAGCAACTGGTCTATTTTAATTAAAAAGAAGCAGTCTGTTGTTTCCTTACTTTGTAACTTATCAGTGTTTGGCCTCATGGAAATACTATTTCTACAATGCATTGCATATTGAATGGGTTAAAACCAAAAAAGCATCTCGCATTAAAAGATATAGGCCCAGATATTACACTGCAAGCCAGCCACTTTGGGGTACAGGATTATGCCCCCATAAACTAACATCAATGCATTAAGTGCAGGGACATCTTCCAGCGGTGCAGAGCTGGTTTTATCATTCATATGCCATCCACTGCTTCCTTCCAGTAAAAAGGCTGCAATTAAAAGAAGAAGGCTCTGACTGATACTGAACTCCAGTTGAGGGTGCTGAAGGGGCACCTTGGCAGGTCTGAGTGCTATAAAAGGAAGCAAGTTAGCTCTTTGAGTTATTTAAACTTGATGGTTTAAATTAGTCTTCCATTACTACTACAGCAATATCTATTTATCATTTTTCCCTATGCTTCCACCTACTGGCTTTAAATCTGATTTAGTTTCTAAAAGTTAAATCTAAAAATTATACCAATAAAGAAAAAGAAGTGAACATGGAATCGAAAAAAAGTATTCCTGTAATAAGGTCAGAATCAAGTAAATCTGTACACACAAGTTACAAGGTATCCAGCAGTCTGCACAGTCTGAACATATAAAATGGAAAAAGCTATTTTTTTAATCTGATTATTTCTAACAGAACTATCTTCTTTTGTTCCAAAAAGAGCTGAAAGAAAAACTAAGAAAATAACTGAATTTAAAAAGCTATAAAGATCCAAGTTGTTGATTAGTTTACATCAGGTTTTATGCAAAGTTTCAAACATTGTTTTATATATGTTGGAGTTTAACAAAGTTGTAGATTCTATGTTATCAAGCACAATTGCTCTCAGGACAACACATCTATTTTTAAAAAGAGAGTCAAGTATCATGTTATAAGCCAACAACTAATTGCCTCTGGGTGCAGTGTGTCACTAGCATGGAACTCTGCTGATTTCAGTGGGATCCATGCAAATATAATGTTCCATTAGTTTCAAGATCAGATCCATAGCTGTTAAGTCTAGAAAAATTTACAGAGGGTAAAGTTTAAACCTGGCTCCAGTTGCTCCCATAAGTTGCATCAAATTTTTGAATAAGGATGAGACACACAAATGTAGAGTTTAAAGTGACCTAGACAAAAAAAAAAATGGGTTTCTGCCTTTTGTTTAGTTCCAGAAAGAATAGTTCTTTTAATATGTTTGCCTCTGATTTATATTAGAAATCCATACCTCATATACCTCTTTCCCTCCCCCCCTGCCACCACACCACCCTATCTCAGGTTTCAATTTATAGGCAGATGGTGTGGGGAATATTATTATTCTCTGTTATGTATACGAAAACAAAGTTGTAGGTCCAAGGTTGCCCAAAAGTTCATCGCTAGAGCCTGAAACAAAGTAGTTTGCCTCCATCTGGGTGATACAGACTCTAAAAAATGGACAAAGTAATAGAATAAGAAGTGCAAGCTAGAACATCTGTAGGAAAAAATAATTTGAAGCTTAAATATTCACTGGTGAGAAGAAAGCAAAGGAAGTAGCGTTTCAGCATTAAAGTAAGAAGCAGCCACAGAGAAAGCTGACAGGGAATTGATTACAGGCTTGCAAGGAGATCTGGTGATAAAGTGTTTCTGACTATACATTCAGGGATATTCCAGCAGGAAGGCAATAGTACCTAGATATTTTTTATGCGTTATACATATGGTTCTAGTCAGGCTGCAGCTAGAATAATGAGATTTTGAAGGGAATTTTCTCTCAACAGCAAAGATGATGATACTTGTTTGATGGAAGGACTTCAGCAAATCACAGCTAAAAGTGATAATCTAAAAGACTGTCTTTCTGAGGAAACAGTAATAAAACTGAGGGAGTCTACCTTGATGATTGAAGACAAATACAGTAATTATGTACAAGGAAAAAATACCATAGAAGAAAAATGTTGCATGCATGGTACAAGAAAAAATGATAGGAGTAAAAGCGATTAAATAAGGAGGGATATTTAGGAAATTGTTTCTGGCATAAATCCTATATGCCCAGACACGTTAGGTAGTGTCATAGTCTCTAAAAGAAAGAAAGAAATAGGAGCTCCCATTGCTTGAGTAATTTAAACTGGAATATTAAATTCATTTAAAAACTGTTCTATTAAAATAACCTAGTAAATATTCTGCTTTCCTAATCCCAACAAGCCAGGGCATTACAGTAACATTTAATTTTAATTTTTTCCATTCAAGACCAACATCCTATGTAGATATGGCAGTGATACTGTTCGTCCCGACTAGGAAACATTATACACTAGAATCACTTACCTGAGATTAATTGTCTTTACACTGAATGATTATAAAGCACACACTGATAAATAAAAGTGAAACCAGTCATACTAGGATTTTTTTCCTTAAGCACCACCACTTTGTATAACTGCTATTACACACAAAAGAAATACAACGATCATCTACTTTATGGTAACTTCAGTAGGTCTCAGCAATGGAGAGATGCAATTAAAATTGACCTTTCTTTCAGGGCCCTGCTGTTTGCTACCCACTAGTCAGCATTAAAGATGTTGACAGGTGGGCATTTTGGTTCATTTGGTGAATCAAAAATGCCAACAGCAGGAAGTACAGATTTGTTGATATGCTCTTGTAAACCCTTTGCCCATGTGGAGCACCTGCAAATGCAGGTACTGATGCCACAGTGCATGTTGTGAGCTATCCAAAAGCAGAAATATATAGCTTGCGTGCATAAAGTATTCACCAGATATACAACTTCCTATAAAAGCCTAAAAATCCTTTAAAATCTATTTCATAAACATACCCAACATGTCTCTCTCCCTCATCTCCCAGTACATATTAATCAATGCAATTAATGCAAATTGTGGGATTGGGGACTGTATCAGAAAGATGCATATTGAAATGCTTTAAAAGAGTGTCCAGGTAATATGTACAGCATTATCTGTTATGAATAGGAAGGGCTGGAGGCTAACTAGACTCTGGAAGATTATATAGCACATTGTACAGTTTTGTACTTGAATGCTACCTTTCCTTAGAAACTGCCCTTTAATTCCATACACACTGACATTTCTCACATCGCATCATCTTAACTTGGATTAGTTATAAGCATAAGTTTATATGCTTGTATCCCCATAGTTTAGGATCAATGGTCGATGTAGTCTGTCAAGTTCCTGCAGGGAGCACAAGATATTTGAGTACTGGAGACTGACAGCAAAAAAACAACGTAGGCTTGAAGAACTGTTGTACAGCCAGTCTTCAAAGCAACAGAAAGCAAAAAACTGTTATAAAAGTCTGAATAGCTACAGTAAACACAGAACAGGTCTACAAGACTCCCTGATGACAGGGATCAAGCATGAAATACAAGGTCATTTCCATTTCCTCCTATACCTATATGAAAATGCCATATCCCACGTCTGAAAGCTGCAGGGTTACTGATGCAACACAAATCTTCTTTCTTTTCAGCCAGAAGGGAAAAAAGGCCAAAACATACTATTGAAGGTAGTGGGGTACTCTCATCTACCAGTTTCACTTTTCCAACATAAAATCCTGATTTACAGTTTTTGTTTACTGTTCCAATCATGCAGTCCTGTATGCATCTACTAGAGAAACTGGAAATAAGCCAGCTGCCAACAGCCCAGAGCACAGAGAGGAAAACAGTAAGAAGCTGCTGAAACTACTGTAACTGTTCAGTGTTTTTAATACAATCGTACAAACCTCCAGGTCCTAAAATAACACTAGATTCACCATGATGGGGAGGTAAGTGCTGAATGTGCTTCAGCCATTAAATGAAAATTATTCAGCTCTGGCTAAAATAAAGGCTTTACAATGTTAATCCCTAGGGCTGATAAGAAAGGAAACAAATATACTAGGTACAGTGGCTTAAGTAATTACAAATGAAAGTGCAGCAACTCGTATTGGGGCTCCTGAGCAGAAAAGGGGAAACCAGTAGAGCAGGGGTCAGCAACATATAGCCACAGTCAGATCTAGCCTGCAGAACCACAGGCTTTGCCTGTGCTTGTAACCATGCTGGGACCAGGCAGCAAGAAGCTGCACCTGCATTGCTGCTACCTCCCCCAGCCCCTGATCCTTGGCTGTAGCATAAGCAAAGCTTCTATCCAGTGTGGTGCTGCACTCCATCTGGGGAGTGGGGTTGGGTAGCAGGTCCCCAAGAAGCAGAGGCAGCTTCTAGCAATCCAGCATTGCCGCAGATCCCTGCTGGCTCAAAACTGCGCCCGCACCTCAGCCAGGGAGCAAGGGAAGCAGCTGCCTAGCCCCAGCAAAGCTTCCCACCAATGCCCATGCTACAGCCAGGAAGCATGGGGCTGAGGGAACTAGCAGTGGCACAGGCCACCAAAGTCACCCACCACCCATGTCGAACTGAAGCTGCATTGCGTCAGGCCATGTTTTATTAAAGGTTGCTGGCTGCAGTAGAGGATTGAAGCTCTTTAGATTGCTGTGCCTTCTTCCAGTTCCTGTATTTACAAGAGGAACTTCCAGGTTTCCAGGCCAGGATCAGATAGTACTCTCTAATAACAGGACCACTCTTCCCTGGTCCACTTCTGTCCCACCAGCCCTTGGTTAGCTGTCCTCCCTATAATGCAATATCCAATGATTGCATGCTATTCCACAGTGGATTCCTAGGGATTCTTCTTGTATGCAGCTTCCCTGCTGTTCTCAAAAACTTTCTGGGGCAAGGGATCTTCCCACTCTCTCTCTCCTTCCCATATCTGACCAGGGAAAAGGATGCAGGTTGAAAGAAATGCTAGTTTTCTGCTTAGCTGCCTCACTGCATTATTATACTTCTAATTTGCATTCACAGTAAAAACTGTCTGTTCCTTACGGATTTCTCATAAACACAATTGTTCTACGTATTCCTGTTCTGATTGCTGACTCATAACACAAGCCAGACATCTCACCATGACAGGTACACCTGAAGAGATGTGGGTTAAAGTATAAACCTTAGCTTCCTCACTCTCTTCTTTGACCTTCTTCCTTTAATAAAACAGGAGTCACCTACTACCCATGCAAGAGCACTTCTCTAAAGTGGGGAATGCTATACCTACACTGTAGGGCTCAAATCCTACAAAATAACCATTTCCCAAGTCAGTCACTAATAACATTCACAGAAAAAGTGTCATTTACCTCTTGTATACACTGTTCAGCAGACTCAAAATATATAATTGTGTATGCAGCATCTACCTTCCTTATCAGTATGACAGAGCCATAGACAATATTCACTGTCTTCTGTTTCTTGAAAGAATCACACAGCACACTAATCAAAAAATAGTGGTTTCCATTAAAAGGAAGTTGAGAAATTCAGTTTCTCATTTTGAAACTGTTCATATGCTGAATACATCTGCAATGCCCTATATAAAATGTAGGAATTTCCATAATGTAATCTAAGTGCCCAAAACTGTACTAAAGGCCTCATGAGCAGAGGTTAAGACATAGTCATATTCCAGTCGCAACAACTCCTCACCGTTTCTAGTTGGGGGAGAGGAAGCACCTTTACTTCCTCCAAAAACCATCAAAAAAGCTTTGCTGTGCTGTTAATTATATGGAATATCCTACTCCAGAACCACAATGCAGTAATTCCTCATTATACATATTTTCACACAGATATAAACTTAATTATAGAAAGTACAATATAAATCTATAATGCTATGATGACAATGTTGAAGCACTAGTGATGTATAAACTGGTACACTGAAAACGGAGGAGAACTGGGAAAAAAAAAAGGTTATTTAGCATCTGCCAAGTTGAACAACTATAATTACCACAAAAATGGCACTTTCTATTTATAAAATTGCAATTCTAGATTTGCCTTTAAACTTGTTATATGTTTACCAGAAACAATCCCTGACAGATTGAAACAGCAAGGATTCTTCTACAAAATCAGTAGCATTAAGGTAAAATGCAGTCATAAGAATTAATGTGTTGGAATATCTGTCCAATAAGGATAGGGAATTTTTCCCCTGCAGCCAAAGGAACAGCTACAGTATTTAACCATCAGCTTCCAGTGCACAGAAAACAGTAGGCCATTATTTCAAACATTCCAGTTAAGCTGCTTTGAGCTATAAGGAACTTTTAAAAAGTTTTTCACTGGCCATTAAGACATTGTTTAAGCTTAATAAATAAACCCAGTGGGTTGTAAACTTGGATTACCCATTATCTCCAGACCTCAGGTGTGTGCGTGCCCATCTCAAGTGGCGTACTTAGCCAATGAAAATAATCCTGTTGGCTACCAATGGGCATCAGATGGGACACTAGACCCAAGCCAGCAAAATATTTTTTTTAATATATTGCAGTGCAAATACTTTCAAGCTTAAATGTGAATAAAATTGATTTGACTGAGTATAAGCAGCTCTTCCTTCACTGTCGGATTGACATACCGCTGCAGCACCACGGACTGTAAGGACAGGAATCAGGCAATGTAAACAAGGGGAAAAAAGAAATAAAGCAAACAATTTAGATCAATCAGTACCATGTTCTAGAAAATGAATGCAATTTGTTTCAGGTGAAGAAGCTAGCAGCTGTTCCTGGTGTCTGGTCAAGCATGGACCTTCAGCAATTCAGAGATCTAGGAAGAGTTTTGATTGGACTATGTCCACCCTGTAGTGATTGAAGACAAGAACCAACCCACCTCTTCACAATCTCTCCATGTCAGCTTCATGCCATCCCTGCCCCATGTCCCCTCCTCTTCTCTCTTGCTCCATTTCCTCTCCCTTTTCTTTTCTCTCCATTCCCATTCACTTAGCCCATTCTAAGTAAATCTACCTACAGAAATTAAGGAACTATTATACCATTTTCTGTTCTCATAACACTTGCTCTTTTTCATTACATGCTTTCTGCCTACTCTTAGTTTGTATATACTTTGGAGCAGGGCTGTCTGCTTCTCTGCAAGTGCATCTACATGTGTATATTAATGACACAATAAACTCCAGTGCTTATTGCAGACTGATTGATATACTGCTGCAGCACCAGAATCCACCAATAAACTCTAATGCTCTCCCCCTCCCCCCATTGGTCGCTGGGGAACCCCCCCCCTCTCCATCAGCAGTCTGCTGCCTGCCTCCCCCCCTCCCCCCAACTCAGGAGGCACCAATCACTGACCAGAGGCTGCACTTCTGGTGAACTTCCAATTTCATGGCTGGCATTTCCAGGCGGTGAACATGCACCTGTGTGAAGCCCCTAGGTGCTGTCAATGGCACCTGGGACATTGAGCCAGATCGGAGCAGCCCTGGCTGGCAGGGAGGCCAAGGGGTAAGCCTGCCAACCCAGGGCTGCTCTGACCCAGCTGAACATGCTGCAAAAGGACTAGATGAGGCATGAGGATGCTCCAATGCCAGGCTAGCCAGCAGGTAGTCCCTTCACTGAAGCACCTTCATGCCCGGCAGTTGGGTCAACATCTCCTGCAGAGTAAAACAACTCCTGCTGCAATGTTTAGTAGTTTGTGCAGCCTAATAGTCCTGCATATGTAGGCACTGAGATGTTTACTGTGGAGCTAATTTGTCTACTCTGCAGTAAATGTCTCATGTAGATTTGCCTTGCATTTTGTATGGTGTGCAGTACAAGGCCCTATTCTTGTCTGGCTCTAAGGTACTGCCATAATAATAATAATGAGCAATAGTATACATTCATATAAAATGATATTTTAGTCCCACATTACTGAACAATGCAAAAACAAATGGGAATGGGGGGGAAACATTGTCAGGACACCTAGAAAGCATTTCTTTCCTTATAGTTATATCTCCCAAGAGATTCTGACTAAATTTTGGTTTGTGCCATTTACCGATTTTATTAATGAAAGTTGAAGGAACATTAAATGATTATTGTGAATAAATCCCTCTCTGTTTGTTCCTGCTTGGGTCAGTCCAGCTACACCCCTCTCTCTTTCACTTGCTTGCTATTTTGTTCAACCTGGTCACCCAGGTGACCGGGCTAGGGAAATTTCTGAGGGGAGGAGAGAGGTCTCACTTCCTCTGGTGACAATTTGGAACAGCCACAAGGCTCCAAAGACTCTCTGGATGAATCTTTGTGAGTTAAAACCTGGAAACCAGCTAGGAGATTAGAAGCAAGTAATGTAGTTGAGTATTAAAAGGGTCCCTGTACTCAAGATCTGTAAGGCTTAACTTACTTTGGTTGCTCAAAAGTATTTTTTCTAACTCCTTTGGTCTGCCACACCCTCCCTGACTCTCCCTCTGATCAATAAAGGTATTGGTTACAGCATGACTGGTTGTTTCATTGTGTAAAGGGGGGGGAAAAAGGCCTTTTTGCTCCTAGCCTGGCCACAGAGCTTGGCTCGGTTTTCCTCCGTCATGCCTGAGGTAACTCTGGGAGGCTTTGGGCTAAGAGAGGCACCCAGAAATATTACCAGTGGGCAAAACACCCACAAAGCTTGCAGGGTCTGGGTAGTCCAGGCTGCACAGAGCCCCTTCACAGACCAGTTCCTGTATGGTGGCAGCATTACCCCAGGCTTGCAGATATTCTCCAGGAAGGGGTGATCAGCCATACACTCCCCAGGGAAGACTCCCGAAACATGTTTTTGGCATGGTGAGGTGGGTGGCTCTACATACTAGTTCCCCCTACTGTGTAATCACAATGATAATGTGCACTTGCAGCCTTTTGATTTAAGGAGCCTGTAACAGGGGGTCTTCTTGGGGCCAATTTAACTGTGGCCCACCCACCTGTTTTTGGGCTAACCGCCCACTTTCTCACCCACCATGCCTTGTTGGTAATTAATTAATAGATGTAATAAGCAGGAGGCTGCCCATTTCCTGCCTCAATGCCAGTGAGCGCTATCTGTAGCTCCCTTCCTTCCCTACACTGCAGCCCAAGCCTCGCAGACAGCATCCATAGTTCTCACAGTCACTGGCCCCTCCCTGGGCCCCAGAATCCTACTGTTTGAACCCCTCTATGATCCCTCCATTCTGGCAGCCTAATCCACCTTCATTCTTGGCAGCATAGCTCCCAGAGCAGCTTCCCCATCACAGGTGTGCAGGACTGTGGGTTAGTAGCCCTGGCCCACCTCCAGGCCAGTTGGAACCCCAGATGTGTAGCTCTTGGGTGTTCCCTGGCCTTTTGACTTTTCCAGTCCTGGCCCCAGTATGGACCAGGCAGGGGATGTTCAGACAGATTTGTGAGTCCATGGCTTCACACTCTTCCTCTGGGATCCACCTTCCAAACCCTACAAAGAGGGAGTAATCCACCTGGTTAAGGCACCCCGACCTGCCTTTCACTGGAGTGGTAACTGGCCTGGCATTTCCTCAGGGCTTCTGCACAACTGGGAGCCCCACCAGGCCACCCACTCCCAGCAGAGTGCAGCTTTAGGTCATACCCAGGACCAGGAGCCTCCTGACCATTCCCTATAGCTCCTCCCTTACCTCCCAATGATACCAGCAACCCTCCAACCAGGCAATGTTGTTGCCTGGCCTCCAGCAGCAGAACTGCCCTGTTTATATGGGCAGCCCCAGATTCAAAATGGCTGTCCTCATCAGGCACTGGCAGCTGCCAGCTCCAGGCCCTTAAAGTGGCAGGCTTGTGCCTAAACTAAACTAAACAGTGCCCTGCCACAAAGCCCCAATGCTTTACAAACAACAGCTCAGTCTTCATAGTACTGACAGCTACCATCTTAAACTATCCAAGCAAGGGAAGCTAAACCAAAACTAACTGAAACAAGTGTGACCCTTTAATTAGGTCTCATGAAAGGAACAGTATTAATAGAATTTCACAGCATATTACCTCCTGACTCCACTTCTAAACAACAACTACACTGACCAGGTTATGCTCCTTGAGTCAGAGAGAGTGACAGCAGCCTGTATATCCTCTCGCCACCCCAGCTTTCTCCTCCTTTTATAATAGCCTAACTCCATGGTCAGACAGGGTTTCCTTGACTGCACCCAGTTTGTCTTGGATGTAGGCTTCAGACTGCCTTCAGTAGGAGAGTTTACTCCTTCACAAGCATTAATGCTTTGCAATATTATACAGATTATACATAATTAGACCTCCAGACATCCTTGTGGGGGGGAAAAAAGAAAACATAGTTTATACTTAGAGAAAACCAAGAGAGAGAAGTGAATCACCCAAAGTTACAGGAAGAGCCAAGCTTGGAACCCAGAACTATCCGTCTCCTAACGCTGTGCACTTTCCTACACAGTACACTGTGTAAAAGAAATAGACAGAGAGGGACAGACTTGTACCTGAGACTATTACCCAATATTTCACCCTAGGTCAGAAAACATGACATTCAGAACATAACGCTACTCTATGCCGCTATAGGGTCCAGTAAACTAACCACATGAAAATGGGTATTTTAAATGTTATTCTCAGGAGTCTTTTAACAAAACAGTTCACCACACTTCAACATTTTTTATTCCAATTAAAAAATAAAATAAAACTGTATGAGGCACTCAGATGCAATTTTTATGTCTTTGTCAGAATCCTAGGATGCAGGACTTGTTTCAGACTGTTTTTGCCAATGTTTTGAATCACTGTAGATTCAAGAGATATGCTTTGTCATCTCTAAAATGACAAGATAACGGTTTGCAATGGCTGTTATTAGAAAGCCAACACTGGAATAGAACACAGTGGTAGAAGCAGATTCTCCTTCCAGAGATAAACCCTATAATACAGCAACACCTGTCAACTGACTCAGCTATCCTGAATGTGCTATGTGCTTCCTAGCCAAGCTGCCCCAAAAACCCATCATGTAAATAAGATCATTCACTACACAGGTCTATAGGATTAAAAATCAGTGGCTTGGAAGGAGAAGTTAGCCTAAGTCTATGGACCTTCTATAATACAATCTAAGCTATTTTTGTCAAAACCAAACCTTAATTTCAAACAGTACCCAACTGAAAAGGAAACTGTTACCTTTTAAAGAATGTAATTGACTCTTACCAAACAGAACTAGTCTTATATGTGTTGCAGGATTTAACCTGTAATACCGGACTTGACTAGAATTTAGCTGGATTAGAACTGCAGGTAATTTAGAACTGTAATAGGACAACTAAAAGTGAAATTATGTTATTTTATTTTCTATTGATCTGTACCAAATACCAAACTGCAGTATGCTAGTTCTCAGGAGAGAATAGGTGGATCCTTCCAGAAAAATTTTGGTTTTAGGATTAAATGAGCCAGATGAATCATGGACACTTGCCATGTTGTTTACCTGCCACTGTTGCATTAGAACAAATACAGTTGTGAAGTTTTGAAGTAAAGCTTTTTTATATGAAACAACATAACATTTTAGGACTTTCTTGCTTCATACAGGAAAGTTAGTTTTAGCAAATATGGAGACACAAAGCCAGCGTTTTATTTAAGGATTAAGGCCAAGAGATCAGGGCTGTTTTTCAAAATAATTTAATCCATATTTAAGTTACTAAATAAAGTGATAATTTTTTTAGAAGTGATGAGGATCTAGAAATTTCCACTGAAGTCCAGGCAGTTGCATTATGCATTAAAGAGCTTCCTAATATCATTTTTCTATCGAAGATATCACTGTATTGGCAAAATAATGCTACAGGTGCAGGTGGGAAAGATAGCCAATTTGTTACAATGCTAGGTTGAAGGACTGGTAATGATGCTCCGTTCCCTGCTGTGCAACAAGCTTACTGTGTGACCTTGGGGGAAAACTGCTATCTGCCTCACTTACCCATCTGTGAAATGGAGATGACAGCACTTCTCTACATCATGGGCATGTTGCAAGAATAGGCATGCTGAAGAATGCCCTGTGTTCAAGTACTATGATAATGGTGATTATCTCTATGACAATGGTGATCAGATTCACAAGAGCTAGATATAGTTACTAAGAAAAATTATCTATGCAAGTATAAATAGGAGTGAAAAACTGGTCTTTGAGATGTTTCTGCACTAAAATGTGGGCCACATTATGGAAAAATATGAGTACTTTGCTGTATTGAGTTCCTTTACGCAAAAAGACAATTCTACCTAATGGAATAATCTTACCCTGTATGAGATGGCTCCAGTTACAAAATGACCACTGAAGAGATTCATTAAATATTGCTGAAATTACAGCATTATTCTTTCAGCAAGATTCCTTTCAGCCCAAGCTGTGTTGCAGCAACTGGGTTCTGTTTAAACATAGCAGCATGCATTTCTCAGATCAATTTAATTATCCAGAGATTCCCATGAAATATTAGCTGCAGCAACTCAGCAGTACAAAACAAATTAGATTCAAATGCAAGCCACACAGCTGCCCTCAATTCTGATGTCAGACAGAACCTTGAAAGGGAATCATTGATCATATCCAAAGCTAGACATTACATCCAAGAGTGATGTAAAGAGTGCTCACAAGGTTATATTAACCAATGATGTTCTGGCTGGCTTATCATTGCTGTACAGTTTAACTGAAAATGTCCCATAAGCTTCAGCACTATGCTCAAATGTATAAACATGTGATTTTTTTTTTTTTTAACCAAAATCTGATATCGGCAGACTTTGAAATTACCTGCTACCAATCTACCTTCTTTTATTTTTCACCATTCAAACAGAGATGTACAATGTCCTGCTCAGGATTCTGTGTAGAGTAATCGAGCAGACAATTCCTTTACTAAATACTATTTTGAGGCAAACTATCTAGCAGTGCCAAAAATAAGAACAGGTAAAGGGCATTAAACGATCTGCCCTTGATGGTACTGTAAGCTAACGGAAAGTTTCACCAGCCAAGGAAGAAACTAAACCTTCAGGCATTAGTCCTGTTAAGGCTCTTTCCTTAGGGCTCATTTTATTAAACAGGACATGAAAAAAAACCTGAAAAACATTAAATAGTAATTCCCATGCTCTTTTCCCTTATTTAGCCAGCAAGGAGTTTCTACTTCATTTCATGCTGCACTCTTGAGTGGTTATGTGACCTACAAGGACTTGTTAAGCCTTTACACAAATGGAATTTGTGTCCTGTCATATTATATAGCTTGGCATTTCAGCTATAATGCATGGTGGTTGTAATTTCAGAAAATTGGGGTTGCATGCATACATTCAAATTACCCAGGAGAATTTTCCCTGATTTGTTCTCCTGGCAGAAAAATTTATCCAGAGATGCCTGAACAGATATTTAAATACTGAGCCCCCAAATAGCCAAAAGCTTGTAGTGCTTGTAGTAGCAAAGGAGCTACTATGTACATGTCTCAGTGTGCTCTGCAGGTCCCTACAGTCTTGCCATTTGTTGCCAGACAGACTGCACAGGGAATCCCACACTACTCATGGCCAGCCTATGTCTCCTTGCTGCACAAGGGCTTGTGAAGGGGGTGTGTGGTAGAGCAGCAGTAGAGTACAGTTGGAGCAACACATTGTCTCCCTATGGGAGCGAGAAGAGAGGGGAGGTGCAAAGTATGCTGGGATGCTGGAGAATTGTCTGGGAGACAGTACTGCACAATTCTCCAGCATCCCAGGGTTCTTTGTTCTCCCCCACCACATGGAGACAGCTGAACCCTGCTGCTCCAGCAAAGCAGGAAACAGCATACCATGCCCTCCCCCTTCACAATCCTCACATTGTGCTACAGGAAGACACAAGCTGTCTGGATCAGACAGGGCTTCCCTGCGTGCTGCTATTCTAGCTCTGGGCTGACTAAGGGAGTATGCCGAGCACGCTGAGATATGTGCACAGAGTCCCTCTGGCTGTGCAGCACCAGTACTGCAAGCTCCCTGGCCTTCAAGGGCTCGCACCACATTTCTGTTCAGGTGTCTGCAGGTAAGTTTTGCTATCAGAAGGACAAACCTGGGAGAATGCTCCCAAATCATTTGAATATTCACATGCAGTTTGAGCTGTGGCTTGTCTCAGAAGAGTAAGCTTTACAGACATTTGCTTTCTCAAGAGATTGCCAATGGAAATAAATTAAAACTCTTTGGCATCTTCTCTCTCTATTTCACTTGATCTGCAAATGACTTGCAACTAATGTAGGGCGGTTAACACTTCCTAGAGTGATTGTACACAAACTGTTATTAGCTCTTTGGAGAAAGCCAACATAAGGCTTAAGCCACAATGAAGTCTTACTTATGCTTAAAATAAGGTTCACTCCCTGCAGGAAAGTTTAGTTTTACCTTATCAAAATTAATTGGGAAGGGCTAGTGGTTAAAGTAGTCATCATTTTTTAAAGATTGACAAAAATGTATTTAATTTGGAAAAAGAGGTTCTATGATGGAGCAAAAAGACAAATGATAGTGATGGAGATCATTCAGATTGGGTTGACATTGGACAACTATGGTATGCGATAAAGATAAGCTCAAGAAGATTTGATTTCCCCCTAATTATATGATGTGCAATTTGTCTTGTTTTGAGCTGATGGGAGAACCCAGAGGCAACTCATGCAATCAGAATTGCAGTGGGAACATTAAATCTTCGTCACTGCAGATTTTTGGCCCTGGTGTCTCGATTATCAATCAAGGGTTTTGCTCAGGGGGTGTACAGCTGCTCATGCAGGCAAACTCCAGACTCACAAACACTATGGGAGGTCCACACAGACTCTTGAATGTTATCTGAACATTCTCATCTCTGGCAGGAAACAGATTTTCAAGCTTAGATTTTCTTTTATGGTCTGGGGTTTGGTTTGGGGAAAAATACACCAAATAAGTCTAAATATTAAATTAAGAAAAAAAATAATATAGTCCTGAAAAATGTGTTCATCAGTGCAATTTTTAAGTCCCTTTTACTGCAGTTAGTATTACTTACATAGCTGCAGATCTGAATTCGCAGTTGGATGAAAATACTTAAGAATTATTGAGAGCAGATGTCTTATTTCTTTTACTGGGGGTTATAAGCTTACCTGTTGTGTGCTAGAATTGTCTACAGCCCAGATGGGATGATGAAGGAGTATGAGTCTGTTAAGTAATGGCTCAATGGCTCCAGCTATAGTAATCTATGGCCATGGACTCAACAGAAACAGTGAGATAAAGACTGTTTCTGATATCTATTCTTAGAAATCCCCCTCCCCCCAAACCCTGAGGGTAGGCTGACACAATAAAGGTGTGCTGAGAGAAATGCAGATGATATTTTGAATCTTCTCATATCATTAACAAACCAGCAAACAAATAATTTCCCCTTCTACTACTCAACAAATTATACATATGGAATAGCTAATATCTCAAACATAAACTACGCATTAGAAGTCTTTTGCATTCAGTCTCTTTGGTCTGATGATTTTGGTTTTATTCAATCTAGTTTCATTCATGGGTTCCAACAGGAAGTAAAATGTGGTATTGCCAAGCCTACTTTCACATAGAAACCACTGCTAGCCCAGTTGGATGGAAATACTTAGGAATTATTGAGAGCAGATGTCTTATTTCTTTAACTGAGGTTATAAGCTCACCTGTTGTATGCTAGAATTGTCTGCAGCCCAGAGACAACAATATGTACTTCATTTCAGTCCCTGATTATGATAAAGGAAACAACTATTCCATAATGATTTCAGACCCATCTCTTTTATGGCTTCCACCATTTTATTTTGTTCCTACATAATTTTGACTTAATGGAATTCAATCCAATTTCCTAGTGAAAGAACTTCCCATTCAATTAGCTTTGTAGACTCAGCTTGGCTCCTGCAATAAGGAAGAAGGACATTTAATAACAACCCACTTTAAATGAGTCTCTTTTCTAAGCATAAGATGGCTATATTGAAAACACTTAGCTTCCAATGTAATTTTGTTTTGTAATATTTTTTCATGCAGTCCCATTCAGACTATATTCCAGGGCATCTCCAATTAATAAACAATCATCTGAGTCTTTGATTGAGATGGGTCATGACAGCTGAATTAGTTTTTAATAAAAAAGAATTTCACTCAATAGCATTTTATTATTTCTGATACCTTCCATATTCCAGTCAACTATTTTGTGCTTCATTTTCCCTTTTTGTTCTTATTTCTTCATACTGCCAGTTTATATATGCCCCGACTTGATCATATAGGAAACAAATAATTGCAGCTGCAGATTCAGCTATAAGCAGTTACTCAGCTAGCCTGAAGGGAAAATGTTTTCAGAAACACCTGGACTCATTTCCGGAAAAATCAAGGACACTTAGAAATAATGCAAGAAAACAAAGCACCTGCTTATACTGCTTCAGAAAACCTGGAGTCAGTATAGAAGGAGCCCACTCTGACTTATCATATTAGATCAAGAATATTTGGAAACAGTTCAAGAAAGATTTCTGCCAATGTGCAGAAATTCCTGGAAATATAGTAAAGCAATTAAACAATACAGGCACAGACCCACAGGCCATAATATACAAATTCAAGGTTTTTAAATAGCACAGTGTAGCAGGTCTGGTCAGGAGAGATGGTGAAAAGAATGCGACCCAGTGAGAAAAAAGTTCTTTTTTCAGAAAAATGCAAGTAAATTACTTCAACATTACTTCACATAGTGGATGATCCTGTTGATATTTTCTTACGCTTGTGTGCAAAACACAGGTATCTATTCAGATGCCTGCCGTAAGTAATCCCATAATATAATATGGATGAGGAAAGGGCAGTCAGATGGTAAGACAAGCAACTCCTTACAGTTTATTGGTTAATAAACTGTAGAATAGACTGTACAGGGCCCTGACAAACCTGTTGACTATTAAGAGAAACCCCAAAAGGTTTTATAGTGGAATTTAAAGAAAGACTGGAATCTAATTCAAATTTCTTCAGATGACCCTATTTCAGGATCCTCAAGCAGAAGCATCACTTCCTACTAAAACTGGTAAATGTGTAAGTTCAGACCAGGATCTAAATGTTATGGTTTCAGAATATTTTTATTATTAACTGTCCTTCTGCAGTGTATAGCATGAAATATTCAACATATAAATACACACATTGCAATTTCTGAGTTTTTTTAAAGCAGAATCACATTTTAAGTACCCGGATGCTTTTAAACCAGCTTTTTCATAAACTGTAGAAAACTGAGCCAGCACAAATCTGCTCATTTTTGTAAGGAAAACTGTGTTTCCAAACACAATATATAGTGACTTGCAAGCTACCTTTTCATGTAGCCCATTTCAGTGCCGTAGGCAATATGTATCAACCATTCATCTAAGCTCTAAAAACTTCACATCACATCTTTTCTGAATTATATTGTACTGTTTACACTCCTTGAAAAAGCTGCCAGTATTTGGAAAAGTAAAAAAGCCTTATATCATTTTTGCTTTGGGCATTAATTGATCTAGAAGTCACATTTCACTAGCAATAATGGTAATGCAAAAACTGTATTGGGCTAGCTATGATGAACTCCCCTCAGATAGCATGGAAGAGTAAGGAAGAGATGAAGTCATGGTCCCGTCTCCATGGACCCACCGGTTAGAATTGGCCAAATAGTGAAGTAACAGCCAGACATCCTTCTGTGCAATTGGTTCAATGCCTATCACAGCTACTACGAAAAAATTGTGGTTCAGTGTCACCAGCACCAGTGGCCAGCATCTTAAAGGTAAACTAAAAACCACAGTGTTTATATTTCTATAAATGCCAATTGCCTATGACAATTGCCATAGTCTTGACAATTGATATTCCTAGAGTCTTTATCCAACAGTGAGCCTGACACTTGAGGAAGAATCCCTAGGGGGTAAGAGGATGTTTCTTTTTCCACGTCTATTCATTCACTATCCTTCCTGTGACTGTTAATTAGTGCCACTTTTAGGGTTGTTTATTGTGATTCAGATCTTTATCCATCAGAAGCTGAACTGAGATTTAACATAAATCACAAAACAGTTTTAGGATGGCAGTGATGTCTATCAGTTCAGTCATGTTGGAATTATAGTTGGGCCTTGATTTACATGGCGTTTACATTCTTGAAAAAAAACGTGGTGCAAATAGAAATCACATAAAAATAGATACCAAGGGTCTATGAGAAATAAGGGTTTAGGTTCCGATGCAGCTGATAATTTGCCTGATAAATGCCCATGCATGCGCACAACCACAGTGTAGCACACAGGCAGCAAAGGGCAGAGCCCAACAGCTCGGAGAGCTGCGTGTAGCTGATAAGTCTGGTGTGATGGAAGGGGAGGAGGGAAGAGAAGGGGCATGGGGGGTGCAGATCAACACACCCCACAGTGAAGGAAGAGTTGGGTAGGGGCAGGGGCTGCCCAGCCAGGGCAGGGTAGGCATGGGGTGGATGGCTCCCACTGCTGTGCACACCCTGGAAGGGCATAGGGGTGGGGGCTGCCCCCAGATATGCACAGGGCAGGGCAAGCTGGACTTGAGGCTGCGCTGGACTTTCTTGGTGGCAGCAGTGCTGGATGGGGGCTATAGGGGGAGGCTGTAGCCACCCCAAATTTTTCTGTAGCCCTTCCGTAGCCCCTTTCCAGTACCACTGCTGCCCTCCCCAAGCCCAGCCCAGCTCAGCTCCTGCCAAGAAGAGCCCCATGCAGTCCCAGCTCCAACCTGCAGCTGCAGCCCACCCCTCCCAGATGTGTGGGGCACATGCTCCCCCCCTCAGGTTTCACACAGCAGTGGAAGGTGTGTTCCCCCCTGCCCCCCCATTTCCCAGATGAGCCATGGCTGTCCCATACCCACCCTGCCTCAGCTGAGTAGCACCTGCCCCAGCCCCTACCCCACTCCTTCCCTCACCACATGGAGCATTTATCTGCACTCCCCCAAGCCCCTTCCCTCCCCTGACCCCTTCCAGCACAACACACTTATCAGCCACACTGAAAGTAGCATGGTGGAGGTGGGGCAGGAAGCAAACAGCTGATTCCAGATGCATCTGTGCATCTTGGCAACCGCTGCGCCATGTAAAAGTAAATCCATACCATGTACAAAATTAAAGGGTCACAATTAATTGGTTGCACATAAGTGAAACTGCAAAAAAACAACCATGTACATCGAGATCCGACTATACTAACTTACAAGAAAATCAAAGGGCTTTATGGAGCAATCAAAGTCTTGGTCCTCCAGACCACTAGATTGGTTGTATTAGGGGAACTGTAATAAAGGTTGGACAGTCCCTAGCTCCACATCACAGGTTCCACCTCTCTCTGTCAAGTGCCTGAGCAAGGCAGGTCCCTAACATTTTAAATTCAACAGCATAGCTAGGGTGGGGAGACATTGGCAACCATCCTGGATGCTGACAGGGGCTGAGGGGAGGGAAAAATGGCTTTTCACATAGCCATGCAATTTAAATTGTGGTGGCAGCAGCAGCCAGAAGTTACCACTGTCCTCGTGTGCAACAGCCAATGCAGGTACTCTGCTGCATTCTAATGCTGCTGTTAAAATTCCTAATTGAAGTGTTTTTAAATGCTTTAAAATATGCAAGGCAAATTTGTAAAGTCACGTTCCATGCATCAGATATAGAGAGTCCATTTCCATAAAATCAGCAAAGCTATCTTTAAGAATATTCCCCATAGTTCCCCTTCCATAGGAGTTGCACTTGTCAGACATGTCTATGGTTTATTCCCAATTTACTTCACTTGTCAGCAACAAGGTTCTTTCAATTTCTGGATATGCTGTGGAGCTCCCCTCCCCTGCCCCACCTCACTTACCATTTTTGTCAAACTTTGAGGAAAATATATATCTGTAAGTGATAGCAGTGTGGAGGGCAGGATTGCACTTATGGAATTTTGGGGCTTAGTAAGGCAGTTTTATTGCTCTTGCAGTTCAGTGACTGAAAAACTGGCCTACTATATTGAAAACTATGGTCATGTTTTTCAAAAGTTATTAGCAATTGAGTGCTTTGGTTTTTGGGTGCCCAGTGTAAGACACCTGAAAGGGCCTGATTTTCAGAGGGTGGATGCTCAGTACTCTGAAACTCAAGTTCTTGAGATGTCTCAAATTAGACAGCCAAAAACTAAGCCACCCAACATTCCTAGTCACTTTGGAAAAATCTTGGGCCTGATCTTATTTTCTCTCTGAGATGTCCAAGTTGCACCTATGTGGCTTTTAATCATTTAAGGCCATGTCCACAGGGTGAATTAACCATCTCCAGCAGCAGCAAGTATGACAGCCTGTTCTGGACAAGCTGCCTCCTAAACCAGAAGTAGTACATATGCACATGCACAATGCAGCAGATGAGCTAATTAGCCAATAGGATGCTAGCTGACCCTGCCAGCAGTACTAATTATCCTACCTGAAGTACCACACAGGTCATACTAATCTGCTTCCATCTTAGGAGCATACTGCTTCCGGTTGCATGTCATCCTTAGAGCACTGCTGCTGAGATGAGTCTATTTTAATTTTAGTAGCTGAATAAAATGCATAAAGAACATTGGGAACATGACCATAACCCAAGGATTACTTCCCCCTTGGGGAGGTGGCAGAGAAACTCTCATGAGCAACAGAATTAGGCTCTCTTTTCCATGCCCTGTGATCTTGCATCCCATTGGGCCAGTTTCAACGGAAGGGATGGATGATGTTCTCAGTCCCACACAGTCCAGAGCCAGGCAGTGAGGGCACTTTCTTGGGAAGAAGTAGATGTGGGGTTCACTCCTTCTGTCACATGTGGCCTAGAACTCTCCCACTCTCTCCTTTGAGACTACCCAAATCACTAGGCTATTGAGGAAAAGATAATAGAACTTTCCTCCTGACCATCACTGTGCTTTAATTTAAACTGAAGTCAATGCTGCTATCCATTAAGTATTCTGATTCAAGTAGATGTTTCTCCTCTAAGCAAGCTGCCAATCTGGTTTCAAAAATCTGGAATTTTCAAATTTCTGGCAGGTGCTTGGTCCCAAGCATGCCATATGTATGAGGCTATCCTGTCTCACAAATCAGATGCTCTGTATTACAAATCAGATGCTTTCCCTCTGTGCTAGAAGCACCCCTCTTTACTCTCCATTCTGTTCCCTCACGTCACCCTTTCTACTTGCACTTCTGAGATGTGATCTGCCTACTACTGCAACTGTCCTAGCTTCTCCTGCCCTGCTCCAGCTGGGGCTGCAGACAGCAGCTACACAGGGAGCTGGGCTTAGCCAAGGACAGTGGCAGCAGTAGTTTAGTTCACCCATCCTGCCTTTGCCCCCAGACTAGCAGAGAAAACCCAGGAACACTAGCAGGGAGGGGAACCCTCCTGCCACTCCTCTTGCTGTCCCAGGTTAGGCTTGGCTCCCCACACAGTCTACCAACAGTAGGGCAGGAGTGGCTCTGGAGCTCCCTGATCTCTGGGGCAGGGAACGGGAGGAACAAAGGGAAGAGCTGCTGAGCAGACAGGGGAAGGGGTGCCAAGAGAATTGATTCTTACCTGCTTAGGGGACTTGGTCCTGCAGCACAGTTTAAAAACAGGGGTGCAGCTGCACTACTGCACCCTCTCTGGATCTGGTTCTGCTTATGCTGAGAATGGAGTCTCCTAGATCTTCAGTCTTTAGTAGGTAGAATAGGATCTAGGCATTCATATTTACAACAGGTAGCAATTAGTATCAGGTATTAAATATTGCAAAGTGTCAAGAGCCCAATGCAGCTGAGGACAAATAAAAATAAATGAAATTTTAATTGTCCAGATATCCATGCCTGCCTAAGGACAATATCATGCAAACTTCTAATGAGTGAACGTTCAGATGCCAAATGATTACACACTGTTCAGAGACTGAATGACAGTGCATGTAATTATTTCTGACAGTTTCCTCCAGAGAACAGATATATATTGTTGTGGTCTAAACTAATATTCCCTTGGTGCTGGGTTATCATATTTTGGACAGAAAAGTTGTACTGAGGTAAGGTAACTTCCTCTTGAATTACTCTACATCAGCATCATTTTTTAAGGATTAGCACTGTATCATCTGGCCACTGTAAACCAAAGATCTACACTCACAACCCAGAGATGTGGCCCACAGCCAGTTTGTGATTTTTTCGTATATGGCTTTGCAAAGGGTCCAGAATTGATAAGAAAGATACATTTTCTCCAGGCTTGACAGATAATTAAACTTTGATGGTTTCTCTTAGATAAGCCTGCTTTTACTAGGAATCCTAACACTCAAGTCAAAGTATGCAGGGCAAGGGATGCTTTTTAAAAATAATTTCTGCTGACCTGTGTAGCCCATTCGTTTTGTATCAGACCTTCCACTATACTTTAGCTATTATTCAAAAACAGTAACAGTTCAGGACAGAAGTCTTCTAGCTCAGAGTGTTTAATATTTTAATTAACATTGCTCAGGCTGACGCAAACTTAAATTCCTCAGTGCATCTTTATTTACACAAAACAGTGAACCCACAGAGTATCCAGTCTTCACACAGCTAAGGTTCAGGGGCCACCGTGGCAGTTTGACAGCACATATTTTATGTAAATAGCTTTTATCCACACTCATCTTCAAGGAGTTGTGGCCCATAGAGATTACACATCACACCTTTCATTATCACCTACAGAAATTACACATCCCTGCATACATTGTTCCATCTTGACCTGAGAAACCTCCACATCGCATTCTGGGCTTCTCTGGGGCCAAAACACTACAAAAACTCCAGAGCCTCCATGTGTTTTGTAGGATGCCTAACAGCCAGACTACCTGCTGACTCTTACATTGTCAGTTAGCATATTAGAAATTTTATTTTTGTATTCAAAATATTGGGTCATAGGTCCAAAAGAAGATATTTATAACTGCGTTCTTGTTGATGAAACGAAAGGAGTTCTATCACTACAGATAGAACTCCTAACCTAGGACTGGATCCTGCCTTCCTTTCGTGCAATTATTACTGGCTTCAAGGTCAGACTTGTTACTGGCTTCCTCTTTAGGTCTATACAATGTGCAATAATCATTACCTGACCAAAAGACAAAATTAATTAATTTTATATGTAGAAATTGAGCCTAATTCTTTACTGGTATGAATCAGCATAAATGTTATGGAGGTCCATAAATCTCTGCTAATTTATGGTGGCTGGCAATCTGGTCTACAGGCTTTATACTACCTATTTAGTACATTTGTAGTCATAGATCATTTGGAAGATCTATTTCAATCAACTTTTTAATTAAAAAAAACAAAAAACAATGAGGCATTTGAACATACAAAGAAAAAAAATAGGAGATTAAGACTCTTTATGCGTCAGGGAAAAACAAATTTGCTCCATCATATATTTAACCATTGTTTAATCTCTTGTTTGTACTACAGTCCCATTTCTGAACAACTTTTACAGGAAACAGATTAATTCTTGATGTTACTCTTTTAAAGCTAATGGGAATTATTTGGGCCTAGTACAGAGGCTCATTGTCACAAATATAATTTCTTTTTCAAACCATACTAGACCCTGCAGCATCTGTGAAAGTTCTCTCGTATAGTCACGAATCTCCCCATCCTGCTTCCTCAATCTGGTGGAAGGCAGTTATTGAAGCAAGTAGTTTTGGTTGTAAAAAAAAAATAAAAAAATAAAAAAATAGAATGACCCTATAGCCATTCATGTGGCAAGCTTTGAATGACAAGACAAAGTCCTTGAACTTGAACTCTGCATTCAGTTTTGAGCCAATGCTGAAGGTAGAACAACAGAGAGACATGCACATATAACATGTATTGTTAAGCAGGTGTATTAGGAGTATTTTGTTCCAGTTAAAGCTTTTCAGGTCATGTGGCTTCTAATGGATGGATTTGTAAGATAATAGTAAGTCTTGGAGGCCCTGGATATGTAGATCAGGCTAAGCAGTTCTGTCCTCGAAAGGATGACTTACGGCTTTCTTGTCAGTCACATATGAAAGTAAGCAATTTCCATGAACATTTGGGCCTTGAATTGACTTAAAAGACTTTAGGACTAGACTTAGTAGTTTAGGGACATCTGTTTTTAGTAGTGAGATACTAGAGAGAAGGTACATTCTTCAGAGTGCTTGTCTTCTCCTGCCAGTTTTATTACAGTTTGTAGTCATCTGCTCTTTACCCAGTTGTTAATATTGGCTAATTAGTAATGGGGGAATTAGGAGTTGGTGCTATTTATGCATGACATAGACAAGGTTAGAACTGGGTGTTGTCTGCAGGCTGTTAGCTCCTGTTGTCTCCAAGCTCTCCTGATGGCTTTATGTAAACATTAAGTGTTATGTCTAAGACTGAGCCTTACAGAACTCACAGGCATTTTTTAGAGCTGTAAATTCAGTCCAAAAAGTGAGGTGGAAGCCATTTCCAATTGTTTCTATTCCCCTTCAGCTTCTAGGAGGTAGGACATGAGTACTTGGTGAGCATCAAATGCCACAGGAAGGTCCAGGAGGATGAGTGTAGACTTGCTTCCTTCTTCTATGGAGAGGAAGAAATCAGCAGCAGAATAATAATTGCCTCTGTTCTAAGACTTGTTCTAAATCCTGACTGGAAAATCTGTGATCTTGGTAGCTACAGGTGACACTCAAGACTTTTTTTCTAGTTTTCAAAATGAACAAGATTAAAAAGCAGAAGTCAAACACTATACACCAGTCTCAACATTTCTAAAGACAAGCCCTACTTTCTTTAACAGTACTTGGATCTTTGCAAGAGTCAGGGTGGGTGAACATTGCCCTTGCAATGAAAATGTTTTAATATGACAACTGTTATCTTTATTTATATTTATTATAGGGAAAGGGTGTTACATGCATGAGGGCCAATTCTGATGCCTGAGGAAATACTTGACAATGGTACTAACAGTATCACATAGCCAAGATGTATAAAGCTGTAATTTAGAGCAATAATAAAAGTGATTGATCCATCTTACTGTTGTAAGTTACTGACTAACAGGAGACTCCTTCCCCCTGTTACTTGAAGGAAGTAAGAACAGGGTGGCAGAAAGTAAGCTACAAGCAATGAGCTAAAGAACTCCTGTTATGATAGCAGAGCAAATGCAGCCTGCAAAAGGCAGTAGAATCAAATAGTTAAGTCAACTCAGCCAACAGATTGCAGGTAGTAGAGCCCTAAGTAGCTGAGTAGGGGATTAGCAGCACTTGGGTCTTACTAATAGCAAGCCAGGTCAAGTGACTGGAAGGGGGAAGAGAAAGGTCCATATTATACACCTGAGCCTGGGGCCAAGGCTCAGAATCGTATGGGAGGAGTTTTGTAGAAGCAGCATGTAGGGAGATATAATGTGTTTTGTTGCTGTTTGGGGTTTATGTTATGCTGTGAGGTTGGGGGGTGTGGCTTAAAATATAGGAATACACTATAAAGGGCTGCCTGAGAGGTGGGGGGTGCCATCTCACCATTCAGGGGCTGTTTCAAGGGTTCAGTGCACTGAGGTAGGGCTGGGGACCCAGCAGGGAGAGAGGGTGGAGGAGACTAGATTTGTATGCCAGCATCTTGGGTTATTGGCTTGGAGTCCAGCATATGCAGCCCAGGCTGTGGCCTGAAAGTAGATAGAGACCCTGAAAGTTAGCCTGACCAGGAGGGGCAAGAGTTAAGAGGCGAGGAGGGGATGACTGGCAGCCTAATGAAGAGTTGAGCAGGGCATGGCACCAAAAGCTGAACTCTGGCTCTCTCAGAGCAGCCTGCCAAATATATTAATTTTGATGTTAGGGTGTGACAGGTGAGAAAGTGAGGCCAGATTGAGGAAAATGAAGTCAGAATCAGTGTAGGGTGGCCCCCAGGTGGTGCTGCAGCTGTCCCTGGAGGTGGAGCCACTACCATGACTTTCTAGCTTATCATCATCATCATGATAATAATAATGATAATAATAATGATAATCATCATCATTATTATTCTTATCATGCAGGTGATAAGTAATGCATTATCAATCTGCACTGAGACGAAACAGAAATTTGATCTCAAGACTTAGATCTTCCTTTGGCTTTTGGAGCAGCTTTCACCCATGTCTGCAAATTTGCTTGGATTCCCATACAGCTGACCTGTCTTCTGTAGTCTTGTTGACTTGATTTTATATTCACTATCTTTGAATAAGTTAACCAACCATTTTGCTCAAAGCAGTTCAGCCTCCAGCTATCACATCAATTTCTCTTTGCCCAAAGCCCTTGTGAAAACAGAAATCAAACAAAAACAGAATACAGTGGGTTTTCATATAATACCTTTCATTACCAGATATCCTAAGGGCAATAAGAGAAAGATTGCAAAGACAGTAACTTTGAAAGTAAATGTGGAAGTTATTGTGTGTTCAGCAACAGCTCACACACAAAATTTAGACACAGAACTTCTGTTTAATAAGGAATAAAGTTGAATGAGATGAGAAAGATTCTCCACTTAAGTCCTTAAACTCTTACCTCTGTCACCAATGGATTTTCAGAAATCTTCCTGGTGGCCTACAGAATAAGGCAGATGTTTGAATGTTATGCAGCTGAATATAGTCCAGTTGTATAATAGGTAGAAACAGAGAAGCTAATGAAGCAGCATTTTGATTTTTAGGAGGGCAGGTGGTTTCTGGGGGAATCTTTCATCTATTAAGCAGTCAATGATAAAGTCAGAGAAACCCCCTCTCTACCCCTTCTATAAGAGGTTGTGAAATAATTGAACTTGCAGCAAGTCAACACCCAGGTCTGTCACACTTCTGCTTTAAAGCTTACCGGATCTAACAGCGTAGCATCTGCTTCATACTGCATCCATGTGGCAGCAGAGGCCTGGTATAAGTGTTCTGATTCTCAACTCACTGTGCTTAGCTCACTGGCTGTGATTTAGATACGGGCAAAATAACCACTTGAGAAATATACATAAGATAGAACTGTAATTTGCACACTTATGAACTTAATTGCTATGGTAAGTATCATCTAAATGGAGGAAATAAAAACAGGAAATGAACTCAGAAAGGAGGGTATACACCTTGTTTCTGATAGTTATTGTCATTTAGCAGTAGGGTACGTGACTTATAAGGATGTTCAATCAAAAGTCTTCCCCAGTTCTCAAACTTAACATTAGCCTAGTGCTGGCATCTAGGTAGCACCATATCTGCACCAGTTCAGGCACACAGATCTGCAAGTAATTTGTTTAGCAGAGGTGTTCAACACCCAGCCCAAGGGCCAGGTCCAGCCCCTGTCATGTCACCTTGTCATCTGGCCCTTGGGACTCCCCATGGGGCTGTGGGCTTGTGTGCAAGGTCAGACATGTGAGGCAGCATGGTGCCTAATCCCAGTACAGGGGGACCTGGCAGAGGTAACACAGGACCCCCAGAGCATGATCCTGGCATGTAGGATCTGATCCAGCTTGCAGACTAACCCCACATCCTTCATTTGACACACAGGGCCAAAAGGTCAACACCCCTCATTTAAAATACCAATCTCTCAACAGTTGTTACAGAAACATGAGACAGGGAAAAGAGATTTTCATCTTAAAAGACATTAACAGCATGCCCATGCTTCCTTGGCAGACATATATATATGCTGTTGTATTCTGCAACACAATTGCACGTCTTCAGGATTTTAGAAAAAGTAAGAAAAAAGAAAAAACAATTCCCCCCTACCATTGACACTGCTCTCACACAGCTGCTTGGTCAGAGGCTCTCACTGAGCAATTGTCCCTGAATATGCTAGTGCAGTGTGGGCACATTGGACAAATAACCCTTGTTCTACCAGAGAAACACTGATCTAGCTGATTTCAGATGGCACACAATATTTTTGCATAATTTTGTGTAACCTCCAAGTTCATTAGTTACAATATAAGTACTGCTACATTGTAGGAGACACTAGACATACACCAAATGCCTTAGACACACATGCAATGACATTTTTATAGCTGGAGGGTCCAGTTTAGTATAACAGCTTGTGAAAAAGACCAGACATGACGGAACCACAAACCTTTTAGTTGTGGTGATTATTTTTGCTTCAGGTAAGCCATTTCTTTGTCTTCTAAATTGTGGATTTTTTAGAAGGGGTTGTTGTTGTCTTCACTCTCATACAGTACTCCCACTTTGACAGCCTTAAAGCACAGGTAACATGAAAGGTTTCGCTTCTCTTCATATTGGTAATTCTTAAATCAGGGTTTATTGATCCTTTCAAGAGTGCTGTAGGGTGCCATACAATGTTAGCACTGTTAGGGGTGCAAATATGATTTGTATGTTAAACCCAGAGACTTCCATTAGAAAGTCATAGTGTTAAAAACATTTTACCCTTCTATGTTCTGAGTTCTTTGCAATAAAATAATTGCTCTATTACTTTTCTGTAGTTAAAAACAAAAAAAAAACCAAAAAAAAAACCACACACCCTGAAATCTAAAAGCTGTCACTTTGCCAGGGGTGCCTCAAGGCTAAAAAGCTTGAAAAACTACTGCTTTATATTCTTAACTTTTCAGAGAAAAAAATCTTGGTGCTGATACAGTTTCTACAAGGAGTTTAGGACAAAGCAATTTATCTCTAAGTTATAAACCTTCAGAGTTTTACATGCATTGTAATATCTGAACCATTAAGGAGGAGGAATTCTAGGAAATATAGCTGTACAGTGAACCTGGAGAGAAAAGGGTACAAAATACATCATTACACTTCTCATAACTGGTGCATTTAAAATAACAGTGCTAATTAACAGCACTTGACATTCAAGAAGACCTGCACAAATCAATAAAGTTTAAGACACAAACACATCATCAATCCATACTTACAAACTAAAACCCACATTTACTGGAAAAAGGGAAAAGCAAAGATTATCCAAGTTTACTGCTGGGGGGGGGGGGCAGGAATCATAATATAAATTTGTACTGGAAAAAACCTGAAAGAGCAGACTTACTTAACTGGTTATTGGACTGATACACTTCCGAAGTCACTTTCATCATTTTTTTATTGTGTCCCTCAGGCAACAATAAAAGATATTAAAAAAGGGACTGGCTTCCACAAAATCACTGAAACTATATTTTAGTGTATTTTATCTACGCAGGAGTATAGTGGTACCAAAATGACATCAATTCTCAACTGTGAGAAATCATCCCTCAGGGATATAATTTCCTACCAGAACCCCTCTTGAGTGGCTTAGGCAATATCAGGGAACATCAAGATCCATGCTTCCTCAAAGCAAATGTATTATTTCCATATAGCAGTAATTATGCTGGCACACAGAGTGAGAAGTTATTAGTGTGCTACCCGAGTGCATATCCTTTGTGCTAGGATCTCATATCAATTTGGCTATCGGTCGTGGCAAGCCCTAATACTACGTAAAAAGGTAGTTTGCTTCTTTGTCAAAGGATTAATTTCAACAGTGAGTGGAATTGAATGGAAGTAGGCAATCCGTTTTTATGCTGAACATTGAATAGTTTTAGTAAGTGCTTCACTTCAGGCACTCTGCACCTTATTAGGTTTCTTGGGTCATTTTTTTTTTTTTGAAGAAGAAGAAAAATCAGCAAAGACTGCCATCTTGGTGTTTTGCTGTAAAAGTTAAAATTATTTGTGACAAACAGACAATAATTTTCTAGCAGTTCATCACCAAAGGAATAAGTGGCATTTAGATCCTACTTTTCCCTGCACAGTCAGATTTCTGAATCCTTCCTATGTTTAGCTATGGCCACTTGCATTCTGTTAAAAGCTTGATTCATCTGGGAAAATATATAGCTCTGGGTAAGTCCCTAAAACCTGATTCAGACAGAAAAAAAAAAATTATCAAGTACCATATTTACCTGAATACAAGACAAGGGGTTTTTTGCCCCCAATTGGCATGGAGGAGCACCCCCCCGCCCCACAAAAGGAAATGTCATTAAATGCATTGTCCATCATTAAACTGCTGCCAAAAGCAGCATGTATTTGCTAATAGAAACCAAATATGAAGTTGATGAAATGCAGCCAACACTAAGTAGGACTATAAAACACATGACTGATATTGGGCAAACATGCTGATGAGACCCTTTTTGTTTTTTTCTTTCTTAAGGGTCACACACGCACACACAAAGACTGGTGGAGGGGAGCAACTCCTCTCCTATAAGGGAACTGGCACTGAGCCTGAAGGTTCTTCAATACCAGGCTGGTACTGGGAGGAGCCAGCCCCAACACCCTCCCATTAATGCCAAACATGCTACATTTGATCCTAGTCAAAAAGGCCAAGATGTTGATGGAGCCTACCACAAGGATAAGTTAGTGCAGCCTACACGCATACGATACATGGTAGTGCCCATTGAGCACAGTCCCCTTCAGTGCTGACTATTTCAAGTTATGGGAAGCCACTAAAGTATACATTTTGACTTCCTCTTCATTCCTGCAGCTGAGCTGCACCTTTCTTTCCTATTTCCATTGATTCCTGTTTCTTCACCAACCTCAAATGTCTGGCAAACTTCACCAAATGGGGCCCTAAACAATTCATCCAGAATAATTTTGTTGTCCCCTCTTTCAGCCTGATGCATGAGGTAGAGCCAGACCAGGTTGCCCTGCGCCTCATCTGGAGGTTCCCAAGGTGCACGTGCACCCACTGCTAGCAACGAGCCAAGCCATGGCTCCACAGACTCCAATGCAACTATTTGCTGCCTCCCGGTCACCTGCCATAAGCAGCCCAGGCTTCATTGTGGCAGCAGGGACTTGCCTAGAGGTAAGGCTGGCAGTTAGCTATATCAGGGTCTGCAGAGCCCTGGTCTGGCTTGCTGCTGGCAGCAGGTGCACGTGCACTTCCAAGTGGATGGTGGGGAAGGGGCTGGGACTATGCTGCCACAAGAAAGATCAAGTGCCCAAGAGCCATAATGTAGCACATGTGCATGGCTGCAGAATGCTTTTAAAATGGCATATCACACAAAAAAAATTAGCCCTCATAAAATCATATATTAGATAAAGGTGCTCTAAAGCAGAGTGCCTTAGGAAACTTGTGTTCCCTCAAGGGTTCATTCTTTGCACAGGTGCAGGCTGAGCTGGCAGTTAGCTGAAGCTGGCCCATGGGGTGAGGGGGCTCTGTTCCACCCCACCCCCCTGCCCCAGCTCTAGTCAGGCCTCTCAAGAGTGGCAACAGCAGCTGCTGGCTGCTTTGTCCAGCCTGAGCTGGAAGTGGGGGCAGGGGGGGAATATAACAAAACATCCTCACCTCATAGGCCTGGCCCAGCTCCCCCAGTATACCCTATCCAGAGTACTCCCATCTGCTGGGCAAGGCTAGTGCAGACAGGCTTCATTCCTCCCCAACCCAAGAGGTGAGTGAATGTCTGTTGGGTTGGGGGAACTGTAACTCATGATGCTTTGCATAAAGCACTATGACTTAGAGTGTGGCCGTTAAACCTCTAAAGGTACCCTATATCTCAGATCCAATAGTCTAGCCTTGCTTTCTGCCTCTCAGAAATGAAGATAAAATAATGGACAAACACCCATGTTCTGCCTCCTCTTCCGCAACAAAAGAGGCCTAGTCAAAATACTGCACTAAACATATCTCACTATCTAAACTTAACAAAATATCCAGATCGATCCTATTCTGAGATACATTGGGAGTTCTGTATGCAAAAAGACATCTTTATGCACATGTGGTAGAACTGTCCCTTTCTACAGGGTTTCTCAATATCTCTAAGGAAAACCATTTGCACAATAACTGATTTGACTCTCTCCCTTTCTATCTTGGGGTAATTCCCATACTTCCAACCATGGATTACTCCAGATCTGTATGAATCCACCTCACCTTGGTAGCTATCAACATGACAGCCAACGCCTAGAAACAGGCAACCTTGCCAAACAAGGGAGAATGGTTAAAGGGTATATGGCACATGCTATATTTAACATGGAAAAGGTACCTGCTTTGCTAAATGACAAGTATGGAGATTTGTATGCCCCTAGTTGCCATTGTACAGCTATCTAATAGGAGGACTATAAAAGAAAAGCACTAAAGTTAGACTGCAATATGGAAGTATAAGTCATATTAAAAAATGAAAAGACTGCGTGAGACAATCCTATCTACCTTCTAAGCAAAAAACTTAAAGGACAGTGACTTTAAGAGAACTCACTGAAATATTTGTGTAGATGATCACAGTTTGTAATGCAAAACGTGATTTTTTTTTAATTGTTCTTCAGCGATATATTTGTGATATGCCTATGTGGCTATATAAACAAAAAGTGAAAGTTCAAAAGACATCAATGGGACAGTTTTGTCATCCTTTATGTTACTGGTACTTAGCTAACATAAAATTCTTCTGAACCAACCTTTCATTGTCAAGGAATGGTTAAATTATACTGGCAGCAAAATATGTATGTTAAATTTTAAGCACTTTCTTGCTAGCATGAGCCTTATAACATGAAGAAATACATATTAGTAAATCTGACACGATTTACTTTGACCTCCCCAGCAAATCTTACTATTTGCCACTTACAAGCAATTTTAAATACATTTCTTATATTCTAGTATCTATAGAAGAGGTGCTAAAATTATTTTATTTGTATGAATTTTTACACTCAGTTACATCATTACTAAATGATGCTCCTAGTAAAGCTCTTCTAAAACCTGAGTGGAAATTATTACCAATATTTTGACAACACATTAGTTCTTAATGACTTATCTTTGTCTGAATTACGTTACCTCAGACTTTTATCTAAAACTGCAGTAGTACTGGCCTATTTACTCAGTAGCAGAAAATGGATCAGTTACATCAAAACACTAAGTTGCTTAGTGGTTGAGACTTCACTGGCTGTACCAGTAGGGATCAATTGGAATCAGTAGGACAAAGTAATCTCTGATGTTAATCTGTTTGCATATTTACTTCTGTTGGCCCTGTAATGACATGGACTTCAACAAATAGAGTGACGATGTGCTTTGCTACCCCACGGTAATTTCAGAATAGAGCCCAAGACTGTCAACAACTTTAGGTGCCTCAGTTTTTGGCTGCTCAGCCTGAGATGCATTAAAAGGGCTACATTTTCAGAAAAAGCTGAATGCTTATGCTGTAAAAATCAGATTCCTTTAAGGTACGTCAGTTGTGCATTCAAATATTGAAAGTACTCAAGCATTAGTCATTCCTGAACATTTTGCCCAAAGGTCTAATATTTCCCTTCCCCATGTCATCAATTTTGCCCGTTCCCTTCTATCTGCCCAATCTTCTGTCCCAACTGTCCCAGTATACCACCTTCAGCCATCCCTAATTTTGTAATGTCTTTTATGCTGCCCCTTTACACTTGGGACTACCTCCCAGTAATCATAATTCAATCCCATTCTCTCTTCTTCAAAACCAGTAGCACAATCAATGGAGGGAGGTTAGGGTGCTAGCCCAGGGTGTCCACTTAGACCCTGGCTGTTACATCTCTGTTTAACACCCTTTTGACAAACCACTGCTACTTCAAATCATCCCTGTTCTAAATTCTCTCTATATTGTAGCATTTGTGCCTTAAATCTTTCTTATATGGTCTCATGTTAGAGCAGTGTTTCCCAACCTTTTCCAGCCCAAGGCATACATTATAAAAATAGTCTGCAGCACACCTGTTAAGGCATTTCCCATCCTCATACATATTGTAACTAATTGAAGCTCATTACTCATTACCCCCAGCTGACTACAGAATACAAGGCAGACAGAAAGAAAAGAAAAAAAATAAAGAAGAGAGATCAAAGAGAAGGTAAAGATATGGGAAACAGAAGCATACAAGAAACAGAGGAGGAAGACAGAAAGAAACAGTTTAATCTGTAAGGAGGTGAAAACACCCAGCAAAGACCAATTTTGACCAGAGAATGGAAGGTGTGTTTTTCTGGATCTTTCGGTAGGAGGCATTCTTCACAAATGTATTGCTTATCAGCAGTTCAGGCCTAAGAGTCCTTGAGACTGGGGCCTTATGTTAACATAATGTTACAGCGCGAGCAGTGGTAGTGAAAGTTTTTCCCCATCACATCACAAAGGCACTCCACCTTAACTGAGACAAGCTCTGGGGGTTAATATAAGATTATTATCTATGACTCTTCAGTTCTTGACCTCGTTGTTGGCACAGCCTACAAAGGGGCCAGTGTGTGCCAGCATATTGGTGGCTATTATTTGGTTGGCTTCTGTCCAGTAGGAAGTAGACTCAGACTAGCAACTCCCTTAACAGAAACCAGTGGAAAGCCCAATTATAAGAAATCATTCAACTTCTTAAATCATAATCATTAACACAGCAAAGGGAACAGTTTTTGGAAAAAAAAATATCATAGTAATTTCTTCTTCTGCATAGAAGTCCTGATACATCAATATACTTAAGCATGTGTTTAAATGTAAGCACATACATAACATGCTAGCAGCTAGTATCATTTATATGGGACTACAGTGACTGCTGATGCTGAGATTCCTTTTCTTTTTAGTGTTTTTTTTTTTCTTCTTTCTTTCCCTGTTCCTCTTTCTTATTATGAGGTAAATGGGAAGAGTCCCTTACATGCTGGCCTGTCAGCTTTTTAGGTCAGTCCTGATTTATACATCACTTGTACCAGTATTGAGTTTATTGAAAAAACCAGCATAATGGCTTTTGTGCGTTCACTGACCCATAACTTTCTGTACTGTCATTTATGCCCAAAATAAACACACACTATTACTTTTTGCCATACCACAAAGCATCATGCTTTAAAAGGACTGGGTCAAAGCAATTTTTTTCTCCAAATCATTCATGTCTGGTTTTAAAAAATCTGCTCAATATTTGCTTATGAATTTTCATTAAGCCATTCATTTCTACAGTCTATGCTTTACAGGAAGCCATGGAGCCAGCAGTGTTTTCATTATTTAAAACTACCTAAATAACTATTGACTATTTCATTAGTTCATGCAGGTCTTGGAAGCACCTTCTTTATGGGTTTTCTGATTAATATGATCTAGTAAGTCTGAGTAAATCACCCATAGATTCCCTGCCTCTCCCCACTCCACCCACACTTTTTTTAAATCCTTCCTGTCACAAAAATCGCCTAAAAAACAGAGGTTGGAGATAATATCAGTGCCTAATTATATATTCATTACATTCGCCTTATTCCAGCTGGGGACAATTGGAGACTGTCATTGTGATTGCTTAGCACCACCTGGCATATAAGCGCATGCTGAGGAAACCCTGGCATGGCTCTATGAATAGAAATAGTTTTGCCTCCGTTATATATTTAAAATACATTCCCATTTTTCTTTCCCCAAATAATCCAGGAGTTGGGAATTGCAGAGTTGACATTTTGTACATTTAATTTTATCCATTTCCAATGGAAGGGTTTTATTTTTAATATCTCTTTAAAAAAAGAGAGAGAGAGAATTTTGCACTTCCCTGCTGCCTGTGATAGGAGACACTCACACTGCTTTACAAACACTGATGCATTTGTACAGCTTCTCACGTGAGGTTGGAAAGTACTGGTACTTGTCATTTGTAGATATGCAAGCTGAGGCAGAAAGACCAAAAGAGGTATGTCATAAAGAAGTCCGCAGTAGAACAGAATAGAATTATAGTCTCTCTGTCCTATGGTCTAACCCAGGGTTTAGCAATCTCTTACTAACAACTGACCATGCCTTGCCACCCAGTGGTCACCACAGACTGCTGATACCCTGCTACTGCTCCAGCTGTCACTGCTCTGTGCAGATGGCTGCTCTCTTTCAGCAAAGGATGCAGTGGGCAGGAGCAGGGCAGCCCTCCTCTTAAGCCAGGGATGGCTCAACAGCCAGAGGGGACTGGAGCGCCATTAGGAAAACATTGGCTGAATCAGACCTTCACAGGCTGGATTCAGCCCACTGGCCATAGGATGCCAACCTCTTCTCTAACATATAAATCAGACCAGCTATGTTAACATTTTACCAGCTGTAAGTGCTGAGGTGGGAAATTTTACAAATGCCATACTCCAAGTAGCAGTTTCCAGATGTTTGGATAGCAAAAATATGTATCTAAATTGCTTCTGGAGGTCACCATCCAGTACTAAAGGAAAAGTCTTTGTGGAGCCATTTCTATTTACCTTTATCTCCCTCACGGGACAGGGATGGGAGGGGAGAGACAGAAAGAGAGCACATGTGAAAGAAAGAATAAAAAGCAAAGAGAAAAACATAAAAGTGGAAATAAAAGAAGAAAAAAAACCCATGGCTACAATTCCTTTCACTTTTGCTAACTAAAAAGTAATTGCAGAATTTGAATGAAAAAAGGGAAGGTTACTGAAGAATCGGCAGCTGGCATCCTAGCATCTAACAGTTCCATTTTAGTTAGCAAATCACCTACGTGGAAAGAAACCTCTCACCCAAAGAGCAACTGAACAAAGACAAACTAGTGTCAACTACACCACCCATGGCCAAGTCGGAGAGTAGTCCAGGAGCAGTGCAATGTGTGAGGCAGTGCAACATACAATTCCTGCTAGCCTCTGCAATGTGTACATAACACTCAGACTTCCTCTAGTTCAAATTAGGCTCAAACCCAATATAGGGATACAATTTTCTCTTATCACAACTAATTCTTTATTAAGGGAGTCTAAAATGGATAGTCTGCCCAACCTAAAGGGCCATAAGAGAGGGGTAAAACAAGGAAAAAGCCCAGTATACTTAACAGGAAAGTTTAAGTCTTCACCCCACTTTCAGTTTTGTAATTCCTTTTTTCCTCACCATTTTTTTTAGACCAATTGAAACTCTCACACACTGGTGTAACAGTGTCATCAGCAGCAGCATTTTTAAAGGCCAGTGAGTGGGACACCCTTCAAGTCCTGCTATATCTTCCTCCTTCTCTGGGGACCAGTTTCCCTCCCCACACCCCTCTTTTGCTTATCTGCCATGACTTGATGTCACTTAGTTCTTAAAGAAGGAGGCTGACCCAAAGGTTCCCACACAGGCTCTAAGGCTCACAACCTGGAGGATAATGAACTGTTCTCTTAAGAGCAAAATGCACATCCCGACCTACCCTTGATGTGCCCCGTGCCTCACAGATGTTTTATAATTCTCATTATGTTGGGGTCTCAGCTGCTGTGGGCTTACCCCCTCTCTCTAGATAGGCCTGTCAGTCAAAACCCACTAAGCAGGGCTTGACTCTGAGGCTCTGGCTCTTTAACGTGCTAGGGCTCATGGCCCTCCATTTCATACTTTCCATGGCATCAGGCCCACTGGCCCTTCTACACTGCATCCCTGTGGCGCCAGGCTGTTGGGGCCTCAGCCCCCTCTGGCTTTGCCCCTCTTTCTGTAGTTAGAGCCATTTGCCTAAGTCCATCCACTAGGACCCAGCTTCAAGGCTCCTAGCTTTCCTTCAAGTGACTCTGGGCTCGTGGCCCTAGTGCTGCACCCCTAACACACAGGGCTTCTTAAGCCTTCTATTATGGCACTCCATGGTACTAATGAGGCCTCCTCCTCCCCTACAGCCTCAGCCACAAACCACCAGCCTTAACATTAAATGTAAACAATAGGTCTCTGTGGCCACATAAAGAAAAAAAAAAAGGTGGGAGAGGCAAGCTGCCTGCTTACATGTGATTGGGCTTCTGTCTCCCAGCTCGTGGTTTTTTCCTGAGGAGGCTGCCGCACCTTCTCCATAGTCATCAGGGGTCCCTCTCTCTGCCACCCCCCTAGCCTTCTTCACTTGAGGTTTATATGGTTCTGGTCTTTACCTTCCAGTCACCTGACCAGCCAGCAGGGCTTCATCCTTAACCCCTGCTTGAGTGGATGACTGAACCAGAAAGTTCAGGGTTTAAAGGGGCTGCCCTGCTTCCTGGTAACAGGGCTAGGGTACCCTGTTACAACTGGTAAGTGCATGTAAGAATGTCTACAGTATCCTTCTCAACAGACCGCCTTTGATTTTGGTCCTGACAATCATCTTTTCCACTCAAACTGATGCAATTGACTGAACCTACTTCAGTAGAAGGTCTAGAAGAGAAAGCATTTTGACTAAGTGAGAGGTAGTAAGAAGAGACCAGTACCTGGCAGCAGTTTTCAAACACCCTCACCACAAAAGTTTAGTACAAGACCTAATATTGTTAGACTTCCCCCAGAAATAGTTACAACCCCTTCTTTTTCAGTGTCAGAAAGAATCTTTGTCACCAGTTTCAGGCCTGACCTGACAAAAGTTATTTCATATCTCTATGCCTTGGTTTCACCAATAAGACTGGAATAATGCTATTTAACTGTCTCACAAGGTTATCATCAGGCTAAATTCTTAATTTTTTATGAAGCCCTGCAAGACTAAAGGTGAAGAAACCTACCTATAAGCCTTCTAGTTAATAAAAAATAAGAATTTTTTTTCTTCCTAATTCACCATCTGCTACAAACTTGTGATGCATATGCTAGCAGAATTTCATATTTTAATGAACTCATGTAGTTCCACTGTATTTGAATTTGTGGCAAGTTTAGGATTTCAACTGCAAAGTCCAGTTAAGATTTGACTGCTTCCTTGAATTTTTCCCAGGAAGAACAGGTGATTAGCTTGCCATTAATAGGTTTCTATGGGACCATCCTCACTTCTGTAAGGTTCTTCCGTTATATTCAAAAGCTAATCTGATAATTGGTGCTCCTGGGACTTGTAATTCATATAAATAACTGTTGTTTGCTAGATTTTTTTCCTGAACAGGCAACTGGTGAAAACACACCATCAGCTGACAACTGCATGAATACTGACCAAGTCTTTTACCAGCATTCTGGGCCCATCCATGTGGATATCTATCCCGAAACAATAGGGGCTATGGAAAAAGACATAGGTTGCATTCTTTTTGGAAGAACTTTTCATTATAAATGGACCAATTAGCCAGTTATTTAACAACTGACCACACACCAAATGTTTATTTTGGCATTTGTTGAATGACACATGAAGGAAGCATGGTTTCCTACTATACAACCACGCCCCTTCAGCAGCAGTGCACATCTACATGTTCATTAATGCACACTACTCACTGTGCATTTAGTTTTGTACTTGCTTAATGAAGTACTAACTTAATGTGCAGTGACTACATTTACTACACAGTAGCACCAGTGCAGTTTTTCATGATGATTACTGCTCAGTAGCCCAATAAGATTGCACAGTAGCTTATTAGCATGGTTTTTGACCAGCACACTACTGCAGTGTTATTAGGCTATTGTGCAGTAAATACAGAGCTGTCCCTTGGAGGGGAGTGTGAATCAGGGCAACTGCCCTGCTTTGTACAGTGCTGTACAAGTCCCAAGGTTGTCTCCGTGTGGCCACCGCACGCCACCAGCTTCACATTCCAGCCACTCACCATCCCCCACTGCTCCATGCTTTGGCCACTCCCCACCCCTCCTCACAGGTCCTGCACACCCCTAGGGGTGGATCTAAGTAAGCGTGTCATGTAGATGCACCTAGTAAGACCCACGTCCTCCTTCTAGGAGGATATGGTCTCATTCATAGTGGCTATTTTCCAGCACTCTTCCTTAACGAGACAAAACTGTGTTGTGTAGGAGCACTGACAGTGGCCATTATTTCCCCCTTGTTCCCTGAAAGCCCAGAAGATAATTGTTCCCTCTCCATCACAAGAAAAACTCACACTGATTTTTCTTCCCTCGTTCCTGGTAAGACAAGACTCAGAAGTAATGGAGCAGTTTAATAACCATCTTCTTTCCACCCTACCTTATATAGGTGAAAATGGTATCAGCAGGATAGCAGATATTTATCTATTTCATCTTTTGGGAAATATGCCTCGACTAGAAGGACAAGGCAGTAATACATTTTAAGCAGTGAAAAGATAATATTGTATATGTATATTGCACATATAGAAAACCCTACTGGACTTTGGGGTTGTGTGCGATATCCATGTGTATGTATACAGAGAGGATTTCATGTATGTACACATATGCATGTCAAACTTTGAATTTCAAACTTCAGTGGGTAGCTTTTATCCTCAGAGCTGCTTACTCTTTAGCTTTCTGATATACAAGCTCCCAATGTGCTAGACCATTAATGGATCCACTCCTACAGGGTACTCATTCAAGTAGAACCCTGTTAGAGAAAACCCTGCTGTTTTGAAGTATAGTCCAATTATCTTCTCTTAATAGGCCCATGATGCCTTTAAAAATAATTAGGCTATAAACTCTAATAGATACTGAATGCTCTGAACAGATACATTTTGACTATAGCCTCTAGTGTGTTCTGCTACCATCATATTTCCTTCATTTTCTGACACCTGGAACATTACAGTTTACTGAATATATCAAGTGAAGATTATGACTGTATAAGAGTTAATAAACCCTGATTTTGTACCCTGGGCTGATATTTATATTTAATATTGTCTCTACTGTTCTTACCTGCCTGTACTATGCATTATATAAATTTGTTAATTTTGTAACTATGCCAGGCCAAATCTTGATGGTCTGTCTCAGTTTGTACTCTAGTCCTGTTTGGGATCAAAAGAAATTTTGCATGGAATAAGAACAAAGTGGAGACTCAGGGGCCAATAGGATCTTCATGCTTAGTTGCAGTTTGGAAAGGATCCATCAAGCATAGGCAACTTTCTCCCCAGATTTCTCTGGGGAAAAAAAGAACTAAGAACATGAGGGACTAGTCTTGCGGGGTGCTGAATGCCCAAGCTGGAGGATACATTTTTGGTTTTGGGGTTTTTTTTCCCCAAATAAAAAAAAAAAAAGGAGTGCGTACCATAATTAGAACTATGATAATAAATAATATGATACATATGGCTCTGATCCCTATATTAAAATAATGTTAGATGGTTCTTGTACTTTTTGAATGATTAAAACAATTAAACTTCTGTTGCTGGCCTTTGTACAGAGGGGTGGGCACAAGGAACCTTTCCCTTTATAGTGTGTGCACATATACAAAAAGTTGAGAGTCAGTTGCAGGTCTGGGGAATTAAAAAGCAGCTTGATACTTACCAAATTAGAAATCAGAGTAAAAACAAAAGAATTTTAAATCTTTCCCTACATAAAGCAAGAAGGTGATATCATAAACAAATGTGATCAGAGTTGCGTAAGGATCTGTGTTTTAGTAGCACCTGTATTTGAGTGTTCCAACAAAGATGTAATTTCAGGAATGAAGAGTACCATAGAAATGATACCCTTGGTCCCAAAGGAAACTTGAACCTCAAGTTATTCAGCATCCACCTGCTGAACATATATAGTGGCCTGATTATCTCTGCAACAAGTTCCTTTCAAGTTTCCTGGCCTCTTTAGGACTCCATGGGTCTTGTTATCTAGAGAAGGAGAGAATATTAAAATCAGACTTCTCATAAATCTAGTTTCCCCATGACAGGAGATAGCCTGTGAGCAGGAGACATGGCAGGGCCTCTTTTCAATCCTATTCAATTTTAGCTGTCATCAAAGTCTTCACTCCCAAAAAGTAAACCCACAAGGAAGAGATGACTTTTTCCCATAAAGCAGTAGTATTTTCACTTTTCTTCCCTGGCTCAACTAGAGCAAAAGGAGGTGATTATCCCTATGGGAAGGCAGAAGTTATTGTCTAGCGAGGCAATAATTACTACATTCCACAAGGAGATTTACAAAAGTAGAACACTCTAATTGTAGAATAAAATTTCACTGCAAGCTGAGAGACTATAAACTGACCTGTACTAAAATAATACATGGCTTCAGCTCTGTAGAGTTTTGTTAAAACTAAGTTATAAAAGTAAAACAAATCTTCATAGACTTTGATGTAGTTTCCAACAAACCAGCATTGATCCTCAGACTAGATGAGCACAAGCAGCCAGAAATCTATATGAGCAATACTACAAAGGACATTGCTCAACAACTATATAGCCTTGGTGGCCAAACCGCAACTCATGAGCCACATGTGGCTCACTGGAACAGTACTTGCAGCTCTTCACATATTGACTAAAGCCCTCCTATTTCTCCCCAAGGCAGCTCCTGAGGACAGCACAGCTCAGCACCCCCTGCCGCTCAGGCGCTGGCCTGCCAGGACAAGGGCTACAGCCATACCCCTTACCCTGGGCCACACTCCCTGTGGGGAAACCAGAGTAGCTCAGTGGTACAAGAGGGTCATCTCCACTCTGGGTCACTTAACACCCTCCTCCCCACCTGCTCTTTGGCTCTTGAACTTTGGTGGAGGATCAGATGCGGCTCCCAGGGTGAGTAACTCTGGCCATCCTTGCTATATAGGGTAGGAGTTGATAAACCTAACACTCAGTGAGGTTGTCTAGTAACAGAAGAAAAAAAAACAACCAAAAAACAAGTTATCATTAAAAAAAAAAAAGTAAATAACTTTTGCCTGTATCCTGTGTTTTGTTAATTAGATTTCTTCTAGCACAAATGAACAGAGTGAGTCACTTTTCTATGGCATTAGGCAAGATATCAAATTGCTCTCCACTTTAATATGTAATCCCAGGGTCTCTGAGGACTATGGGAGTTTGTGTGAATTAAGTACTTAATATTTCCATATCCTAGGCTTTCGGCCTCTTATGTCCCTTGTAATCAATTCACAGTACATTTTATTCCAGAACAGTCTACTTTATTATACTTTTATCATTACAGTCTTATCAACTGTCCTGATGGTCATCCTGATGAGTTGGAACAGGTGCAGTCTCCAATATGGCATCCTCCCTGTCTAATAGAATCAATTCCGAAGACCAGTCCTCTGTAATTAAAGTCATTTTAAGCCAAATGTATCCTTCCAACTCTATTGAAGTTATACCAGCAATAACTTTGGTCCAAAACATTCTCAGCTGACTGAATAGAGGGAATGTTTACATTTAAGCATATGGTCAAAAGTTGACAGATAAGTACCACAGGCTTAGGAGGTTATGCACAAAGAATAGGACAATGTTGACTATAGATTTCCTAAATACCTATAATCCAAAAAAAGGGTACACTGAAGAATTGTATTTTATTTTTTCTGTTGAGTTTTACCATTTAATTCATTTAGATTCTAGATTTCATACTGGAAAAGGATAAATATTTCTCTTTCTTTTAGGGAAAAAATATAGGTACCCATCCAACCAAGGTGGCAGCTAGTCCATCTGCCTTGCTCCCACTCAGCAGCAATGATGCCTGACCAACCATCTGCCTGGCATATCATGCTGTGTCACTCAGTCTCAGCCCTAGACTCTAGCCCAGGACTTTTGACCAACCAGCTGGGACTGACCTGTGGAATCCAGCACTGTTCCAGGCAAACCAGGATGTATGGTCACCCTACTTATATTTATTCTACAAAAGAAAACGCTAAACTCGCATCCAGCAAAGAGTCCATTTCTGAGCCATTGCTAAGGATGGCTGCTAACATGTTGTTGGCAGCAGCCCTGGACTTCAAGGGGGCAGATTTCAGTGAGGCAAGGAAAATAGTCAAGGAGGCATGGAGGTCCTGGAGGGGAGGGGAGGGGAGGGGCGTCGGGTGTCCAGGAAAAGTGGTTGTTCCTTAAGGAGACAGTGCTTCAAGCCCAAAGGGAGGTAATCCCAATGCAGATCAAAGTGAGCAAAAAGGCACAAAAGCCCCCATGGCTCACCAAAAGCATATGAGAATGTCTTCTAGCTAAAAAGGAGGTGTACACCCAGTGGAAGGGAGGTGCCATCACCAGGGAGGACTATACCTTGGTTGCTCAGGGCTGTAGGGGGGGCAAACAGGAAGGCCAAGGTGGAGATGGAACTGGGACTAGCTACCCAGATCAAGGACAACAAGAAGTCCTTTTTTAAATATATAGCGGGTCAAAAGAAGGTACCGGGTAACGTGGGGCCTCTGTGGGGCACACTAGGAAATCTGGTCATCACACCAGGCAGCAAAACTAACCTATTTAACAATTTGTCTGCCTCCATTTTTCTGAGCAGGGACCATGTCACCCCCCCACACCCCACTGGGACCCCCAGAGGTCCCAGGGGAGATAAACCCAGACCTAGGATCAGTGAGGATCTAGTCAGGGAACTTCTGGAGTGACTGGACATATTCAAATCATCAGGCCCTGACAATCTCCACCCAAGTGCTGAGGGAACTAGCAGAGGTCATTGCGGGACCCCTGGTATGGCTTTACAAGCACTCATGGTGCTCTGGCATGGTGCCAGAGGACTGGAAAAGGGCCAGTGTGGTTCCCATTTTCAAAGGGGAGGAAGGAGGACCCAGGAAACTATAGGCCAGTTAGTCTTACCTCGATCCTAGGTAAGCTTTTTGAGAGAGTTATCCTGGCGTATGTCTGAGAAGGACCAGCAGGGGACCTTATGCTTAGGGGCAACCAACATGGGTTCATTAGAGGCAGATCCTGTCAGACCAACCTGGTGGCCTTCTATGACCAGGTCACAAAGTCCTTAGACACAGAGGTAGCAGTGGACGTAGTCTTTCTGGACTTTAGGAAGGCCTTTAAACATGGTCTCTCACCCCATTCTCATTAAAAAAACTAGGGGACTGTGGTGTTGGCACTTACACAGTCAAATTGGTTGGAGGGCCGCACCCAGAGAGTGGTGGTAGACAGGTCATTTTCGACCTGGAGGGATGTGGGCAGTGGGTATCCACAGGGCTCGGTCATCAGGCCCACAC
>JAGPOW010003648.1:39938109-39950608 GCA_030014935.1 Caiman crocodilus
CCACACTGTTCAACATCTTCATCAGTGACTTGGACGAGGGGGTGAAAAGCACCCTGTTCAAATTCTCAGATAATACTAAGATGTGGGGGGAAGTGGGCACACTATAAGGGAAGAATAGGCTGCAATTGGATCTAGACAGGTTACAGGGGTAGGCAGATAAGAACAGGATGGGTTTCAACACTGACAAGTGGCAGGTGCTACACCTGGGGAGGAAGAACCAGCAGCATACCTACAGGCTGGGGAACTCCCTTCTTGTCAGTACCAAGGCAAAAAGGGATCTTGGAATCATTATTGATGCCAAAATGAACATGGCCAGACAGTGTGGAAAAGTGGACAGGAAGGCCAACCGCACCTTGTCATGCATCCACAGATGCATCTCAAGCAGGCCCAAGGAGGTGATCCACCCCCTCTATGCAACACTGGTCAGGCCAGTTGGAGTAATGCGTCCAGTTCTGGGGTCTGCACTTCAGGAGGGATATGGACAGCAGAGTGTCCAGAGGAGGACCACTGGCATGATCAGGCAGCAGCAGGGCAGGCCCTATAAGGAGAAGCTAAGGGATCTGAACTTGTTCAGCCTCCACAAGAAAAGACTGAGGGGGGATCTAGTGGCCATTTACAAACCAGTCAGAGGGGACCAGCAGACATTGGGGGAGTCCCTGTTTCCCCGAGCACTCCCAGGAGTGACAAGAAATAATGGTCACAAGCTGGCAGAGGGTAGATTCAGGCTAGACATCACAAGGCGCTACTTCACTGTCAGGGTGGCTAGGATCTGGAACCAATTTCCAAGAGAAGTGGTGCTGGCTCCTACCCTGGGGGTCTTTAAGAGGAGGCTGGATGAACACTTTGCCGGGGTCATTGGACCCCAGTACTCTTTCCTGCCATGGCAAGGGGTTGGACTTGATCTGCTCAGGTCCCTTCTGACCCTACCAAATATGAAACTGTAACATAATGGTAACAAAACTTGGCAAGCATCCAAACCTCATCAGGATCTTTCATATGGTCTCGCCATTGATTGGATCAAAGTCCTTAGACTGTAACAGGAGGGATGGCAGGTCACTGTGCTAGCCCTTGCCGCCTCCTCTACTATGCCTAGCTTCAGACTTGCACCCTCCTATTCTCACCCACCATGACTTTGATGATAAGTGTTTTTATAGGGAGACTACCTCTCATCCACTTGGCCACAGTTCTCCTGCTCCAGGTGTCCTGCATATCTAATCCTTACAGGCCTTCTCTATACGGCACCTTTCTCACTAGGGCTTTCTCTGTACTGCTACCCCTCTCCTCAGGCCCTCCAGGCACACTCTGGGGCCTTCTCTGCAAGGGTGCCCTCTCACTGGGCTGGGCTCCACTCTGGAGCCAGGGTCTGTACCCCCAAACTCCATACCCTTACTGGGTCTAGGGTCCCCACTTTACCATGAGCCTCCTAGGAGGCTTCCTCCATCCCCTTATAGCCTCACCCAAACCACCAGTGTTAAACAAACTGCAACATGAACTCAAGCCTCTTGGCTACAACTCAAACCTAAGCCACCTTGCTGTACCAACATTGCTCAGCCATCTTGGAGCTGCTACCCTTTACTCTGCCAGCAGTACCTGCAGTCAGGCTTCTCCTCATATCATGCTCCAGGAGCTTCTCTTTCTAACAGGAGCTCCTTCTGTCTTAGAGGTCAGCAACTACCTGTAATCTCAGCTCTCCTCCCCCTCATAAGAGCCAGGCCTTGCCTTTATAGCCCTGTCCGCTGGCAAGTGTGGGTCATTTGCTGCCTCCCATTACCCTGGCAACCAGCACCTGAGGAGTCTTCCCTGCTCTCTCAGTAGCAGGCACCTGCTATACAAACTAATGACAGCTACATAAAGATCTCTGTTGCTCATGGCATTTCTCCAGCAGCTCTCTCAGTGGTCTTAAACCACAGCTGGGCTCAGGTAGAATATCCTCAGCAAGGAGACTGAGTCCACCCCCCCCCCCCACGCTTACAAATTTCAGCTGGTATTCCAACAGGTCCGATGCTTTGTTGTTCATCATCCCCTTAATGGCTTTCAAAGCCTCTAGATAAGTTGGTGGATCTGCAAGGTAGTGCTTGATGGAGTGTTGTGGAATGGCTTTGATGGTATTGTCTACAATATTAGAATCTTAGCTCAGAAGCTCTTGAAAGCATTCCTGGAAAGCCTTGTTACTGAGTATTGCATTGCCTAACCTTAGGCACCTGGTCTCCAGAGCAGGATATATAGCCCAGAGTTAGGTGCTTGGATTCCCTATACATAGGGCATGGGCAGGCAAAATATGGCCTGCGGGCCAGATCTGGCCCACCAAGACATTCTATTCAGCTTGCAGGGCACCTAAAAAGTTTAAATATTTATCTGTTCCTCTTTGCCAGTCGAAGATGACAGGAGCCAGGAGCAGTAGAACCCAGGAGGACTCACTAACAAGGCCAGATCAGGGGCAGGAGCAGGGACAGGGGGCGTGTAGTGAGAGAGGAACACAGTGTGCATGTCTGTCTGTGCAATGAGAGAGGGAGAGACAGCACGCGTGTCCATGCAATGAGGAAAGCGGAGAGAGAGCTAGAGAGAGCAGTCAGGGAAGAAGAGTGAGTGAGTCCCACAAGCACACCCCACCATACACATGCACCCACACCGCCCTTGCACTGCCATTCATGCAGACCCACATATACACACCCCAGCAACCTTTCCCCCCCACACAGGCTCCCACAAACTCCATACCCACCCACACCCCACATACTTGCATGCTCCCTCACCCCACCCCCTACACCTATCCACCCTCCCCTACATACCCATACACCCACAGTCCCCCACAAATCTATACTCACCCCCATACCCCCACAGAGTACAAGTGTAAGACTTCATTTTAAGCTGTTGTGCAATCACCTCTATGTACACTACACAAACGCATGTAAATCAGGGCAAAAATATTTTTTTAAATCAAATGAATAAATGTTGTAGATGTTTGATTTTTAGAATAAATGTGGTATTTTTCTGGTTCCAAGATGGCAAGACCTCTTGCTGAAAGAAGTATTTTTGTGGGCAAAGGGAGGGACTTCTGGTGGCAATAGTCAGGGGGTAGGGGGCAGGACTTCCAGTACCAAGATGGTGACCAGGGGGTGGGACAGCTGTCAAGGGGCAGGGCTATCCATGCAGCCCTCAACAGCTTGCCAAAACTCAATAAGAGGCCCTTCATCCAAAATAATTGCCTGACCCTGACATAGGGTGACCATACATCTTGATTTAGTTCGGACAGTCCCATATTTCAGAGGCCAGTTCCAGCCAGCTGGTAAGAATTAAACTGAGCATCCCAGAAAGGGATGTGCATAGAGCACAATCCAGCAGGGAAGCAGACAAGCAGCAGGCACCACTGCTGTCCATCTTGCCAGTGCACCATACCACCCTACCCCACCCCTACCTCTGGCTGCAACAGCATCACTGGCTTGGGATGTGGTGAAATGTCTCAGATTTCCTATTGTCCCATATAGTCACCCTACCTATACAACATATAGGAACAGTTGATTCTCAACATGCTGTGTGGGAAGGCACATAATTAACCCAAATGAAACACAGATGTCAAATCCCTACCCCCACCCCACCCTGGGACAGCAAGGAGGCACCTCCCTTGACTTGGATTAACAGCCCTGAACTCTTCCTGGGATTAGCCACCCTAAACCCTTCCTTTAAAAAAAATAAGGCAGGATGACTTCTTACTTTTAAAACACAGCAGCATTATGAAAGGTAAATGAACTCCTCACCCCAGTTATACAATATGCCTATTGATTAAAGCACTCAAGATACAAGAGCTAGGTTTAATTCCCACCTCTGCCTGAGGGGTTTCAAAACTGCATTCCCCACAGCCCAGGACTGTTCCTGAACCCCTAACCTATATTATTCTCAGATGTGGACACCTTGCTCCTTTTGAAGCTGCTTCAATTCATAGAAAAGAATTCATAATTCACTGTACCAGACATAAGGGAGGTAAGTAGACAGTCATAGAGAAGTGGGGCAGAAGACACTTCCAGAGGTCATCTAGTTCAACCCCCTTCCTGAGGTCAGATCATACCTATCCAAACCATCCCACACAACCATAATCTAACTCTACATAAGACTACCCTCAACCCTAATATGAAAGACCAAACAACCTAACCTAATCAAATAAGAATCCATAGTGCCATAACACTTAGACCTGTTGTGGTCTTTGCCATACCCTTTACAACAGAATTGCTGTTTTATGCTTCTCTATTCAAGAAAAGAAGTGAAAACTAAAAGCTGGCATTTTCTGAGGGGTGTCTTGCATCTAAAAAAGTTAATAACAAATGCATTTTATCCAGGAAGTGTTTAAGTGAAATACATAAACTGTCTTCAAAGCAAAGAAAAGTACCCAGATCTTCTCCCACCCAGAAGGGCTAGACTGGAGTCATGCTCCTATGCTCTCCCTCTCTCTGCATACATGTGAAAAACAGATGCAGTTATCTTTGTATCTGCAGTATATTAACTGTCAGATACTGCAAATATCAAGGTTACCTAACTGCAAGAGCCTATTCAGTTCTCCAGTCTAAATGATAGATTTTTTAATGGCAACCTCTGTAGTGTTGTGATCATTTAATTAGTTAATGTTTGCACAACATTCTCCATGAGATAAGCAGCTATGTATTTTTTCCCTCACATTGAATACAGGGAAAGTAACACACAAAAGGTGAGCTATTTGAGTCAAGACATAAGAGGAGCATGGGGCTATTGAATCAAGTGATAGAGTTAATTCAAAGTACATCATGCTGAATAGTTATAATAGCCATCATGGGGGCGGATCTCAGATCCAAAGTTAAACACAAACCTCCTTAAAGGCAATAGGTGCCTACCACTTTCAGAATCAAAAGAGGGAGCAATTCAACCCAATTTTGATGTAGTAAAACCAGCTGCAGATAATGGGAGCTATTGCTCAAGGCAGAATTCAACACAGCAAATTAGCAAGGAATTCTCTTGTTGGAAAAATCAGAGGTTGGATTACTGTGCTAGGGAGTACTGCAGTGAAGCATAGCACACCTGCTCTACACCACAAAATGGACGTAATGTGAGCATGCTGATAAGCTGTGTGTGTGTGGTGACTGGTATGCACCCAACACAGCATGAAGCCGACTACATTACATTCATTTCAGAGGGCAGTCAAAGTAGAGCAGATGTTTTGTGTTTCACTGTGGCTTCAGGTTTTTGAGGAGGAGAGTGCCTGCAAAAGTTGTGAGCATGGGAGTGAAGAAAAACAAACAGAGCATCTTTGGCATTCAATTCACTGGCATGGCAGATGGAACAGTTTCTAAGCAAGGATATTTTCTTATTTGATGATTATGCATCTATTTTTACCCATTGACTTCACTGGGTCCAAAGGCAAGTCTTGGCATCTGTGACCCTGATCAAAGTAGCATTTATTCTCATGCTTATATGTACGTATCTTGGATCCAGTGAACAGGATGGGACAGTATCTGAATAGTTCCTGTACTAGTTATAAAGTCAAAGAAATGCATAAGCATTTGCAAAATAAGGATCAGTGCAAACACTTTATTCTTCTATTTCTATTTTTTCTCATTTGATAATTGAATTGATATATAATGTGATGAGTGATTCTAGGAGGTTGTATCTTTTATGTAGGAGACAAAAGGAATACATAAGCCAGGTTAGACGTTGACTAAAAAAAAATAAAAATAAAAATAGGCTTTTCAAGTTGAATGACAAATTAGCTCAAATACTTTTGCTGAGATGTATGGTGTCTGTGCAGAAAATTAAAGCAAGAATTATTACTGTGTTCCTAATGTCAGGTTAAAAATAACTAATAAAAACCTCCAGTGAACCCAAATGAATTTCTCTCAAGAATGCATTTCTGGAGGTTAGCACAAAGATATGGCTTGTGATTCTGCAAGGGCTTGTGTTTTTCAAATACTAGTATTTATGGGAACAAGCAGATGAGGTTTGATGTTGCTGAAATGAAATATGAGATTTGTTTGGACCATTGCCTTGTTTGATAGGAGACTTGAAAGAATGCACATACACAAGACTTTTAAACCAAAGGATATATGAAGAGAGATTTTTTTGCAGTGCATGTGGGGCACAGTAAGTGAAATTAAGCAAGGTTCTTTTTAGCAAACTGTGGGCATATCTACATGTTCAGTTACAGTTCATGAATAAACTGAGGAGCTTTTAAAAACTTTGGAGCAATAAGTTCTTCAGTTTATTCATGCATATCCCACTAAGCCGGGATGGAGCAACCCCAGCTGGTGAGTGGCTGAGGGATCAGCCTGGGGCTAATCCCCCCAGTTCCACATGCTGCAGAGGGAATGGATGGGGCTTGAGGGTGCCTCAGTGCAAACCCAGCCAGCAGGCAACCCCTGCATTGAAGCACCCTCATGCCCCAATCAGACCCTCCAGGGTCTACATGTGCACTGCTGCAGTTTTTTACTCCATAGCAGGATAGTACTTATAAATACAAGAACTATCTTGATGAGAAGTACATTAGTTTACTCTAGCATAAGAGGGCGACACATGTAGACATCAAGACATTTACTGCGCAGCTAATTAATCAACTGCACAGTAAATGTCTCATGTAGATGTGCACTGTATCTGCACCAAAAAAACCCTGCAAGTAATACTCTCTGATGAAGAACTGCTTGGTACGTCTTAAAATTCCCCCCCACTACAACAAAGACAATTAGTTTATCATACACCAATTATAGGCTGGAAACATCTGTCACCTTTGCGCCGCCATAAATATTTTTATGGTGGCACAAACACCAAGCAAATACATTCCCTTGTTGTATTAGAAGTGTCCAAAATTTTAGATGCATGAAAGATGATATACAAAAAAAAAACCCAAAAAACAAAACCAAACACTAGAATTCTTGATTCCAAAATGACACCTTTTATTAGAGCAACTGGAAAATGGCAAGAAAGTTGTCCTTTTCTGCAAGGGTATCATTTTGGAACCAAGACTTCTAGTTTTTTGTATGTCTTTTTGTCTCAGACCAACACAGATACAAAGTACACCCCTGATAGGTGATATGAATTTGTGCTGCTATTTTGCAATGCCTGTATTGTCCTATCCATTGGTCCTAGGGCAAATGCTCCTAGGGCTTCCAGAGCCTAATTCTGCATGTCCCAGAAATTCCCATTCACAGGCAGGCAGGATCAGGTTCCTAAAGTCCCAGAGCATCTGCCCTGGTTCTCTCCCATTTGTAGAGGAACACCTGAGGTCTAGATTCCCAGAAGCTGCCTCTGCAAACAAGAAAATCCAGTATTTCCCCATTTGAAGAGGCAAGCTTTGAGGATTGTCCCACACGATCAGGCCCCAACAACTCCTGGGAGCAGATGGAGCCCAACCCTACAGGACAATGAGCAACATCTGTTTCATCTAGCGAAGCAGATCAGCCATGCCAAAACACATACCTGCACAGCTGATCCACTTAATTTGGGCTACCAGATATAAAATTTGCCTGTTTATACCTTTACATCAGTGAAGCTGCTGACTTCAATTAAAGTAGCTCCCAATGTAGAACAGAAGGAAAGAAGATTTGAATTAGCATTACTCAGCAAAACTTACTTTCCCCCAAAAAAGAGAAGTAAGAGTATGACTGAGCTATGCTGAATGTATGTAGTATTGTTGATTGTCACGGCAGGGTCCTACAGAAGGGCTGTGATTTCCTGAAGGCTCTCCGCCCGTGTCAAGTCCGGCCCAAGGCACCTTCAATTCTTGCCCGCCACGACTTGATCTTAAAAGGCATATAATGGGAGGCTGCCTTATACTGCCTTGGGCGCAATGTACCAGGACCTTCGTCCCTGTGATCTTCTGGACCCACCAGGATGTTCCCTCCATATGATGGGTACCCTCCAAACACCCCGGCCTTAGGGCCAAGCACAGCTCCTACCAACCCCTGATACTACATCTCAAGCCTTGCTGATGTACCAGACGTTGGCGTGTCAAATGTATGCTTGTCGCCCCCCAACCTTGGGCTCTCAGCCTTGCCTCTCTCTCGGGCGTCTCAGTATTGTATACTGCCCCTGCCTAGGGGCTCTCAACGCCCACTCTGGGCCTCTTCTATATACTCTCCCGCTCTGGGCCTTCTCTCTCCAGTCACTTAGGCCCACCACATGGCTACACTCTAATAAGGCCAAGCATACTGTGCTGCTATCCCTCTTTGAGATCAGGGACCACCACAGCACTTGCCCTTATCCAGGAGGCACTCTGTTGCTAACCCCTGTCTTTCCTGGGGTCCACCGCAGCAGCCAGCCTCTGGCCAGGGTCTGACACCACACTAGCCTCTTACTGGTTCAACCTGCCCATCCTGGGCTCCCCAAGGCTGCACCCTTCTCAGGCCTCCCAGTGCTGCCCCTTCTCGGGCCTTTCAATAATCCTGTCCCCCCCCCCGGGCTTCTCAATAATCCTGCCCCCTCTCTGGGGCTTGCCATGCCCTACAGGGCTCCTTAAAATACTGCCCCCTATCTAGGGCTTCTCAATCGTTGCCCCTCACGGGCTTCTGTGTTGCTGATGCCCCTTCCAGGGGCCTGCTGTGCCCAACTTGGGCTCCTTATCAAATGCCCCCTCTCTGGGGCTGGGGCCTACGCACCCCTATGCTACTGCACCTTCACTAGCACTCCTCTGCACCTTCTCCAGTGCTAGGGTCCCATGTCCTTGTGGGGCCCCTATGAGTATATCACACCCTTTCTGGAGCCTATGAGCATACGGCACCCCCACGGGCGCCAGAATCCCCACACTGCTGAGGTCACTTTATAAGGCCTCCTCCAACCCCTACAGCATCTTCCAAACCACCAGTGTAAACAACAACCAAAACACAAGCCTCTGGCTATAACTTAAACATCAGACACCCAGCCATAACTACATAAGCCTCCTAGCTCTACTGAGCATCATTGCTCCAGCCTCTGAAACGGCACTCACAGACTGTCTCCTAAAGCTCCGCTCCGCTCCTGTCCTGTCCTGTCCTGTCCTGTCCTGTCCTGTCCTGTCCTGCCCCCATCCAGTTGCTAGCAAAGAACTACCAGCCTGACTCTGGCTCTGGGCTTTATAGGAGCCAAGCCCTGTCCCTTAGGGTCAGCTGACTCCCATTAGTTGTCCTGGCAACTCTCAACTGAGCTCATTATCTCTGCTAGGGCTTGGCCTCAGGGGCTTCTCCCTCCTCTGGGAGCAAGGCAGGCACGCCCAGTGCCTTGCTGCAATCTATACAAGTGGCAAGCACACATTGTGCTCCGCCACATTGATAATTTCACAATCTCTCGAATTTGGTGCAAAAATTGTACTCTAAAAAAAAAGTCCCATCAAATACATACAATTAAGAAAGCTAATAGATCTCGGAATCATAGAAAATCTTGGACAAATATGAAGGGCCAAAGCCACTTTATGGGGTAATATGAAAATAGTAATGATCCTAGCATTCAAGACCAAATCCTTAGCTGGTCTATGGCCCAGGTCTTGCTTTTAAAGTAGATCTAAAACTGAAGATTTCCTGCCCATCAGGTTATATTCTGAAGAAAAATACTTAGTTCCTATAAAAAAAGAAAAATATTCTGTCAGAAAAAAGGGAATCCTAAGATACAAGGTTTTACTAGCTACATTGGTTTTATAGCTAAAATCTATTCTTAGTGGGCACAGCTACACATGGCTCTATGGTGCCATTGTTGCTGTGCCAGCAGCACATGATTATTTCTAGCCACTACATTGCTGTAGCTACATGCTACAGCAAGGGAGTACATTACTTCGGCAATGTAGCTGTGGCATCATGGTTTGTGCCCACCAAGACTACATTGCCTAGCATGTTGCTATGACGATGTACTGCCTTGTGTAGACATACCGAGTGAGACAGAAAGTAGCACTTTCCACTTCTCCTTCTGGCCTATGCTGAGAGGCATTAGGATCCAAAATACAGTACCCTGAACTTTGCCTGTGCTCTGGTTCCCTTCCTATCCTTTAACTTACTTGTCTATCTAGATTGCAGATTCTGAGAGGTCGACACCATCTTATTATATGGCTGTACAACACAGAATGCAGCTGATCTTACCCAAGTCCTCTAAGTATAACTCAAACGCAAACAAGTAGAAATAATACTAAACACAAATAATAAAGCAAAATAAAAAGATAAAAAGATAATTCATGACAAGAGTTAATATCAAAATGATGCTAGAGGTAGAAGTTAAGTTTGGGATATTTTGGAACACAAATCCAGATGTTAAAAAAGGAGATCTATTATAGCAATTCCCTTATACCAAATAATCACAAGTGCCTTTATGATAATTAATTATGTCACATGTAAGATTTTTCTATATATACACAATATACCTAGCTGTATTTTCACACCAGGCTAAGCCCATGTAGTGCTACTAAAATTATGTAAATGTTTATTATTGTAGCAGGGCACTAAGGTGCCTGCTACTTGGAGAGCCAAGATAACCTCTCAGGTGCCGGTTGCAGAGGCAACTAGGGGGAACTAATGACTCACACCTGCCTAGACAGCTGACAAGAAGGGGCAGGGCCTGGCTCCTATATAAATCACAGGCAGGAGGTAGTTCTCTACTAGCAGCCAAGAAAAAAAAAAAAAAAGGCTTTTGGTCATGAAAGAAAGGAGAAGCCTGATGCAAGAGCAACATCTGATACTGCTGCAGGATGAAGAAACCCTGGTAGGCTTGAGCATGGTTATAGCTGGGTGGCTTCTGTTTGTATTGTAGACCAGGGACCTGTATTTATGTTGCTGTTTGTTACCGGTGGTCTGGGTGAGGCTAAGAGGGGATGGAGGAGGCCTCATAGGGGACTTACAACAGTGTGGGGACCCCAGTGCCAGTGAGGGTGCAGCATTCAAGGTACACTGACCCTAGCCCCAGTGAGAGAAGGGCAGCGTTGTGAGAAGCCCCAGAGAAGGAGGTGTTGCTGAGAAGCTCCAGTGTGGGAATGATGAGCCCCGGAAAAGGGGGCAGCATTGTGGTGAACCCCAGGAAAGGGGGCAGCACTTGGGAATGGCCCAGATAGAGGCGGCATTACTGAGAAGGCCCCAGACAGAGGGCAGAGAGAGAGAGACTGGGCTGCAGAGAGCCCCAGCACCAGAGAGGGGATGGAGAGAGAGACTGAACAAAGTCAGGCATATCTGCAAGGCTTGGGGCATGGTAAAGGGGTGGTTGGAGCCACACATAGCCCATAAGACTGGAGTGTACAGGAACACTCTATCATATAGACCTAGAGATAACAGGAGAACTGTGGACAAGTAGATGAAAGGCAGCCTCCATATAAAATATACATACAAGATCAAAGTCATGGCAGGAGAGAATTGGAGGGTGCTAATTGGCAACTTGACACAGTAAAGGAGGCAGCAGAGAAGAGCATGGAGACTCTGACCACCCTTCTGTTACAATTATACAATTTTATATCATTAATATAATTTACCATTTATACTTTCATATTCTATAATTACAGTTATGTAACAATTCAATGAAAATTGGGCCTTATGAGGTTTGGCAATTCTGATAAATTCATTACCCTGTAGTTCTTGTTGTAGAATTAGACCTACTCTGTAGCCATGTCTTTTTAAACCAACAGGAGAATGGCTAATCACTCAGCACAACAAATGTTTATATTTTGAAGAGCTTAATCTTATTTTTCAGTGCATTTATGTCTAGACCCTTTTTCTGGTGTAAACACCTTGTTACTTTATATATAAAAGTGAGAGAGAGAGATCTGAATCCAAGTTTAAATATGCCCTGTTTTGCACATTATCTATAGATTTGGCCCAAATTGGGAAACACTGATTTGATACATTGATTTGGATCACTGTCCCAATTTGATTTGGCCAAATCTGAATCTAAAAATTTGATGCCATTGGAGAATCAGTGATTTGGCCATAGACACAGCTTTAAATGTTTTTCTACATACCTCAAGGTAGCAGGCGCAGCTCATGAATGCTGAGATAGTGGGGTGGATGGAGTGTGTCACAGGAGCATGTGGGGGGGGGCCCCCATGTGCTCTGCAGCAGATCCAGAAGTGTTTCTGGTCCACTTCCAGGCATGCTGGGGAGCCCCCTGCATTCCTGTGGGACACTCCATGCGCCACAACATCATAGCATTCATGAGCTGCCTGCTACCTAGAGGTAAGTAGAAAAAGCAAAGGTGTGTCTATGTCTGAATCATCAAATCTCTCAATCAATTTGGAGACTTCACCTATTGCCTAAGGGTAAGCATTTCTTTTCTTCCAGGTTGGCTGATCTCATGCGGCGGGCTTCAAACTAGCTTCGCTGGGGGACAGGCCTGCTGGAAAAGGAGATGATGCTCGGCTGCTGAGTCAGGTAAGTCGGACAAGCAAAGGTGGTGGTAGCTTGGGGGACACGCATGAGGAGGGGGAGGCAGCAGTGCATAGCCTTAAACACTTCTATACAAATGCATGCAGCATGGGAGGTAAGCAGGAGGAGCTGTCTCTCCTGGTGGCTGTGGAAGACCCGGACTTGGTTGGGCTCACGGAAACCTG
>JAGPOW010003648.1:39950708-39990947 GCA_030014935.1 Caiman crocodilus
ATTAGGAGACACTACTTCACAGTTAGGGTGGCTAGGATGTGGAACCGGCTTCCTAGGGAAGTTGTTCTTGCTCCTACCTTGGGTGTCTTCAAGAGTAGACTAAATAGGTACTTGGCTGGGGTCCTGTGACCCTAGCACTCATTCCTGCCATTGGTGGGGGGTCAGACTAGATGGCCTGCTCTAGGCCCCTTCTGACCCTAGATACTATGAAACAATTAAATTCAGAGACAGTAAAGTGTCTTCTGATTTGATCTAGATCCAGAGATTTGGTCCAATTCAGTGGCTGAATCTCTTGTCTAATTGAATCAGCGACTGAAGCCTCACACAGCCCTAATATCTATATACTATATATAGATGTGTCTGTGTGTCTTATATAATATGATACACATGCACACACATAATACATATACCATGGGAATCAAGAATAAGGAGCAAGGATGAATCCACAGTGTTCTGGCAGCCTGTGTGCTGTGGAGATAATTCTCAGCTGAATGTGTAAGAGGATACTTGGGAAAGCAGCTCTTTGGAAGCTCCAGCTGCAGTGTAACAGAGTGTGAATAGCTAAGGGTTATTTGCCAGGATGGAATAGTTCCAGTTCCTAGCTAACTGGAGATGATAGTGGATATATCTACATGAGACTTCACTGTGCAGCAGTGTAATTTAGTGCACAGTAAATATGTGCATCTACATGTGCGCCTGCTTACTGAGCAGTAAACTTCATTAATCACAAGTAAATTTGCTACCAGCAAATGCAAGTTGCAAATTTACTTCTGATTAGTTATTGCACAGTAGCACTTATGTAGATGCCTGACTGGGAGCAAATCCACTCCAGATCAGCTGGCCAGCAGGGGGTGGTAGATTGCTTCCTGCTGCCAAGGGGATCTCTGCCACTGCATCCCAGGTGGGGACTGTCTCCCTGCCCTGGCAGCAGGGAGCTCCAAGCTTCCCACTCCATGATTACGATCAAGGAACAGGGGCTGGGAGATCCTTATCTCCTAATGCCAGCTCCATGACCATAGATATAAGGATCTCAGCACCTGCCCCACAGTTGCAGAGCTGACATTAGGAGCTCCCTGCTGGCTGGGGGCTGGGGTGCCTGTTCCTTGCCCAGCTCTGTGATCACCCTCTCCAGCCTGTTCCCCACTGAGCTCCACAATAACAGAGCCGTGCAGGGAACAGAGCCTCCAGCTCCCACCCTGTGATTGCAGAGCAGGGGCTGTGAACTGAGAAGTAACAGTGTATGGGACAGGTCCCAGCCCTGTGCCCCAATTAGGCAATCAAGGTACAGAGCTTGGAAAGAGCTGCAGCGGTGGGGCAGGTCCTAACCCCCTCCCCCAATACACTGGTGGGGCAGCTAGTTTCTCCACCCAGCTTGGGGCTCACTGTGAGCTGCCCCACTGGTAGATTGGGGTAGGAGCTAGTACCTGTCTCTCCCTGCAGCTCTTTCCAAGTCCCCTGCTCCTGGTCAGGGAACCAGAGACAGGAGCTCCCTCCTGCTGGGACAAGGGGACATTGTCCCTGTCCTAACACCAGGCAGACCCTGGTGGCAAGGAGCAATCAGCCCTGGCCAAGAGATGGCTGTCTCCTGGCCAAGTACTCCCTGCCAGCCCCTGGCCTAGCACCCAGGGGGAGCCTATAACTCCTCCTGGTGACAGCAGGGGTCCATTGCAGGCCCCCAGGAAGCAGGAGGTGTTTGCTGTGAATCTGCTCCCACTTCACTGCATGTGTGGACACCTGCCCAGGAGCATTTACTTGCTAATATATGCACTTGCTAGTCTAATGCACATGTAGACACACCCAGTGTTATTCATGAATGCTTCTATGTGAGGGCTCAGGTTCAGCAAGGACTTCAGAACACTCATAAATTACAGTGTAACTTGATAATTGTGAGCATGCACATTCATCCAAACCAGACTGCATTGTGGCTGCAAACTTTTCAAAATGCTTCCCAATGCCTGCCAGCAATATCTCTATCTTGTTCACCTTGAGCCAGTTGTTCTTTATGGGCTGATCATTTCCCAGTCCCAAGTCATCCTGGGGGAAGTGGTATAGTTAAGAAGTATGGTTGTTCATAGGTAAGTATCACCTGCATACCACTGGAACTTGAATTCATATAGTCTGACCAAGTCATCTAGTAGATGTACATAGATATTGAATAGAACTAGTGAGAGAGTCAACTGTTTGAGAGAGTGCTGTTTCCCATCCTTACTCATCAGGCATGCCTCTCCACAAAGGATTCAAACCATTTTAGTAGTGATGTCAGTACCCCTATAAAACATACAAACACAGAGTCCATTTTAAGAGACTCCGGGGTGACCGAACAGCCGCCTTGTGTCTTCCTGTCAGTGATACGGTGACATTCCTTACGTAGGCCTCTGATTGTATTAGTGCTACAAGCTTTTCCAGCGACTTCCCCCTCCCTTCACTTGTAACTGTAACTAAGAGCCTCCAGCCTCTCGCCACTTGGCGACGAAAGTAAATTTTTATTTTTTTTTTCCACACGCGTCTCTGCCTAGTCAGTTCTGAACATTAAACAGCCCGCCTGTCCATACTGATCATAGCCGGCCGATTAGATCGCGACATGGATTAGGCTTGAAAGACTGGAATGAATGGTGTGCCAATGATTAAAAGGAGTAATTGACCTGTCTGCCTGACATTGATTCTAAACAAGATGATGGAACGGCTGATAAAGGACACTGTTAATAGAGAATTAAAGGATGGTACTATCATTAATACCAATCAGTCTCTGGGTTTTTGGAGAAGAGATCTTGTCAAATGATATCACATTTTCTGTATGATGTTGTTGGTTTGGATAATACAAGTAATACCTCTGAAATTGAGATATATTCCAAACATCAGAGCTATTTGAAATGCTACCAGACAACATTTTTAGTGTTTTAAAAAAAAAAAAAAAAATACATACAACAATACAAAATTAACATGGCACACATTAAGTGAATTAAAAACTGGCTTACTGACAGGTCTCAGAAGGTAAATCATCATCTAGTAGGTGTGTTTGTGTTGAGATTCTCCAGGGATCACATGAGTACCCCCTCCATTTAATATTTTTGTTAATGTGCCACAAGAAAACTCACTGTTAGAGTGTGCAGATAACACAAAGATTGGGAGAGTGGTAAATAGTTTAAAGGATACTTCACTGGCAGTGATTAAATCTAGCTTGTTTGGTAAATTGGGCACAGGAAGTCCGAAGGAGTTTTCATGTATGCAGATGTCATCAAAAAACAGAATGAAAAAGAAAGTAGATGCATGCATTGGTTAGTTGGGGAGTCTGTCCTGGAATCTTGAGGGGGAAATTGGAGGTCAACATGTCAAAAGGGATGGGGATAAATTGTGGGGGGAGGACAGTTTAAAAAAAAAAAAAAAAAACCCTTTTAAAAAGGATTAATTTTTATGAAAAAATATGGCATAGTGAAAGACTCCAGGAGCCCAGACTGGAGCTTAACCAAGAGAACATGCTGGTGCAACTTCATCACAGCAAACCGCTACCAATTTCTCTGGCCCTGCGATAGCAACCCTGCAGGTACTGGAGGGAGCTCAAGGCTTGGGCAGCAGCTGCCAGCAGCTAGCATCCATCTTTAAAAGCCAGCCACTTCCCAGGCCTGGAGCACTGCACACAGCTCAAGGGCAGCACATGGCAGCTCTCTCCTTGCTACCTCTGCTTCCGCATGCTATAGCTGCTCCAGCCCCTGCCCCTGGAAGTTATGACCAGTGCCCAGGGCTCCTACTAGCCATCACACTGTCCTGCCACACTGATCATCAGCTGGCCCATGACCACCTAGGCCCTTCCAGCTCCCCCATGCACAGAAACCACTTGCCTGGCCACAGCGTGCCATCCCAGGGCCATGGCTGCATTGCAACTGCTGCCTGGACCCTCATCAGCTGGCTGGACCCTGACAAGGAAGCCACTGCTGGGACTGCCTTTGTCTTCCTGGATGTGCATCCCCACCATGTCTGGACCTGCTGGGGTAGCCAGGACTGATGGCTGCACAACATGCAGCAGACCTGAGATGATGAGTGGTGGCTGCAGATACTCCAAGTGACTCAGGCTACTCCAGCCACACCTGGAGTGGCAGGACACTGCCATGTGGCTGCCCTTCCCCATGGACACCTGGCTAGCCCTCACCCTGCTCAAGCTGGCCACACCCTCAGCCTCTACTACATGGGCCAACTTTTTGGGGTGGACAAGGCTACTGCTGGGGAGGTCATCCTGGAGGTGTGCAACATCCTCCAGGATGTGCTGAGGTACACAGTGCTCCATGTGCATGACCCCCTGGTGATGATGGTAGGGTTTCATGCCCCAGGATTCCCCCAATCCTTCAGGGCCCTGGACAGGACCCATATCCCCATCACCTGCCCACCTCATGGTGACCACCCCTACTGGAGGGGCTTTAATCCATAGTTTCATAGTTGGTAGGGTCAGAAGGGACCTTGACAGATCATCAAATCTGACCCCCTGCCATGGCAGGAAAGAGTACTGGGGTCAAATGACCCTGGCCAGATGTTCATCCAGTCTCCTTTTAAAGATCCCCAGGATAGGATCCAGCACCACTTCTTTTGGAAGTTGGTTCCAGATCCTAGCCACCCTGACAGTGAAATAGCACTTCCTAATGTCTAGCCTGAAACTACCCTCTGCTAGCTTGTGTCCATTGTTTCTTGCAAATCCCAGGATTGCTCGGGGGAACAGGGACCTCCCAATGCCTGCTGATCCCCCTTGACTAGTTTGTAGACTGCCATTAGATCCCCTCTCAGCCTTCTCTTTTGGAGGCTGAACAGGTTCAGATCCCTCAGCCTGTCCTCTGCTGCCCCCTGATCATGCAGGTGGCCCTCCTTTGGACCCTCTCCATATTGGCCACATCCCTCCTGAAGTGGGGTGCCCATAACAGGACACAGTACTCCAACTGCAGCCTGACCAGAGCGGGAGGATCACCTCCTTGGACATCCATTGTGCTCCAGACTGTCAGCAACCACTGTGGTGCCTTCACAAGCATGAGTGCTGGCTGGGCAGACAGGGCCCATGATGCCCACGTATTTTGCAACTCTACCCTGCCAGCCCTGGTTCAAAGCAACCACTTCACACCAGCGGTGCTGTACCTGCTTCTGTGTACTGTGGTGATCCCTCCCCTCCTCATCAGGAACCCTGCCTATCTGCTCCTGCTCTGGCCCATGCAGCCCTACACCAGCCAGCTGGACCCCTGTCAGGCTCACTTTAACTGGTGCCTGGGCCAGATCTGCACCCTTGTGGAGTGAGCATTCAGCTGCCTCAAGGGATGCTGGTGCACCCTCACCGCCCACCTCAAGTTTACCAAAGACAACTTCCACTGTTTCTGTGTCACTGTTACAGCCCGTGTGCTGTCTAACATCCGTGAGGCCCAGAGGGAGCTGTTTCGTGAGGCCTGGACTGAGGAGGTGCGGCAGGCAGAGGATGCCTGAGGCACTGAGAGGGTATCAGCCACTGGGCTGTTCAAAATAACAGATAGACAGATATGGGTTGGCAACTTATCGGTAGTCGCTTGATGCCTAGGTATGCGTCAAGTGATTCCAGCGAAGTCGGCTGTCCCCAAATGACACTATCGAAGGGATTACCGGGGACACCAGGGTCAGGGCGTGGAACAGCAATGACCATTCTGTTCCCTCCATCTTGCTGCTCACCTGATACACATGCTTTTTATATCTAGTCTTGTGCTAATCTGTTGGCTTTAGAGCTACTCACAATCTTGCCCTATAGCTGTTACCCTATGGGATTAAAAGGTGTTAAATTATCATAAAAGGTTACTACCTAGACTTGGGTTTATCCAATAAGCAAATTACAATGCAGCACCTTCAGGTTTGAAATTAAACATTACTCCACCTAAATCCACCCCCTTTTAAATTTCTCTGAATATGCTTTCTTGGGATGTGCTTTCCTGGAATATGTTGGGTGTGCCAGGTGGTTAGATCTAGTCTAATCATCAAGGCTGAGCCCTGAGCAAAAAACCGTTAGGTCAGCTAATCTTACAGCTACAGCTTTGCCTATGGGGCCTAGTCAGTTCCACAAACAGTTAATTTATCATTTTGGTTAAATTTATGACAGACAAGTTACATTTGCAGGTTACAAACTTACAAGCTTTATATTAGCTAATGTTACTTGTTTAAGCAAAATACCAAATGCCTTGAAGAAGCACATTTTTATTGCTTATTCCTCTGGTTCTGGCCATCACACACAGCATGGGTACAGCACTTGTCTTGGGGTGTGAGGATCTCTGGCAGTTGCCATATAAAGGGCATGGACTTGCTAGCACTCCCTGACCAATGACTGTGGTCAATGATGGTGATCAACTGTGCCCTCAAGGCCTTGACCTTTACATGGCAATACTGTATTGAGCAGTTGTGCCCATGCTCCCACATCTGGCTTGACAGCCCCTCATACATGTGGGCATTGGAGTGCCCACTGCACACGAACCAGAGCTGCATCTCTGCCTTGCCCCACAATGAGGTCGTCAGTCTCCTCCTGCAACCAATTGGGGCCCCAGGTAGCAGGCACTGGTGTCAGTGATGACAAAGCCATTGCGGTTCCTGCACCAGCTCTCTGGGCCTCCAAGCAGCTGTTCCTGTGCTGCCAGATGTGGGTAGCTACCTGCAGCACCCAGCACAGGGGTGTGGTGTGAGGCTGAGAGCAGCGTGATGAGGCAATGCCCTGCAGTACCTGCAGGCTCCTGGCAGGTTGCAGGGGCTAGGTTGTGAGCAACTGGAGCTGGCTCCGGTGACCAGGAGCTACCTGCAGGTGGGCCTGGGTGCTGGCACCTGGCAGGAGCCTATGGCACTCTGCAGGCCTAGAAGGCATGGACCTGGCAGCTGTGCAGCACTGCAATGCCAGGCAGCAGAACTTGGGTGCAGGCAGACTAGTACAGCTAGCCTGTGGCCTGTCCAGGGGAACACAGAGTTTTGGCGTGGCCTCAGGCTCTCTACATCTATGGCCTGAGTCTGGGGCTGCCATAGAGCCAGCCCAGCCCTGGGGCTGGAAAGACTCCCAGCCCCAGAGCCCTGGGGCTAGTCTCAGATTGGCCTTCTAGTGGCAGGGCTGACCAGAAGCAAATCTGCTCCTGGTTGGCATCTACACATGCAAGTAGTTACTGCACACTAACACAAGTAAATTTGCTACTTGCATTTGCAGGTAGCAAATTTACTCACAAGTAGCATCATTTAGTACACAGTAAGCATGTGAAGATGTGCATGCTTACTGCTCAATAAAATGTCCCATGTAGATGTGCCCTGTATGTATCTAACTGGAGAACTATACTTTGGGTATCAACATCTCTGCAAACTGAAGCATAGTGTAAAGATACCCAAGCTAGAACGAGTAGCAGAAGCAATTTAGTCATAGTAGCACAAACTTCCATAAGACTAATTTACCAAACTTCTCAGAAGAAATTAACAGGCATGGAGCTTTTGCCAGACTGCTTCCAGTCCCCAAGCAGGATCAGAGCTAATTTCATTATCTTCCATCTATAATGCTGTGTACAGTGTAGACATACACTTGGATGATGTACTCTTATCTATTAGATAAAGATATGTAAGGGTCCAGAGTGTTGAAGTTAAAGCTAGACACATTCAGATTAGATATAAGGTGCAAATGTTAACAGTGAGAGTTATTAATCATTAGAACAACTTAACAATGGCTGTGATTGGATTCCCCATCACCTACAATTTTTAATTAAGAAAAATGGGGGGTTGTTTGTTTGTTTGTTTTTACAGAGCTAGAAATTAATTCAGGAAAGTCCTGTGGACTGTGCTATAGAGGAGGTCAATTTAGATAATAAATTGGATCTCTTCTGTTTTTATAACCTGTGAATCTGTGATGGTTTTCCCCAGGATTTAAAATACCTGAAAGGTTCTGCTACAACATGTTGACAGGTGTAATCTCTCTCTCTTTGAGGATAATGACAAAACTGTTAGTAGCATGTGTATTGCATGTTTGTATGGGTTGGATCCAATATATAATTATTCCGTAGTAAATAGAAAAGTTCCTGTTTCAGTTAAAACCTAAGCTATCAGGAAAAACAAAGGTGCTCCCATTTCAGCTGCCTAGGCAGAAAGGGGGATATTGTGCTGAATGCCAGAGCATGGGGACCAGGTAGATTCTTGCCTGCCATGGCATGGCCTCACCACGCTGGTGGCTGCAGCACAGGCTCAGGCTGGTGCAGCTGCAGGATAGGCTTCCTGCAAAGGCTGCCATTCTGGGGCCTTTTCTAAATTGGTATTTGGGGCTGATGCCCCACTTGGCCACCCCAAACCACACGACTGGAAAAGGCAGACTGTCAGTTCAAAATATAAAAAAACTGCCTGCAGCAGAGGCTTCACTAATGAAAACAAAAGTTGTAGTAAACACAGATTTCAGAGAAGGTACATGGTTCCCAGAGACTGATCCAGGGGTTACATTAGACCAAACAGGTAACCACAACTTAACGCTGTTTCACTTAGAGCTATTTTGCTATGATGCTCATTTAAAAATACCCAATTTCACTTGGCGCTCAGTAAGTTTCACTATAACACTCGTGGTTGCCATCTTGGGTCATTAAAAACAATTGCAGTCACCATACTTTTGGTTTCACTTAACGCTCAGTTTTCCAGGACCAATTCACAGTGCTAAGCGGGGGTTGCCTGTAAACTAATATGAGCCAGCAGTGTGCTCCTGTTGAAAAAATAAAAAGCCAACAATATATAGGGTTGTATTAAAAGAAGTGTCACTTGCAAATCAGGGAAAGAGATTCTTTTACTGTATTCAGCACTGGTGAGGCTGCACCTAGAGTACTGTGTTCAGTTTGGGGCCCACACTTCGAGAAGAATGTGGACAGTTTGGAAAGAGTCAAGTGCAGAGCAACAAAAATTACTAGGGTCCTGGGAAGAATAACTTACAAGGAAAGGCTGAAAGAACTAGGGTAATTGAACCTGGAATTGAGAAAATTGACCTGGGATTTGATAATAGTGTTCAAATACCTGACATGATTACAGAGATGATGGAGATGGACATTTCTCCATGATCAAAGGGGACAGGACTAGGAGCAGCAGAAGAAATGTTAGGCTGGAGTTTAAGGGAATCGTTCTGACTAGGAGGATGCTCCAGTATTAGAATAGGCTACCTAGGGAAGTTATGCCATCTTCATCCTTGAAAGTTTTCAAGAGCAAGTTAGACAGACACTTGGGTGGGGTAGTTTAGTCAGGGATGCTCCTTGAGAAGGGAGCTGGACTAGATGACCTTGTGAGGTCCCTTCCAGTCTTGCTTCCCTATGGTCCCAAAACAAGATCACTCACATCACAATCTAAGTTTAAAGCACTGGATACTTGGAACACAAATTAAAAAATGATTATTGCAAAATTAATAATAACGTTTTGCATTATCATTATTGTCCAACTATCTTTTCCCTTTTGTCATTCAATATCTGTCCAGCCATGACTTCTTCTCACTCTATTCTGTATATATCTCCTCTTTTTCTACCTTTTGTGAGAAGAGAACTGTGGTTTGGTTTTGTAATGCTTGAATCACAGCCACAATGTAATTTAACTAGGATTGTATTTCTTGAACTATTCCACCCCTGCCTTCTGGGAGAGAGCTGTTATGGATCTTTCCATAACCTGCCAGTACCTCTTAACTATCAGTTTGAGAACTAATGCAATAGATACCTTAAATACAGAAATAACACTCTGTTTCTCCAAAATCCCATGTGTTCAACTTCCATGGCATGTAAATCATATCGTTTCAGTTATAATATAACTTCCTTCTCCTTAGAAAAATAGACTAATAATATATACTGGTAGCACCATCTTTTAAGCTCTATAAAATGGTCATAATAAACCTAAAACTTTTTTCATCTTGCATGAATGGGTTGAAAACTGTTGCAAGTCTCTGATTTTTGCCAATTTCTTTTCTAATTAATCCAGTCATGGCTTCAAGAGCTCGTATCCAAGAAGATTAGCTGAATCCTTATGAAATAGGGGTCCTACCTGCATGGTCAGTAAGTGTCTAATAATCCAGAATGGGGGGAAAGAAGTAGAAAGAAGCACAAGATAACAGAGTAGAACTGCTCCAAATTTCCAGTCATCTTTACTTTTCCTGGAGGTATTATAGCTGTAAACGGCATAATCAAACAAGAATAGCTTCTTGCTTTGCATAGTTTATTTCTTCAGTTGACAAAAAGCTAAACCATAGTGCTAAATAGTGTAGTTTTAATTCAACAAAGCACCTTTCCAAGGTAATGAACTCAAAAGGAAAAAAATGGCAACTGAAATCAAAGGGTTAGCTAAAGTCTAAATAAATCCTGGAAAGAGATGAACAAAACAGCCATCGCTTTGATTTACAGTTGAACAGCTAAGTCTACCAGGTGTGAATGTGCCTAAGTGAAAATCAAACTCTTCCTGCAGCCTCTGGCCATATGTCTGAGTGGAGCCAAAAAGAAAATAAAAATGACAACATATATCTCAAAAATTGAACACAAACATGAGCATCATCTCATGAACTCAACCAAGTAAGACTTAGAAGCAAAGAATTTAGAAAACATCTGAAATTACTTCCTTACAGAAGGCATGCAATGAGCAGGTGAATGTACCCTAAACACATGTCCCTCAATTAAAATAATCTAGTTCCAAGTTTTGACCTTTTTGGATTTTAGGGCTGAGGTAAGTTGTTTAACAGAATCAGATGTTGACCATGGATATCTAAAGAGCTATCCATTCAAGGCAAACCTGGAGTGAATCACACTAGGATAGCCACTCACAAATATGTAGACTCTGTTCAATTGCTACAACTGAAAACCTGCACAGGAACAAGACTTGTCACAAGCTGTGCCAACAGTGGTTGGTGCCAACATCAAAGGGCGAGAAGGTAAGGAGGCAAAATGATTTAGGAATATCCTTTGTGGCACAGCTTCCCCTATTACAGTGTAGGATGTCTGCCAGTGTTACTTGGTACTTGGCAAATTCCAGGTTGGCCTGTTGTGGATCAGTGGCTTAAAAAACCCAAGATCTGCTTGGTAAGGCCTGCCCTAGAAGGAGATGGCACTATTTGCAAACCATAAGGACATCAGCCTGTACATATTGCACTCTATGCAACAAACAAGAATAGCTTACTCTGGGATTATATTCTCCAGTCCCTGATCTCCTAGTTTTTGATATTGGGAATAAGCACAGACTGAGGGGAAAATACTGTGTTACAGACTTGGAACAATCAGCAGTGGTGGAAGAAGTTCAAGATATGGAAAGCCTCTTTTCTGGCAATTGATGGTGAGGTAGCAGCAGAGCTTGAGAAACAGACCATCAATATGAGGTTCCCTTGCTCATGAAAACTATGTAATGGGTGTCTGGTATCTGGTAACTTTGCCTTTTACTAGCCCACTGAAAACCAAGTTGGTGTGGGGAAATCTATTATTTATGCTGCTGTGTGAAGTGTGTGCTGTGTTAAAAAGGTATTGGCCCTGTGTTTCCTAAGGTCTGCAAACCCTAAGATGTTATCAAAGGTTTTGAACTTCTGGAGCTCCCCAGTTCTGTTGCAATGATCATTGGAACAAACATTCCCATTCTTTGCCCTACTAGGCCTTGAAGGCCATAAACAAGAAAGGTTGTGTGGGGGAATCTGTCATGCTGCACTTTTGCCTTGCATGAGAAGGTCCAGCATTTCTATGCAAGTGTATTTGCTGGAGAGGTAGCCTCCTTGATGGCAAAAGTCATAGAGAGGAAAGTGGTACATGACCCCTAATAGGCTGATGTCAGTGTGCCACTTTGACTCAGAGGCTCTGCTTACTAAATCTTTTATGAGTCCCATACAATATTATATTATCCATGGATATGTATTGTTAATGAATTGCTTTTGAAGACATAGTATAAAATCTGTTTAAGTTCCCACTCTTGGACCAAAAAAAACTAATCTTTTTTTCCCCAGGATTAATAAGACATGGGTAAAGGAGCAAGCTCAAACTGTAATTATTTTCCAGTTTTTCTGTAGTTCAGAATACCTCAGATTTGATCCAGTTTCCCCTCCATTTACCTGTGGTCTTGACAAATCCATCTTTCCCCACTGATAGCTATTCAAAGTTCAATTCTGTGGGTCATCTCTTTGATCACATCATCTCTGTCTTTGTGCTTCTCCATTAGTTCCTCCTTATCCACTGCATGAAAAAACTACTCATCTTACCTCCAACAAACCTATTACCTATTACCTATTTTCTGCAGCATTAAGATATTGGCCTCTGTGTGTACTCTGATACTAATATCAGCCTTCACTACTCATTAAGTTTTCTAAGGGCCCTTTTACACATTAATTTTAGGCAGCTCCTGGAGCTCTTACCATTGGATTGTCCACACATTTACACCTGAAATTAGTTTTAAGCATATTTTAGGTGGCTTAAAGTTATGCCACTCCAGGGCAGGTTTCTCTCCAATCCATGTTACCCAACTCATATTCCATTAATGTGTGGTCATTCCCCATAGATGACCCAGACAAGTTACAGTCCTCCAGCATCCCAGAATGCAGGGTCCCTTCTTCTACCCTCCTTTTCTGTGTGGACAAACTTTCTACCTCCTAAACCATACTGCCCAGGGGGGTGGCTCTGGTACCAAGCCAACTCTCTCTCCTACCACCAGGGGTGTGACCTTCCCACACCTAGGGATGCAACCCCATGCAAACAACCTGCAAAGAACATGCCAGCTAGCCAGGTCACAGGGCATGTATGGGTACAGGAGCAGTGTCTAGATGAATGGTAGGGGACCAGATCAGGTCTCTATGAGCTGGAGCTTCCTTCCTGGGGCAGGGGCAATAACTCCCCCAAAAACTCCTTCCTTCACTGCTTCTACCTCCCAGCCACCTAGGAAGTAGGACCAGCATCCCCATGTCTGAATCCTAAATAATTAAAACATGAGACCTTCTTTAATGGACTTCCTCTTTATTTCTTTTTACATTCTTCCTTTTCTTGTATCTTTCAGTAGCTGACTTCCTTTATTTCACCACTTTCCCCCACACCCATTTCCATCTCCCACTTCATTAGCCCACCTCTCCACCAACCCATCTCTCACCCCCCCTGCCTCCTCCCACCAGAGCAAGGATAGAAACCTGCCCTGGCTCACCAGCCCTGTAATGGCAACTCACAATGGTCACTCCTACTCAGCCCCCCATTCACCAGCCTCCAGTGGCAATTCAAAGCTGTGCAGGTGGGGGACAGATAGAAAGATTTTAACTTTAAGTGTGACTGCTCCCAACTTGAGCTAGCACTAACACTGATCAACATTTGAACAGCTCTAAGTGCAATGCCTAACAAGGTCCTAACAAGCACATCTGCACTTTCTCCTATGCTATCCCACAAATATGGGAGGACCTCCCTAGAAACATTCACGAGAAAAGCCAATTCACCATCCACTTCCAAAAGGCTTCACACCACTAAAGTTCCTTCAGAGAACCTTAAAATGTATATTTAATTTATTTTTCCTGATGCAAACCTTCAGTTGAAAGAAGGGTGTGGATGGAAATAACTGGGCTTGCTACAAATTCACTTCTCAGTGCTGAAGATAAAGGAAAAAGATAAAGGATAGGAAGCCTTGAAGGGGAGTGTAATATTGTTTTGTCCCCAATTATAATACTGCCTTTTTTGCCGTCTGCACATACTATACAGATTTGAATAATCAACCCAGAAGTACAAAAGATCCTAGAGAATGAGGTTGAATGCAAAATGTCGTTACAAATTGGTGGCATTTTACTGCTTCTCTCTCAAAGAACTACAGTCTATTGAAACAGTGACTGATTTTACAGTAAGTTGGAGTCCATACTTAGACTAACAAGATTTTTATTTTAACATTCAATGTGTTCAGTTTCTCTGAAAAAAATGGAGTGATATTTCCTTTGATGTTTCCTTTGAGTTCATTTCCCACAAAGTGTGATCTAGTTCTGATATTGCTATAAAAGACATCTATTCAAAATAACCTCACTGACTTAAAAATCTGGACCTGCCAAGTTCACCTAGTTAAGTTATTTTATAGTCTCCAGTGTCATAAAAAGATAGGCTTCCCCAAAACAGTGTAGCTGACACAATTATTTTCTCAGCTGCTTCCTAGAAACTATTGTGATTAGTTAAGTAACCCTGTAACTAAGCCTAGGATTATCTTTAATAGATTATTTCTTCTGTTATCTAAAGAGGACTTCCTTTTCTTAATTGACATTGTTTTTATAACCTGCCCTTTAATTAATGTATTAATTTGTACTGTTAAGGACTGATAGAGGAATGTTAGATGAACATTCAGCAAGTCATTTTAAATTCCTCAAGCCAAGATTTATAAGTCCACAGCAGTTCTGATTCTCCCTTACTGATGTACTCATAATTTTCAGTGCATAATGCACTTACAATTTGGCAATTAGCCAAAAACAAAAATCACCTTCTGAAAAGCCATTCAAACAGTGTTGCTGCAAATCTAACACTGGCCAAGACTGTTAACCTCACAATTTGCTGATTGGTCCCAAAAGAGGTTGCAATTCTGCTGGAATATCCATGAAAATGATGTTTTAAAGCACTTTAAACAACTCAGCTGCACCAACTTTTCATTTCAGGGACAATTGCTAGATTTTTTTTTCCAGGCAAGACATTTTGAAACACAGAATTCAGAAGTAGGCACTGTTTGTCCCCTTTTGTCTTAATGGGATATCTACATTGTCTTTATATGCACCCTCTTCTGTGTGACCTCCAAACTTAAAGCAGGCACCGCTCCTTACCCTGTCCATTGTTTGCCTAATGTACATTGAATGCTCATTGACATGTCCATATTGTGCTCACTGGTACTCACATCCAGATCTGTGAATGTCCCATATTTCCCAGCACCATATATCAATAAGCCTTCTAAGAATTGCTCTCTTGAAAGACAACTTCTCCCTCCTTAACACCTTTAAGAATGAAAGTCTAGAATATTACATTTGTAGCAGTGGTCTGAACCATGAACCTGTTAAGAGGACTTCCTCACAATAGCAGCCCAAGTGTTAAGGATATGAGACAGTAGTTCCAAGAGATAATGAATGGCTTTTACAGAAACATACAAGTGTCCAGGACACAGAGGAAATATACATAACACAATCAGAAGATGCTATGCTGTGATTGCTTTCCCCTTGTGCATGACTGTATCCTGAAGAAGAATTAGTATGGTGTTATGGAATCACATTCTTTTGGGCACATGGAAGTGCTAAAAGGAGCATCAACAATTCTATGTGAGGAAGGAGACTTTCATGAACTTGAACCAGAAGCCTACCTCTGACATGCAGCACACCAGTGCAGGTACCCACAGTAGTGTAACTAGGGTTGTGAGATGAGTAGGGCACCAGCCCCAGGTGCCAACTTGGTAGGGCTCCCTCCTTCAGGAGTCTTTGCTATAGCAGGTGCAGCCCAGCCATAGGAGTGCAGGTGGTCAGGCACAGCCCCATGGCCAGTAGTGTCTCTATGGAGGAGGGGGGACTAAAGGAGAATGACACCCATGACAGGCATAGCCCTGCCCCTGGGGGATGGGAGGAGTGATGAACAGAGTACCAAGGGCAGTCCATAGGGAGCCTGAGCCACTTCCTGTCTCTCAGCAATAGCAGCATGGGCTGAAGCTGCTACAATAGCAGCAATAGCAGCTGTTGTTTAAGTAAGAAGAGGTCCAGCAGGTAAGACTCCTCTCCCCCAATCCTAACTCTCCAGTGATCAGCATAATTCCTGACTCCTCTCTGCCCCAAGTGCTGGAAGAGCTAGCTATACTTCTGGGTGTTCATGCTGGCTGATAGCTTTGATTGACGGTAACAAGTCCAGACACAACAAGGCAATGGCTAATCAGTTTGGTGTTGGTAAGTCATGTGTCTGGCTTGTGGTGATGGAGAGTAGCATTAGTTCTATACTAGTCATTTACCCATGGACTGTTAGCATCAGGAATTTATCTACATTGTAGATGGCTTTTGGAGAACAGGCCATCAGAAAACTCTGAGCTGCACTGATGGCCTTTGATAGTACACATGTGCCCATAGTTTGCCTTCCTACAAGAGGGATTTTAACAGAAAGTGTACTACTTCCTGGTATGGCAGGGTTTAATGGATCACAGGGGCAGGCTCTAGAGTACCAACGTGGGAAGCCCATATAAGATGCATGATGCCAGGGTTATGGTTTGCAAGTTTGGATCTTACTACATCCTGGTGACATCCCTATTGATGAGATTCTGGGCCCCAGCATTGTTCGGGGGTTCTGCCAATCCTCTCCTGTTGTGACTAAGAAGCTGTACCTAGACTTCTTCTCATATCTTTGTTATGTTTTTTCCAGAATTGTGCACAAGCAATGGCTCTTTCCATTGCTACAGTGAGGTCCTCCTTCATATAGGTTTCACCAAGCAGTTAGAAAACGAGCAGGTGCCCCATAGTCTGCACTTCACCACACTCACATGTATTCATGTCATTACAGTAGCTGCCTTTTGATCATGTTTGTTTTTGATCATCTAGTTGTACATGCGTGCGTGCATGTGTGCAGGGGATTCAGGCATCACCGTAGGACACGCCCCCATGAGCATGAACATGTGGTTTGAGGCACTGTAGAGCCATCTGGAGCAGCACAAACTTTACGTGCTACACATGCACATAATTCACTGTGATGCTAGTTTGTAGTGGGCAGTTCGTTTTGACACTGGAAGATCCCAGTGTCAAAAAAACAAAAAACCACACACACACCAGAAGAAAGTGGAGCAGCTCATGTGGCAGCAATGTGCACCCCCAGAAACCAGAGCCAATTTTCCCTGACCTTGAGCACATATCACTTAGGAGAACAATTTCCAGTTGTGCAAATTGGGCAAGCTTTGAGTCCTCCCAGAGTCCTCTTTGCATGAAAATGTTTGTCCCTAGTTTTACAGATGGCTGTATGTGCCTGATTAATTTGATGGGAAAGGGTTGATTTATTTGTCAAAATAAAAGACCAGCTTAATTATATAACCCTGTGCTTGCTAGTTTGGGGACATGGGGTGCCATTTAATTGGTTACTGTAGACTGCTTGCAGTTTTTTGGATACTTTAATAAAAGCTTTTTACAATAGCTACAGCTTATCATGTCCTTACAGTAAACTGGAGAACAAGAGTGCTTATACTTAGAAATATCTGCAAAGTGAAATAAAGAATTGTACAATCAGATCTGTTGGTAGTTAATGGGTGCATCTATGCAAGACATTACATGACCATAGCAATGAACTATAGGAACATCTCTATGGTAAAGTAGCATCAGCAGGCAGGAACCGTGACACCAACACTACAGCAGCGTAGTGTCTAAAAATAACTGTGCACCACCGGGACTGCAAGTACTAAATAACTACACACAGTCTCTATATAGATATAATATATCAATGCATATATATATAATATCTATCTATATATATATGCATTGACTCTTCCATCTAAGCTCTCCATGCTCATTACTTATATACAAGTAGGAAATTAATTCTTCCTATATGACTTCTTCCTAAAAGAGCCAAAATTTGAAAGTTTTATGATTTTTGGCTGGCCATCCATTGTTAGTCATGAGCTTGGCTGTCCAGAGGTAGTAAAATGATAAAAATATTCATTATTTTAAATTGGACATCAACGTGTCTGTCTGTGGCACACTATTGGAGGAGTGTATTTCACAACTAGGCCTCTTATACCAGCACGGCTTCCCTGATTTCTTTCAAGTTGGGCCACTCATGGAAGACAAGCCATTTCATTTCCTTAAACAAAAAAAGAAAGGTGTCATTTGAGGCCAGTGGAGAGGTTTTCTCAGTCTAAGTAAAGAAAGTGTTTAAGAGCCTGCTGACAGCACAATTTATCAGTGAATGTAGAAGTGTAATTAGACTGGTGAAGCAGCAGATTTTGCCTTATCAGGTATTCTAACTGACTAACTGGAATGGACAAAAATCTGGATGAATATTGATGAGTAGCAGAAGCTAGCAGTTTGATTGAGAACCATAGTAAATACCCTTTCCCCTCCCCCCTCAGATCCAGTAGGGGAAAGGGAGAACAAAAATCAAAATTGGGATTTGAGGGATTCTATTCAGAAGTTGTCATTAGTCAAAAGGCCTTTTGCCAAAAATCAGCAACCCCTCCACACCATAGCCAGTACCACATACAGACCTCCACCAGTGACACATGCAGGATGGTGTCCATGGAAAAAGGGCTTACAAGAACACAAATTACTTCAGATGACTTGAGACTAATAAACAGTCACATAAGACCAAGTCCAAGCTCCATTTTTGTAGAATCATAGGAAAGTGGTGCTGGAAGGAATCTCACAAGGTCATTTAGTCTGGCCCTCTGCTCAAGACAGGATCATCCTTGCCAGCCAAGTGCCGGTCTAACCGGCTCTTGAAAATTTCCAGGGATGGGGATTGCACAAGTCCTCTAAGTAGCCTCTTTTAATGCTTGACCACCCTCCTGGTCAGAAATTTCCTCCTCATTTCCAACCAACAAATTTCCACGGCTACAGTTTAAGGCCATTGCTCCTAGTCCTAGCCCCCATGGTCACAGAGCAAAGTCAATCTCCATCCTCTATAGGTTACTTTAAACTATAATCCGTGAACATGGTTGTTTTACAATCATGACAAATCGTTAGAAAAAACATCTTTGGTCTTTGATTACAATTCCAAAGAGATGTGTGATCATGTAATTGTAGTTACAATCAATAAAGCAGTTTTCTAAAGCATTCATTGATTGACTTCTGTATTTACCCTTTCTTCTCCCCTGCTTAGCAGCCCTCTGGGAGTACATCTGGCACTCCTAAATGGAAGGAAGAGCAGACAGCTGTGTAATCCTCTTGTGTGGGTTCCATCTGTAACTGAAGCCAATCAGACTCTGAATAAGGCCAGATTTCCCCTAAGCACAAATGCCTTAGCTGTCTACCATGAAACCTCTCCTCTTTTACAACAAAGCTTCCTTCATAACAATAAACAAAATGGACAACACTTCTTGGGTTGACTCTCTTTTTGGAGCGTACAGGACAGAATAGGAGGCATACAGAAAGGCTACAAGATACAAGGAACAAGGAATTATGAGAATGTGAATGAATGCCTGTCTGCATTTGAACCTTGTTACTTATATCTGTACTGCCAGCACACTGCAAGTTAGCTGTACTGAGACACTGTAAGAGGAAACCCCAACTTTGTTAACTGATTTCAACAGGGGTTACCCTGATTAACCCCAACCCTGTTAATCAGAGTGGGAGCATGAGTTTTGTAGCCCACAAGGGCCAACAGCTGCAACAGGTAACCTCAACAAGAACACAAACCCCAAGGCTGGGGCTTGCCAAGGACATGGAGAGTACAGGACAAGACCAGCCAGATCTCATTGGAACAAGTAGAAGCAGCTAAGCTAGGCTACAGCAGATGGGGGCAGGAGTCAATTAGGCTGATTATCAAGAAAAGCAGAAATCTCTGTGTGTAGCTAGAGAACCCACTGACAGGAAGGCTAGAGTTCTGGGGCACATAAAGCCAGGACCTGAGAGTGAGTAGAGGAGTTAGACCATTCAGACAGGAGGGAGAGGATTGCCTGAGGGGGAAGTTGTAGGAACCAGACTGGCTGGAAGGAGAAAGCAAGGGGAGCATAGGGTGTACAATGAGGCAAGGAGCCAAAATAGGGTGACTTTTACTTGGAAAATGGTTTGCTTGTGTTTATGTTCTGACAACACTTAACACTGGAGGACCAGATTGTGCCTCTAGGAACAGAGGGAGCTACAGGTACCTGAGAGGAACTCTGATACTGGGGTTAAAACCCAGAAAGCTAGAGAGTCTGGAGTAGTGGACCTGGCCTGAAGGGTCTTAGCCAGATAAAAAGGGCTGAGGCCAGGCAGGTAGAAGCTCAGACAAGGGTTTTGGGGCCTAAGGGCCCCGTGTTGATTTTGGACATAGAAGTCTGCTATGAAGTGACCACTAAGAGTCATCTGCATGGTATGGGCATGAATATGGGAGGTATCTAGAGCAGGGTTTGAATTATGAGGGGGCTGAGTCCCTCCATAAGAGACAAGAGCCCCCCTGTAAAACTTGGAAATAATAACCTATGCGGGATCTCCAATTTTATTAGGGCAATGTGATGGGCAGTCTTTTATTTTGTTCTTCCCCCCCCAGTGTCAAAGTGAAATTTGAACCCTGATCTGGAGGTCATGATTCTAGCACCTAAGGCTTCTTAAAGACAGAGTGTGTAGGGGAGTTGGGGAATTCTCCATTCACTCCCTTTCCCTCAGTTCCCAGGAGGCAAGCTGCTTTGCTAGCAGTGGGATGAGCCACTGGTGGCTGGAGCAGAGCAACAAGGGAGCCTGTCCTTGTGTAGCACTCCCTGGAAGCCTCAAGGTATGGCTAGGTTCCTCCAGGTGGGAGTGCGGGCATCTGGAGCAGTGCAGAAGCCAGTACAGCTGTGGTTTAGCACTTTAAAGGATACTCCTGAGAAACAGAGTCTCCTAGAGAAAGAGGCCCCATCTAGGATCACTGAAGCTGGAGCAGGACATCCTGAGTGGTTCATATCTCCAGAGAAAACACCTGACCTCAACTCATCACAGGTGATCCTTTTAATACAAGACAGATGGGCCACAGTTGAACACCAGAAAGAGACACTGATATGCTAGGAACAGGCACTGGAAGACCTGAAAGGACATGGGAAGTGGTAAAGAGGAGAATCCTATGCCTGAGAGAGGTCCTCCCAGAGGATGAGGGGCATACCTGCCTGTATTTTGTTATTTTAGTGCCAGACAAACTAATAGGCATTCCCAGTTGCTGTTGGAGAGGGTACTATGTTTAACTCCTGTCTGAAGCATTAAACAGCAGGAGCCCCTAATCTTCATCTACCTCCCAGAGGTAAGTATCTGTTCACCCACAGATTGGCTGATCTCCTCTGAAGAGCTTTAAACTAGGTTTGATGGGGGTCGGGGAACCGGTGGTCAAAGAGAGCCCAGGGTTGGTAAGCCATAAACCTGGCACCAGACCACACCAAGTAAGTAATAAAGGGAATACATGCCATCAAGCCACAGGGGCACCAAGAGCCCCCTTTGGGGGACTAAAATATCTTTATACAAGTGCTAGGAGTATGGGAAACAAGCAAGAGGAGCTCACACTCTTGCTTGCTAGCACCCAGTATGACCTAGTTGGACTAACCAAAACCTGGTGGGATTCTACACACAATTGGGCAGTAGACATTGAGGGGTATAGGTTGTATAGGTGCAACAGAGTGGGGAAAAAAGGTGGGGGGGTAGCACTCTATGTTAAGGAGTAGTATACATCTTCCACCATCAAGGCGGGGGTGGAGGAGGGGAACACCAAGGCATTGTGGGTCAGGATCCAGGTGGAGCCAAGGGAAAAGGACGTGGTTGTGAGGGTCTACTAAGGCCTCCTCAACAGGATCAAGTGCTAAATGATTTATTCACCGGGCAGCTAGCAGATGCCACACAGGTGAGGGAGGTAGTGGTCATGGGAGATCTAAACTACCCGGATATCTGCTGGGAGGAGCAGACACACAAGACAAGCCACTCATGGAGGTTCTTAAACTGTGTGCAGGACCTCCACCTAACTCAGGTGGTGTCTAGTCCCTTGCTTGACCTGGTCTTGGCAACAAGGGATGATCTCATGGGGAACATCTGAGTTCATGGTAGCCTAGGAGATAGGGACCATCACTATCCAGCAAAGGGTGGGGGTAAAGTAACTAGTGGGGCTAAGGTGTTGAACTTCAGAAAGGCCAACTTTAGCAAGCTTAGAAGGCTAGTTAGTGAGGGGATGCAACTCAAGAACATAGAGCATATGGGGGTCCAGGAGGTTTGGAGGTAGCTCAAGGGAGTGATCCTTGGGGTTCAAAGGGAGTCTATCCCATTACATAGGAAGGGAGGTAAGGGGGCCAAAAAGCCCCCTTGACTGAACAGGGAACTCCAGGAGAGCCTGGGGGCAAAGGAAGAGATGTATAGGCAATGGAAGCAGGGAGCAGCCACCAAGGAGGAATATATCTCCCTGGTGTGCTACTGCAGGGAAGCAGTTAGACAGGCCAAGGCGGGGCTTGAGGTCAGGCTGGCTTCAACGATCAAGGACAATAAAAAGTCCTTCAGGTATATAGCAGGCAAAAGGAAAGCTCAGAGCAACATAGGGCCCCTGAAGGACAGATCAGGACAGCTGGTGGTTGACGTTGGGAAAAAAAGCGGAGCTCTTCAATGAGTTCTCCACTTTAGTATTTCTAAGTACCAACCAAGCCAATTTCCCCCACCTCAATCACTGATGGATGTCCACATCACACCAGTCCGCCTACGGTTACTTCTGAAATAGTTAAGGAGCTCCTGGAGGAGCTGGATGGGTACAAGTCAACAGGCCTGGATGACCTCCATCCATGGCTGCTTAAAGAATTGTCCAGTGTCATAGCTGAGCCACTGGCACAGCTGTTTGAGCACCCATCGTACTCCAGCCAGGTCCCTGAGGACTGGAGAAGGGCCAGTGTGGTGCCCATTTTCAAGAAAGGGAGAATGGATGAGCCGGGTAACTTTAGGCCAGTCAGTCTTACCTCTATTCCTGGGAAAATGCTAGAGAAAATAATCAAAGAACACATTTGTGCAGGCCCAGCAGGAAACAATGCTGAAGGGAAACCAGCATGGGTTTGTCACAGGTAGATCCTGCCTGACAAACCTTGTAGCCTTTTATGACCAGGTCACGCACTGCCTGGATGCGGGAGCTGAGGCTGATGTCATCTTCCTGGACTTTAGGATGGCCTTTGACACAGTTTCACATCCTATCCTCATTGGGAAGCTAGCAGACTGTGGAGTCAGGTGGGTGGCCAACTGGCTTAGGGACCACACCCAGAGAGTGGTGGTAGATGGTTCCTTCTTGGCTTGGAGGAAAGTGAGCAGTGGGGTCCCACAGGGTTCAGTCCTCAGACCAATATTATTCAATATCTTCATCAGCAATTTGGACGAAGGCGTGAAGAGCACCCTCTCCAAGTTCGCTGATGATACCAAGTTATGGGGCAAAGTTAGTACACCGGAGGGCAGGGAACAGAGTCAGGCTGACCTGGACAGGTTGGATCAATGGGCAGAGAAAAATAGGATGTAATTTAATAAAGAAAAATTGAAGGTACTCTACCTGGGAAGGAGGAATCTCCAGCAAACCTATAGGTTGGGGAGTGTCCTCAGCAGCTCAGAGGCAGAGAAGGATCTTGGAGGCAGAATTGACTCCAAGATGAACATGAGCCGGCAGTGTAACAAGGCCATCAACAAGGCCAATTGCACCTTGTCATGCAGTAGCAGGTGCATGATTAGTAGATCAAAGGAGGTGACGCTCCCCCTCTATGCAGCACTGGTCAGGCCGCAGTTGGAGTAGTGTCCAGTTTTGGGTGCCACACTTCAAGAGAGACACAAGGAATCTCAAGAGGGTCCAGAGGAGGGCCACTCGCATGATTAGTGGCCTTCATAATAGACCCTGCAGGGGGAGGTTGAGAGAGCTGAATCTCTTCAGCCTTCACAAGAGATGGTTGAGGGGAGATCTTGTGGACGCCTATAAATTTATTTGGGGAGGTCAACAGGCAATAGGGGATGTGCTGTTTACTAGGGTGCCCCAGGGAGTGAGTAGGAATAATGGGTGTAAACTAGTTGAGAGTGGATTTAGGTTAGACATTAGGAAGAAATTTTTCACAGTAAGGGTGGCCAGGATCTGGAATGAGCTTCCAAGAGAGGTGGTACTATCACCTAGCTTGGAGGTCTTCAAGAGGAGGCTAGATAGTCACCTTCTGGAATCCTCTGACCTCAGTCCTCTTTCCTGGCAGGGGCAGGGGGTCAGACACGATGATCCATTGTTGTCCCTTCTGACTCTACAATCTATGAATAAGAAGGCCTGTGGACGGGATAGGGGCAGGGCCCCCATTATAGGCCTGTGGGCCTTGCTCAAGGACGTAGCTGATTTTGACTGGGAGGGAGATGGTGGAGCCATTTTTCTTCTCTGGGATAAAATTTTAACTCAGTAACGTCAAGTCATGGCAGGAGAGTATCCCAAGAAGGTAGTGTATTCTCTAGCAGGATACACAGCACTGGTCAAGCCATGGGAAAAGGGGATGGCCACAGAGTACATCTATAGGGGATGAAAGAGAAAAAGCACCGCTCTGATTTTGTAGGCTGCCTCCCTTTTACATATTTAACAGCAAGCCATGGCAGATGAGAGATGGGAGGCAGAGGAGGTCAGAGAACATGAATAGGTCAGTCTGGCCACTAGGGGCACCAGATTCCAGGATGCTTGTCAGAGTCCAAGAACAGCTTGGCCTATATTCATTCCCAAATGATTATCATCCACACCAAAAATTTCTAAGACAAGAACACTAGCCCAAATAGGCTAATATTTTGCAGGGCAAATGCAAACTAAAACAGGCTTGTCAAATTCACCCCATACCATGTCTAGACCATGTGGGCTCCTCATGGACCAGAACATGAGGCAGCAAAGGAACCAGAGGGTCAGTGGCAGGGCTGGAGGTGCCAGTAACTGTGGCAATGGCAACAATAAGGCAAAGAGCTGCAGAGCAAACAGGGCTGTATTGGCACAATCCCCTACTCACCCTGTAGTCTGTGGACCAGATATTTGAGTGGCAAATAATGTTGATGAAAATTTTTGCATGCAAGTGTGTCCTCTATATAGAAATCATTGTGCTAAAGAAAAGAAAGCCAGGACTGGACTTTGGCCATGTCACAGTAAATACAAATAATGTTACAGTGACCCAAGTGAAATTCCCAAATAGCTTATATTCTCTTCAGCCAAGCAGCAATGGTTCACTTTTAAGGGGATAATTCCATGTGATAAATTTCAGCAGAGTACGCCTGACATATACTAATGTAGGTGAAATTAGAATCAGGTTCACTTTGCTTAATCTGAGAGCACCTGGACAGTACACGATAAAGGTATTGGCTCCGATTCTCAGGTCACTGACATTGAATGGGAAAACTTGTGACCTTGAAATTTAAGATGTGTTTACACATCTGCTGCAAAACAGATCAGAACTGTTCCTTCAGTAGAAATGTACCATGGTAAAAAAACACTGTCAGCAAGAATCTACCAGATGCTTCTGACAGCCTTAGATCAAAAAGTGGGTCCCAAACTGAACCACCTCCATAGCATTGTGTTGCAAGTATTTCCTGCATTTTCATTACTAAAATGGGTGACCCATTTGATAAACTTCTTACTACATTAATGGTCTGGGTATGGGGTTAATCAAAACTTGTCTTCCTGGCTCTTTTATGATACTGTGCAAGAATGCCTATGAACATCTTAATTTAGCACTTCCAGGGTATGTCTACACATGCACCAACTGTGCAGTCATTTAGTACTTGCTTAAGCACTTGCTGTACTGCCAAGGCTTACAAGCCCACATCACAATCCTCTTTAGGCAAGTACTAAATGACTACACAGTTACTGCTGTTACGACTTAGTCCTGGCACCACACAGGTAGTTTCCAACACAACTGCATAGCATCTCCGGCATCACATTTCATGCCCACCAATACCACGTCACTGTAGCTTGTCGCTACAGCAACATAGCATCTGAGTAAGCTTGTGAATTGTTTGTTACATTATTATATGTGCCTATGATGTAGATGTGCATCTCAAAACTGTGTCTTTCTGTGATATCACAAATACTTAACTTATGTCTGAACATACATCCTTTGATTTCCAGAGGGTCTGGGCACCTATCAATTCCACTAGCTACAACCTACTGGCTAATGGAAATAAAATGTCTTCCCCCTACACTTTTGGAGTGCTAACTGCCCTAGAAGCAATAAGGAACACTACTGTACAGGGAGCAGCAGGTCTGTGGCCAAAGCATATAGCCTCTGCAGTTGCTCCAGGTCCTTTTTCAGAATGTGCCAAGTTACTACATCACAGATCAGAGCTGTCAGGATATTGTTACAGTTCTTAGCAATGACTGCTGCTTGGCTGGGAATTTAACATAGCGATGCCATCATCAACTGGTTTTCAGTGTGCCCAGCACCAGGTTATTAAATTACATGGTCAGGGTTAAAAAAAATATGCATTGTTTTTTGGTTTGGCCATAATTGCATTTGTTCAGTGATGATTAATCTAATATCACCGCTATATAAGCCATGAATATTTCATCAATGGCTGTTGGTTGCTAAATGAGGATGAATGGGGGTTTTTAATGCCATGTTCCTCGGTGTTAAAACAAATCAGTTATTTCTTGATAGAAGTGCATTGGTTTTACGGTTTCAGTAATATTCCCCAATAGAACTATACAATCAAAAATAGCAAAATCTTGTAGCACTCAGGAGTACTAGCACCAGAATATATCATAAGGCACAAAAAAAAAAAAAAAAAAAAAAAAAATTTTTTTTAGAAGGTAGCAGTTGGTGTTTGAAAGCCAGGTATTTTGCTCATTATAGCAAATTACCAGTTATGTAGGAGGAGTAACAGACTTTAATGGTGTTGGCAGCTGGAGCATGTTAATTAGACGTATCAGCAACACCTTTACAATAGGAGTGCAATTCTGCATTCATTTGCCCCTCAGTTGTATGAAAAGCAGGATTACTGTTGACAGTGGAATATGTTCGAGCACAAAAATATTTTGTACTTTTGGAAAAATGCATTTGAGCATTAACCCTCAGGAAGTCGGTCATTAGCTGTGACTAGCAATGGCTGATAACAAACCACCCAATATAAGACCAAAATTAATGGAGTACCCAATTTCAGCAGTTAAAATGAGACTGAGCAACTGTGTTTGCAAATCAGCTATCACCTAAACAATATGACCTCTGTTTTGTGACATTAAGTGAGCGTCAACAGATAATTGTAACATTTTCCTGAACTGAAATCTGTCCTGTCTGGGGAGGTCCTTGTTTTCTATGCCAAAAGTGTCATAAACCTGCTGCAGAAGCTATACTGACATAATTGTTTCCCTTCCCTCTGAATTGTATTTAGGACATTATATATGAAATACTTGTGGCCTGACGCATGAAAAAATGTGGGGAATTTGTCTCTAGTGGGTTATGGAATAGAGAAAATCCCACACAACTTACTGATTTGTTTGATGCACTGGCTGGGGAAATTTTTAGCTACTTGCACAATTTCACAATGATTGCACACTTAATTCATACAACACAATTTTATTTTAAAATTCTTTGCTATGCATATAACACTGCTTACCTTAAGAAATACCACAAACATTAATAACACAATAACTACATATATCAGAAACAATGTTCCAAATACACTTCCTTCCCAAACAATGCTATAAGAATTAGTATTACAAAAACAATTACAATTAAAACTCAAAGTTTAATTTGAATCAATAATTTTTTTTTTTTAGTATTCTTACAATCCTAGAATTCTGAGAAACCAAATCCCCAGGTATACCTTCATTCTTTAGTTATGGTTTTTGGGTTGGTCTCAGCAGAACGGTTCAGTGGGCTGGCCTCAATACTGATAGAACTAAGTCCCCTTTCTTCAGTCCCTTTCGAGCACTCCATGGCTTTAGCATGAACTAAGAGACTCATGTTCACAGAGAAGTTGGTTCAGGTGATCAGTCTGATCTGGCCTACAGTTGTGATTCTTCCTTCATTGTTCTGCAAGTGAGGTTACCTCCAAATTGGAACTGTAGGTTACAGTTTTTATTGAGCGAGTTGCCATCTTTGGCCCCTCCTACCCAAACATGTCACTACTCTCAAATTTGGGCTCGGATCTTACTCAGATTTCTGCTGGGTTCAGTTTCTTTTGTTGATCATTTAATTACTTTGGGGAATTTCCACACCACTGAAGTGATCTTTCTTTCCAATCTTTTCAAAGGCCCCTAGGGTTTGATCTCTCAGGATGTTTGCTTAAGGGTCATTTTTAGGTTAACCTTGTTAAAGACTTCGAAAGATAAAATTCAAGAGTTAAGACTTTGAGCAAAGCCCAGACCTTCCACATGTAGGCCAAGACAATGGCCTAGATGAGAAGATGAATCTTATCTTTTTCTAAAATGGTTAATGGGCAACTATTACAAACATTCAAACTATTACATTCAGTATGAATGAATTCACTGCTGATTAAAAGCCCAAAGCCAACTGACCACTCCAGATGGATAAATACACATGTGCACACACAGGAGAGGGAGGCCTCTGCTGGTATTGGTTAGTGAGCAAGGGGAAATGAATGAGTGGGTCAATTCTCACTTGCATGTTAGTTGAAGGTAAAGGATCCTAGAGCAAGGCAAAGAAAGAAGAGAGAGAGGTTCCACCTAGGTGTAATGAGGACTCTGACATGGTCCTGTATGCCAATAACTCCTTTCTGCAGAGATAAACTTGAGGGTAATCAAAGTAGAGATTATGTAGAAGTACCTTCAAGGAGTAAGCTGCAAAATCAGCAGTTGAACTGAGAGATTTTGATCAGGGTCTTCCAAACTAGCACTCACGGCATGATTGCTTCACTTGCAGTGATTCCCCTGAAGCAGTACCTCACTTCAAGACAGGAAATAGACCTACCCACAAATTTGAATTGTTTCAAGCTTGGACAAGATGTATAAAGAAAGAAGATAGTGGCTAACTGCCTTGTCAGCCATGGAAGGAAGAGAGTTCATCATGATTGGGGGTGGGAGTCTCATCTAGAATTGATTAAACATTTGTTTGGCCTGTAGCACTACCCTTCTTCCTCCCCTTTCTGCCCTGAAATCCAGCAAAGTTCTGTTTGTTTTCAAGCAGGAGTGGCAAATATATATATATATATATATACACATACACACACACACACACACACACATATACATACACACACACACACACACACACACACACACACTATATCTATATATCTATCTAACTATAGATCTAGTCAGCTAGATCTGGCCTGTGGGTCACTGGACAACCCCATGCACTGCATAAGCTGTATCCAGCACCACATGCCCTATATACAGTACAGAAGCTCAATCCAGACTGCCTGCTGCATTTAGCAACCTGATCCCCTGTGCTATGTACACCCCTGGTGTGTGTGCTGGGCCTGGTGCAACATATTCCCCCATGCCAGCCCCATGGACCCACTGGGTCCTGGGATTGGTGCACATTGCATGCAGTACACTGGCTGGACCCAATGTTGCAGGTGCTGCATGGATGGGGAAAAACAGGGGTGGGAGGGGGTGGTCCCAGTCCAGCCCAAAGGCCCTCACCCTGGCCCACACGGTCAGATGAGTTTAACACTACTTTAAACCACCTAAAAAAAAAAAAAAAAAAGGGCGGGGGGGGGGAGAAATATGAGCATACAGACAGCACAATTTAGTTTTACACATCTCTTGATCCTGGAAGCTTTGGAGAAGGTAGTACAAGGTGTTGCCACTTAAGTTGAAGACCCAGAACCATTAGGTTGGAAGAAGTGGCAGTCATCATGCATTCTTAACTGGTAGCCACTGACTAGAGTGCAACTCCGAGCCACAAGCAGGTTAATGGTAAACCTAACTGGAGGCATTTCTTGTGGAAGACTAGTAAAACAGATTGAGAATTGACTTGGTCATATAAGTCAGGTTCCTTTCTCTGCTCTGCCTGAAAGTGAGCTTGCACAAGCTCTATGTTATCTGTGAAGTGGCTGAAGAATAATCTTCCAAGGCTGCAGTTTGAAACATTGCCTTGATTAACAACCCTTATTATAGCAGCCAGTGAAAGAACTGGAACAAAACCCTCATGATTGCTAGGCTTGCATCTCTGTCCATCTTTCTCTAGACTATGAAGAGGGCGAAGGTCTCAAGTCCATATTGAATGAAGGCTGAAATATTTTGCATTGTTGCATGACAACCTGTAGCCTGGGATGAGATTTCATTACCTGCAATTAATTTATGAAATGCTGCACTTCCGAGGTTTACAAGCCCATATCACAGTCCTCTAGAGAGAGGACTCAAAACGCACCTGACCCTTTATTGCAGCTTGAACTAAGGGAAGCTGGCCAAGCCAGCTGTGGAGAGGAGTATTGAATGGTTCCTACAATTTTGACATCAAAACAGGGCAGAAGAGCTGACCCAGACTACTGATTGTGGCCATTTGATGTCTTTGAATAAATATGCTGAAATAGCTGGACAGCACCACTCCAGAATACTAGCTTATCATGAAGTTATTATAAATGTGTCTTACTGATAACCACAAATGTTCAAAAATATAATTAAAAAAAAAATCAAACCTTCAAAATAAGATTTCAAAATACCCCAAGTTTGGGCTCACCCTTTGCCTTCCACTTTCAGCATTTCAGATGCACTTGGATTGTTATTTCAACCCTTTCCTCCATAACTACAGGCAAGCATTTTTTTTTTTAAATAAAAGCTGAGATTCTCAGCTAGTAACACAATTCAAAGAGCTGAAGAATAAAATTACAGCTGTTGAAAACACTGAATAAAAATGTGATGAAGTGCATTGTGCAACAACTATTATTTAATTTGCAATAGCCAAAAATAGGAGCAGACTAGAATTTTCTAATGAGTAGTTATAGGTTGAATATTATGATGTGTTGCAGGTAGCACCATTTAAGATGTTGCTACTGATCAATAACTTTTCCATTACTGCTTGCAGTATGGAAGTGTTATTTGAGCAAAATAATAAGAATTTCTACATCTCATTCCCAGAAAGCAGTGTGGTGAAACATTTGGGCTAAGACTGGCATGAAATTCATCAAATATTTTAAAGTGCCTGTAGCTGACAGGGATAAGAGCTTCCACATTTGTTAAGCTCAAAGATACTGCATAGACTTAGAGTAAGCAATGGCTCAGCTGTGTGCTGATGTCTGCTTTCTCCCCCTATTTTAACACTTCTTTGTTCTACTTCCTAGTTTTCTTCTCTCTCCATCATCTTTCATTTCCCTGGTTTAGTCTCCACTGGCAAAGATGTGAGCTTAATATAAACTTAGCCAGAGTTAAAGTTCTCCATAAAATAACCTCCCACTCAGGACATTTGCTGGGTAGGTACAGAACATAGTTCACTTGAGTTGCTCAAATAAGATGCCAATTACAAGAGATTGTGTGGGGTTTCAAGCTATGAATATAATGAGGTCATTGGGCTCTAGCTGGCTCTAATCATGGCCTCTAGCCTCCCCCATAGTTATGCCCAGTCTTACTCCATCTCTCTTCACTGGGTCTCCTGACCTGCCTCGCTTCTGTCTTTGGGTGCTTGACCCTGGCTCTGGCTTCACCCATGCTGCTTTGGCTTTAGCTCCACAGCCTCCCCCTTTCCATACTCTGACTTAATCACTGTGGCCTCCCCCTCTCTGGCCTTGCTTTCAGTCCCATGTCCCAGTCCCTCTGCCTCTTCAGGCTCCTGGCCTTTGCCTGGTTAAGGATCACGGTGTGCAAAGCACTCTGCTTTGCAGCCTCCAAACCACCCCTCAGATGCTCACCATTATCTGGTAGGGTGATAAACAAGTGACTAACCAAACAGAACCTCATTGGGCAAACATTAAGGGTCATCAACAAGAATCTCAACTCCACTGGGCAAGCATAAGCAGTTTGCAACAAAAGCCTCACCCCTTAGGGTACACTCATCAACAGGAAGAGGCTTCTCTTCTCCTAGTGGACTCAGTTCCTTCCATCCTGCAGGAAAGTTTTTCTTTCTTCTACTTGCCCTTGAGGCAAGCCTATATAATGGTCATCCCCTCCCTTACCATTCAGGTAATCCCAACTGCATAACTCCAGCCCAGCAGTTTCCCATTACCCCATTCAGAGTCTCTGCAAGAGGCAAGTCCATAGCCCTGGGTCAGCTGTTTCTTGTTAAAAACAGTCTGTGTCTGCTTATAGCCTGGAGCTTACCTCTGGCATGGGAGCTCCTATGAAGCCATTTGCTAGGCAGGATGTTTCCCCAAGAGCAGGGGTGTCAAACATACATCCCACAGGCCAGATCTGGCCCATAGAATCTCTCTATCCAACCTACCAGGCTACAGGAGGACGTGGGAAGTTGGGCCCTTTGGCATGACTATGCATGCCCATCAGTGGCAAATGTGGCTCAGGACCACCAGACCCTGCACTCTTGCCAGATCCTGTACCACCAGACCCTGCACCCCCACTGCTTTGCTGCCACCAAAACCAGTGCTGTCCCCACCTCCCACCAGACGCTGCATTCCTACCCTCATGGACACTACATGGCCTCACTCCTGTCCCCCCACTGGACCCTACACTTCTGCCACCACTGACTCCTCCACTGCTCTCACCCCCACCACATCCCATGTGGCTGCAGTGGGACCCAAAAACTGCTGCCATGGTGGCCACCACAGCAGGTCTCTTGCCCAGTTTGGATCCAGCCCACAAGGAACCCTGCAGTGTGGATTCAGATTGGGGCCCCAGGCAAGTTTGACTCCCCTGCCCAAGAGGCTGGGGTCTCTGCCATCCTCCCAGGACTGCTTCCTGCTTCAGGTACTCATCCATGGAGCTGCAAGGAGTCAGGTTTTCTGCTTTCTAGGTCTTTGTCTCTTTGGGTCACAAAAAAGTCTTAATTTTGTTTTTTTTAAAAGGACCTTGAAGGCTTTTTCTGTCTTTCAGCACTTTCCCTGTAATAGGGCTGAGGTACCCAATTACAGGCTCCTTGAGCTTTGCTCCCCCTCTCTCTTTCCCATCAGTATACTTCACTATGTTGATGGGCTCCTTCTTAACTGGAAGGAAAAAGCAAGTGTTTTAAGGAAAAAAAACAAGTGCTCCCAAGCCCCAGCCATTTGTAGACCCCAATAAAGACATCAAGCACTGAGAATTGTGCAAATCTGTGATCCACTTTCTCCTTTCATCTTGGCTAATGAAGCTGATAGATCATTAACTCTGAATGTCCTGCTGAGATGAATGAGACAAGTCACACCTCTCAGGGCTATCATCCCAGTAAGCAATGTTTCTCACCATTCCTGCAACTTACATTAATTAGGTTTAATTTGAGGCCTTTTTTACAACCCCAGTAGATAAAGATTTCCTTTGTTTCCTGAAGAACAAGACAAGATAACAGCTTCAGAGAACTGCTGGTATACGGATATATAGTCCTTTCCTAAACAAATACAGAAGCTGCTAACATGTGGCACTGGCAGTCTGACAATCATGTCTCATCTTGATCCAGCCCACATTTTCAACTGTTTGCTATAGCGTCTATTGCATATTATGTGAACTCTGGACATTAAATACAAGGCGATTAATTTTCAGAATATGTGCACAATTGTATAGCATACTTATATGTGCACCACTTACTAGGACTCTACACACACATAATTACAGATTTACAGTAATAGTATACATGAGGCACCAGTTTCATAAATAACTGGCAATCTGCATGTGGAGTTATTTCAACAGTGTGTAAAATAGAGGTGGTTGTGTGCACATTTTTCTGAAAATTTAGACCAATATGCCATCTAGTGACAATGTAAACAGTCCTGCAAGACAGGTACATCAACTCAGGAATTCTTTCACATTATTTTATGCAGAAAACTGAAAACTTTTGCTCTTACCTCCTGATTCACTTCCCTGTTTAGAAGCCAGACATGATCTCATTGAATTTATTTTACAAGAAGAAACATCCCTACATTGCATTATTTTGTTTGTTTTTAAATTAATTTAAATGTGCTTGGTGTGAATTTGTTCCCCTTTGTGTCTGCTTTCTCCATGTTAATGAACTTACTATTGATTTAATTATAGCCAAAGAACCAATTCAATATTTAAAATAGAAGCAAAACAATCCCTCTGTCTCTTTCTCCATTTTTAATCTGTAGTCCATTAAAATGATTTGGTTACTTTATAAGGCTGCTCATTCACATCAATGTAGGCATACAGGGGTAAGGATACTGATGAAGGACAGCTACATTGAAGATACGACTTTCACCTAAATCTGAAAGTGAATGTTTACTTGAATGTTGGCAAAAGCAACAAATGTTGCCTCTGCATGATGCTCTTGCCAGAAAGGGACCAAGAAGGATCCATCATTTCACCAACCTAGGGATGACATTCTCCTGGAATAGAAGCACAGTGGTGCCACATGGACCACTATTACTGTAAGATATGTATGAAGTCTTCAAGTTTTAAAAGTGACTAGTTGTTTTGATGTACCTCTGTTTTTGGTACACATCATAAGATATTTTAAAAGGGCCCAATTTATGGTGGGGTGGGGGAAGGCAAAATCCAATCAATGCACTTACCGCTGTAAAGAAACCTGACTTTCAAGGAGTCTTGGTGGATAAGTTACGACACCCAAAATATTCCTGACACTTAAAAGTTTAGGCCACAGTGCTATGTATTTACCTGGCTCATTACTGAACTCAACACTTATTCCCACCCCTCACTGAACTTTTGCTGTGACTGCCAAAGATGGAGGCAAAGCTGATGGACCAGAAAATTACCCTGAAAAAGCTTAGTTTCAAGTCATAAATTCCAGAATGCCAATTTGAATAATCCTGTCATTCATCCTTCTAAATTTGCAGCCTCCTAAACCTGTGGCCATCAGTGCACTTTGGAAACCGCAAACCATTTGGAGGCTAGCTAATACAATTTACAACAATCCAATTTCCTAATAGAAACATATTCCTTTTACTAACTCCAGGGATGAGAGTGAACCAGTTCATAAGAGGCTTTTTCTACCTTTTCCTCAGGTGGCCTTGGAAGCTTCTACAGACTCTAAGGGCACTTGTACACATGACGGTGTGGCCATTTACACATGACAAAAAGGACAAGAAATTGCCATTTGCCTAGCATAATGGTGTCACCATGTACAAGTGCACAATGTTCTTTTGTGTCAAAATTTCTTTAAGCATGGGAACTTGGACCACCTCTGATGTATGATAGTTTGATTGAGGCAAGTTGTCCCACTGTGGACAAAAAAAATCAGTATTGTGCACATGTCACACAGGACACCTCCCCATATTTCCCCAGGAATGGACTAGCTTGCCCTTGGGGCAATGGGAGAAGGTGGCAGGAGGGCAGCTGGGTGTACTGGCAGTTGGAGAAGGGGGTAGGGATGGTGCATGGGGCGCTGGAAGCCCAGGTATATTCAGGGAAGCTCAGGCTTGGTGGGCTTCCAGCGCCCCATGCACCATCCCTACCCCCTTCTCCAACTGCCAGTACACCCAGCTGCCCTCCTGCCACCTTCCCCCATTGCCCCAGGAGCAAGCCAGCCCATTCCCAGGCAGTCCCAGGTGGTTGGAAGCAGTGGGTATGGCATCTCATGCACCATTGGATCAGGCTGGGTGCTGCCTGTGAGCTAGGGCAGCACCCATGCAGGTAGCACCTCACCCAGGCGGTGTTGCAGAGGGAAGGACCACACCCCCCTCAGCTCAGGGGCTGAGTGACCCAGTAACAGCTCATGTAAGCAGGCTCCACTGAGTCGGGGGGAAGCAGCGAGGAGCCTGATCCTTTTTTTCTCTCTCTCCTCTCTCATGGAGCCTGCCTGCCTCTCCTACAGCAAGGGGACAAGCTTAAAAAACAAACAAAAAAAAGCATTTAGAAACATTTACATTAAAAAAAATATCTGCATCTTTCAGGAGTCTCATTCTTTTTTGGCATGCAGTACTCCTCAAATGTGGACAGTATTTTACTTACAAAAACATGTTATTACCTTTTTCAAAGGTAAAAGGTGTTGCAAACAACCTGAGTTTCTTCCCTCATAAGATGCAAGCAAATTGAGGATTTGACTGTCATTATCATCTTCTGCCCCTGTGGCTGCTAGATACCACTCAGACCTTTGTCTGAATGCCTTCCAGTTCACTGCTATATTGCTAGACAATAGAGGGGCAGGTGGAGGTTGCAACACTTCCATGATCACCTGTCCGTAGATTACTACTGTGCAGGAACATCGCCTACCGTGACCTTTGTCTTTCCTACAGCAGTGTTGCTCCGTTTGCTTTCAGGTTCCAGACTGGAACTCACACTCTTTCAAGTTCTGTTTCATGCACCACTTCTGACCCCGTGGAGCCATCACAGGTTCTATAAACACAAGTATACATGCATGAGAAGAACTAAACTTAACTGTAAAGCAGTGGGTAATGTCTGCAAAGCCTTGCGCTCCATCTAACAGCTCCTTAACTGAGAGATCAACTTTTTTTGGTCTCCTCTTAGACAGCATCTCTAAATGATAACTTCTATCACCACAAACAGAAGGAGCATACTTCAGAAAGAGACTGTGATGGAGAAAGGAGTTAATGTACCTCAACTACATTTTAGGAGGAGCAGAGAAGTTGGAAATCCCATACTGCTCACCCGTGCAATGTCTCTCAGATTGGCTCCTTGTCTCTAATTACCAAGACCCTGGGTATGCTTTTTTCAGAAGAGAAATGGCAAAGCTCCCATTGAAATCAACAGAAATCCAGTGGGAGATTTTGGAAACATTTGCATGTAAAATGGATTTTACACAGTTTGATAGCACTCAAACAGCCTAGAGGAAGGAAATAACATGCTGGTCTTTTGTGTCTCGAGTGCCCTATTAAAGGCAGTGGGAGGTAAGACAAGACACAGCAAGCCTGCCCATCATCACACCGTACTGCACTGTAGTGCACAATATCCAATTCAGGCTTCCTGTTGTTGCACATCATTCTCAGGAAGGGCTCCACAGACAAAGGCTGTTAGCAGGCAGGTAGTGGAGAACTTAAGCATTAGGCCTCCCATTGCTGGCAGGGTAAGGTGTACAGGATCTGACAGGATTTTTCAGACAGAGAGAGAAAGCAGCTGAGATGACATGCCAGTCATCATGCCAGTCCCAGGGGATGGGGGTGGGGATGGATGAAGGGACCAGATTCAGATTTGAGCCATTAGATTCCTCCTGTTTTTTCTGCCTTCTTGTAGCAACACTACAAGTCCACCTAACCCCCTCATTCCTCTGCTACCCTTATTTTAAAATTGTTTGGCAGTTCCTAGGCAACATCTCACTACCCTTGACCAGCCTATGTGAGCTGCTCCAAGAGGAATGAGGAAGAATAGACAGCAACCCAGACTGAGGTGTCCTTCATCCCAAGAGACCAAGCAGCAGCAGCAGCCCACCCTCCATCCCTACAGCAATGGGAAGGGACAACCAACATTAGCTGTATCAGTTCTGGGAGAGAAAAACTTTCCTGTGGAAAGTTGAAAGCCACCTAGACATGGATAACCCTCCCTCCTTACATCTCCTTCCTACTGTGAGAGGGCTAAGAGAACCCAAACCCATCCCATCACTAGTTTCTAGTAGGACCTCCTGGTCCTTCCCCATTTCCTTCCCAGACCCCAAATAATTGAAATAAAGTGACACCTGTATTTTATTAAATAGTGCACCCAGAAGCAGCAACAGCCTCTGATCATCTTATAAAGCCTTTGTTAGAAATATTTCTCCCCACATTTGTAATACAAATTCAGTCTCTCTCTACATTCCAGTCCATGCAAATATCTGAGAGAACATATTAAAATCAATCTATATTTTCCCATCACTAACTCCTTATTCTGCCATCTGCTGATGCATGAAAGGTAAAGAAAATAAAGCTTTGTGTGTAGAAGTGAGACAAAAAAAGTTTCAAGGAGAAACAGTTTGCTGACCAGCAAAAAGTAGATAGGGTAAAGGACAGAAAACCTGAGCATCAGTTACACTCTTCTAAGTCTGGGTCTCTCGCTGCTTTGGGAAACATCAAGAGTGCAGAGAATTGATACAAGACAACAAATGGTCTCTGCCAGGAATCCAAAGGGCAAGAAAGCCATTGTCTGGGAACCCATATATTATAAATAGCTCAAGATGACCTTTCAAACTGTTTGTAAAAGACTTGATACACGTGTGAGCTAATATTGATATTACAGCATTAACTGGTTTAATTCAAATGGTTCAAAGAGCATGAACTGCAGCTCTAGCACTGACTGAAAGGGCTGGCCTGATTTTCAGTAGTGCTGTTACTCACAGCCACAGCATCCAAGTTGTGGGTGTTGAGTACTCTCTGAAAAAGCAAGTGCTTCTACAAGTTTCTCTTTTTTTTTTTTTTTTTTATTTTGCAGTTAATTTAGCCTTGTTTTATGGTTGTGTGACTGAGAGGGATGCAGGATGAATCCCTCACTTATTTATCCAAGGCCCCTGGAAGATGTTAAAACAATGGTACAATTGCAGTCAAAGGACTTTGATCCCACACTGATTACCAGGTGTGCCTGGCAGGAAACATAATGTTAGGGATGGGCTATAAAATTCTTCCAATTACAATGATTCACATCTAACCAAAGAGCCTTGCCTGCCTCTGATCCCAATCGCATTACTGTGGAGCTGTCCTTAGCTCAGTGCTACAGATCCTGAAGCCCTCTGCGTAGAAAGCAATGCAATGCCATGCCTTTGCACCTATTTGAAGCTCATGGGGAGATGGAGGGAATTCAGCCCTACCCATAGCTCTACAAAGTCAGCAGTTAATCTTTCCTTTCTTTTTTTTTTAATGATATAACAAAGAGGCAACTGCTTTGGACTATATTTTAGCTTTATAGGTCGCTTGCAATTTGTGCATCAGTAAGTAATACAAGTTATTTTTATTTGATCTGTCTTCACTTAATAACTAGTGTTCATTATTGCTTGAGTAGCTCACATTAATAGTAACAGTCAGATTTGATAGCCTAGGTTTTTCATGTATAGGAATTCTTGCAAGTTTCATAGCTAATTGATATACTTATTTTTTTTACATAAATGACAATACATCTCACTGAAGGCTTGACATGTCAGGAAGTCAAGAAAAGTCACAAATGGCAGTTTTACAGCAATCAGTTAGCTCTTAAAAGTTAAAATGTAGTTAAGTTGCTTGACACAGCTGACACACGCAGTTTTTCTGGAATTGCTAGCTGAAAACATTTATGGTGAAATTGATAGAGATGCGATGTCAGCACAGGCATGGAAGTGTCAAATAAGGAGATTCCTTTCCTTTTCATACAGTATCAGGGAGACAATGTCTATAATTTTATGCACTTTGGTGTTCATTGAGTTGCCAGGAGAGCTGACTTGAACAAAGAGGGGGGAAAGCAGCCTTCCTGAAAACACTCTGCTGTGTGTTTTGCTGGAAGTGAATGCTTAAAGAAAATGGGAGTGGGAGAAAGGGGATAATGAAATTCTGGAGACATAAGCTGTTAGTAAGAGTTTCAGACCACAAGAATCTGGAGAAGGAAAGAGTGTTAAATAACAAAGGCCTTTAGTTACTTATCCCATCTGTTCTATTCTGTCCCACTGTCCTGCTATCTCACTAGTGACTTTTCCATTATGGCCAACTCAAAGAGTAGTTCAAACACCATTAGATTGCCCTGACATTTTAAGAAGAATGAATCAAAGGTTTGCACACTCTGATGGGTTTTTAACCTCCCCTGCAACTCCATGTACATAACAAATTGCAGGTTGAAAATTCAAATCTAAATACACATCAGTAGTGTAATTTGGGATGGACGAGCAGGACCGCAGCCATGGCCATCAACTTAGAAAGGGTGCCAGAATTGCACCCTCCACCTCCACAGGGTCTGTGCCCTGGCAGCAGAAGTAGCCCCATGGCATTGCTTTTGCAATAGCAGCTGGGTGCATGGACACTGCACTGCTGCTATAGGAGCAACAGCCAGGGTAGATGGATCAGGCTGTGGCTGTGACTACAAAGGACTCTTTTGGAGTCCCCAACTTGGGTAAGGCCCTTCATCTCAGAACCCCAACCCCTCAAGCGCTCAGGGGTACCTCCCCACTCTTGCTCCACCCTCACACTCTTGCAGGCTTTGCCCAGGATACAAGCTCTGCTCATTATATCCCCAATACGTATACAGACCTCTGCTGTCCAGCATGCCTGCTCCTTGATTTCCCCTCCTCCTCATCCTCAACGCAAGTCAGTTCTTGCCCAGTCCCTGCTGCATCTTAACAGTGGTCTCAGCAGATTCTAGCAATCACCTACTACCCCAACCTCAGCTTACTCTTCCTGGCAGCAACTGCCCCCTGCCTCCGGCCTAGAGAAGAATGATAGGCTGATGGCTTACTTGGGAGCCTGATTTCATTTGTTCCCTTTTCCTGGATCATGGTGGGTAAAGGCATACCTGCTGGTCCTGAGAATAAGGAGGAAGCGTATCAGCTTTATTGCACCAGTTTCACACCTCTATGCAGCCCATACTGTACAAAGGCAACTTGGACATGCAGCACAAGATGCATCAGCTTCAATTAGTGGCCAAAGTGGAAAACTACAAGTCACTCCAACAAATTTCCTGGATTGCTTATAGTTGTTTGTAAAGTTCATAGTATCATAGTGTCTAGGGTCAGAAGGGGCCTAGAGCAGGCCATCTAGTCTGACCCCCTGCCAATGGCAGGAACGAGTGCCAGGGTCACAGGACC
>JAGPOW010003648.1:39993976-40017184 GCA_030014935.1 Caiman crocodilus
GTGTGGGCCTGATGACCGAGCCCTGTGGATACCCACTGCCCACATCCCTCCAGGTCGAAAATGACCTGTCTACCACCACTCTCTGGGTGCGGCCCTCCAGCCAGTTAGTGACCCATTTGACTGTGTAAGTGCCAACACCACAGTCCCCTAGTTTTTTAGTGAGAATGGGGTGAGAGACAGTGTTGAAGGCCTTCCTAAAGTCCAGAAAGACTACGTCCACTGCTACCCCTGCGTCTAAGGATTTTGTGACCTGGTCATAGAAGGCCACCAAGTTGGTTTGACAGGACCTGCCTCTAATGAACCCATGTTGGTTGTCCCTAAGCATAATCTCCCCTGCTGGCCCCTTGCAGACATGCGCCAGGATAATTCTCTCAAAAAGCTTATCCAGGATCAAGGTAAGACTAACTGGCCTATAGTTTCCCAGGTCCTTCTTCCTCCCTTTTTTGAAAATGGGAACCACATTGGCCTTTTTCCAGTCCTCTGGCACCACACCAGAGCACTATGTGCGCTCATAAGGCAGTGCCAGGGGTCCTGCAATGACCTCTGCTAATTCCCTCAGCACTCTGGGGTGGAGATCATCAGGACCAGCTGATTTAAATATATCCAGTCCTTCCAGAAGTTCTCTGACTAGATCCTCACTGACCCTAGGTCTGGGTGCACCTACCCTGGGGCCTACAGAGATCCCGGTCCCTGCTCAGGAAAATGGAGACAAAAAATTGTTAAATAGGTTAGCTTTGTTGTCTGGTGCAATGACCAGATTTCCTAGCATGTCTTGCAGCGGTCCCACATTACCCAGTATCTTCTTTTGACTCGCTATGTATTTAAAAAAGGACTTATTGTTGTCCTTGATCTGGGTAGCTAGTCCCAGTTACATCTCCGCTTTGGCCTTCCTGACTGCCCCTCTACAGCCCTGAGCAACCATGGTATAGTCCTCCCTGTTGATGGCCCTTCCCTTCCATTGGGTATATACCTCCCTTTTAGCCAGGAGACATTCCCGTATACTTTTGGTGAGCCATAGGGTCTTTTGTGCCCTCATGCTGCCTTTGATCTGTATTGGGATTATCTCCCTTTGGGCTTGGAGGATCATCTCCTTAAGGAATGATCACTCTTCTTGGACCCCCGACTCCTCTCCCTTCTGAGATCTCAGTGCCTCCCCGACTATTCTCCTTACCTCATTGAAGTCCGCCTTCCTGAAGTCCAGGGCTGCTGCCTTGCTGCAGGCCTTTGCCACCTTGCACTGGATGGTGAATTCCAGCAGGCGATGATCACTGTCACCCAGGTGGTTGAGCACCCACAGACCCCCTGACCAGGTCATCACCCATGGCCAGGACCAGGTCCAACAAGACCTCTCCTCTGGTGGGGCTGTGCATCTCTTGGGTTAGATGGAGGTCCTGTATCTTGGGTAGGAACCTATGTGAGTGATCAGACCAGGCTGACTGCTCTTCCCAGCAGATGTTTGGAAAGTTCAGGTCCTCCATGATGACCATGTCCTTTGACCTAACTATCTCCGTGAGCTGACTTGAGAATTTCCAGTCTAGCTCTTCCTTTTCTGTAGTAGACCCCCACCGTTAAGTCCCTTTCCCCTCAACTTCCTTGTATTCTAACCCAGACCACTTCAGTGTGCCCCTCCTCTGACCCAGTGCTGCTCGTTGAGGATGTGTATTCCTCCTTGACATAGAGCGCCACACCCCCACTCTTCCTCCCTGTCCTAGCCCTCCTGTACAGTCTATAGCCCTTGATATTCACCTCCTAGTCATGTGTTGGGTCCCACCATGTTTCTGTGAGCTCCACTATGTCTGGATTGGTATCAGCTAGTAGGAGGGTAAGTTCCTCCTGCTTGTTCCCCATACTATGAGCTACCTATCTAAACTAGGCAGTTTACAGAAAACCACATAACTTGGACTGATTCCTCCTTGGGATTTTTGAAAGTCTGTATGTGGCCATATAATCAAAATCAAAATTCTACCCAAACATCTGTTTTTATTCATTGCAAATCCCCAAACAGTGTCATGTTGCTGCAAACAACAAGTAGCACAGTTTTCAAGAAATATGAGCACAGAGTAAATAAAGACATTACTACATTAGAATTTTGCCATATTCATGTGGCCAGCAGATTGGCATTCCTGAAAAAGAAACATTTGGAAGCCAGAACTGTCATGAAATAGGGGACCCTGCACTGAGGCAACAGCGGTCTGCATGGTCACCATAACTGCCACAGCACCTTTGCAAGGAGGGGTGTGCTCATTCCCCCTGCCCCACACACACCCACACACACACAGCCTGGGACACCAAAATGTTAAGTTAGGCCTCTGGATGGACTAAGCTGTATAAGGAGTATGATTATTTAATACGGGTTCCCTTTTAATAAGAGATGCAAATAATACACTTTCAAACAATAAGCTAGCAAATGCATAAATTTAGCCAGAAAACTTCAAGCAACTTAACATGAGAAGGTTTCAGCTGAACTATATTATTTTTAAACTTCAGGGAAGTATTTAGCAAGCAGACAGATATGAAGTAATTCTATACAAAATGTTACTTACGCTATTAAGTGATTACATGGCAGAGCTTCATTAAACATTTCATATGAGTTCCTATGTTATCTCCAAAGGCAGAATTCATGGCAAAGTTAATGCAGAATTAGCTAATATGTACAGTTGAAGGGTAATAGTTCACACTTTCCCCACACTAAAAGCACCTCCTTTTAGTTAAAGATAAACCTGGGCTTCCGAAGTGGATAAACCTGAACTGCAATACAGCACTGAGATAGGGCTGTCTACATAAGGAGCTGGTGTGGAATAGCTATTTCAGGGGCCATCTCCATATAGATAAGTCCTAACATGTAGCTGACATTACCCATTGGGTGTGTCTACCAGTGCAATTAGTGCATGTGAATAAACTTAAGTTATGGAGTTTTTTGCTTCCAGGCACACCATCTGAATGTGTGCCTGGGAGCAATTAACTCTGGAGCAATCAGCTCCAGATTTTATTCATGCACAGTATATGAAGCTTGGTTGGAGCAACTCCAGCTGGCAGGGGGTTCCAGAGGGCAGCCTGCCAGCACAGGACTGATCTGACTCAGTGCACCATGCTGCAGAGGGGCTGGCTGGGGCACAAGGGTGCTCCAGCATTAGGCTAGCTGGCAGGCAGCCCCAACACTGAAGCAACCTCATGCCCCAGACAGCTGGGTCAGCATCTACATGTGTGTTGCTGCACACAAAAAAACCTCTGCAGTTGGGTAGTACTTATATTTAAAAGTACTACCCAACTGAGGAGTTTATTAGTTTCATGTGCCCTAATAGGGGTGCACATGTGGATGCTGAGATGTTTACTGCACAATACACTTCTCATGTAGACCTGCCTGTTGTGTCCTAACTAGCAATTTAGTGGTGTTATGACTCTTCCAGACCCTGCTTCCACATTCTGGGTTGCTGGAGCAGCCAAGCTGAATTTCATGCTCCTGGTACCTTATTAAATGGTTCTTATTGTCCTGAGACAATACAGGTTTTGTGCATAATCTGTAAGCACTAACATCCATCTCTCATACAAAAGGGGTGTTGAAACCCAGATAGTCTGAAGCAGGTGCAGTGAGAAAGCCCTTTTAGCTTTGAAATAGCACTCTAACTGCTACAGTACTTTGTCTGTCACCCAACTTCCACAATATTGGCAAACCCATAATAAAAATAGCATAAGAAAAGGGACTTTTAAAACTCTTTACCTCTGTCAGTGACTGGGGAGTTAGTCAGTTCAGCACAAAGTCAGTGTTCTTTCTTTCAGGGAAAATTCATTCTTTTCTTTTATATATCTGCCCGTGGAAATGTGGCATGATTCTTACTGCTTTAGAGACCAGACAGTTTGTTTGCTATGAACTTATTGCATGCGAACCAAGTATGGATGCCCATATTTAAAAAAAACCCCCACAAAAAACGATTTCCACAGATGAATTTGCAAGACAACGTTCCTAGAATTTGTTACAGAATTATTAACCATAATGAAATCTAAACTGTTCATTTCTCTCCACTATATGGACTTCCTGCTCAGATTCAAGAAGTGCCATTTTCAAAACTAATTTTCCCCATTTTTGGCAAGGCACACATTCCCCAGTCGCTGACTCATTTTGAGGGCAATTAGACGGTTGCCATTTCATTATCTTATTAAGTCTGTCTTAACCACTGTTATGCTTGAGCCAGTTCCCACTAGGCTTTTGAACTACATGGCTCCTACCACACATTCAGTAGCCATCCCCTCTTATCCCGTTGCTTAACAATAAAACAAATTGTATAGCTGAATCATTGCTCTTTCTGTTTGGGGACCATTTCCTGACTTGGGCTGCATTAGAGAATTTTACCAGGCACTTGAGCTGCTCTTTATTTATTTGCCTGAATTTTATAATAATCCTCTTGTGCATGGACAATTTTCCCACAGTACCAGCTTAATATTCACATCATTGCCTTGTTTTATAAACCAAATGTAACAATGTTTCCAGTAGTTCAAAAATGTTATGAGATAGGTTTGAATCCACTTCTCCACCATTTGAATTAGGTACAGGTCTGTAATTACATGCAGTCAAGCTTCTGTTATCTTCCCTAGCAGTTTGTTTCTTTCCTAGTGTCTGCTGCAAGGAAAAATTCAAATACCACAGCCTCCTGGAGAAACTTTGGTTCAGATTCACTGATCTTTAACTAGGAGTCCAACTCAAGGTCAGCATCTGTAAAGTAGTCCCTTGCTAATTTATCCTGGCAGTCCAGGATATTGTAGGAAAACAAGTTTCTTTGGGCTTTCTGCTATTTCAGGTAGGGTTATTTATTTTCTTCTCACTTTTACTTGTGCTCTTGGCAAGGTCGGTGACTGGCTTCAAACCACAAAGGCCTGTATCAAATTCGAATAATACACTCTCTTTTTTGGCTTCATAAGCACAGAGCTGGATCATTTAAGCAGGCTGTGAGAAATCCCTGTCTGTGTTCATCTCCCAACCATTCATTTTGGCTATGACATTTAACTGAGCCAGATGTGCTTATCTGGGATTTTTTTTCCCTGTGCAACATATTTTTGTAGTATTTGAGCTGGGTCAAGCAGACCTCTCTCTCACTCTTCTAAGCCTCTGTTGGCTAGAACTGGGGTAGAAAAATGTAAAATATGTAGTCTTTCTCAAGTTCTTTGGCTGACCCAATTCCCCAGCTATGTAGCCAACTCTACAGTGGTCTGCAACCCTTTCAGTTCCTTTCAAGATAATTGATTAGTTTCTTAAACATAGGTTCTGAATGTTGTGCATAGGTTTACAGATGTGTCTGGACATTTTGTTGGAGCTGCTTCAGCAATGGTTTTTATTTCTGACTTCATTTCTCTGCTCTTTCTAGAAAACTTCCAAGTATGTTTTATTATTATTATTCCATATGAGAAGTCTCCACCTCTTGACCCTAAAGCCTCTTGGGCAGAATTTCTGCTATGTGCCCCTTCTTGGTTCAACAGGCGTAACAAATCACAAAATGTCTTCTGCCATTGTCACTAGTGTTGCCCTTTTGGCAAAAGCAGTTATCCAGTATTCAGGGACTTGCAGGGCTATTTTGATGAGGGAAGAACTCAATTATCTAAATTAGATATACCTTTTTGTGAAATAATTGTTTATTTGCAAGAGGCCAGAAAAGTCTTTTTCCACAGTAAAAACAAACCACAGCAGGCAGTTTTCTTGATCAGAATCTCCCGAGTCTGCTTCCAGCAAACCCTGTGCCCAAGAAACTCAGTTTCTCTCTCTCTTGGGCTCATACTCACAGCTATTTCTAGAAACTCCCTGACTTTGTGCCCCTACCATGTAACAATTTGCAAAAACAATATCAAGTCCCTGAGTTTTCAGTCCCCCTCCATCCATATAACTTAGCTCTCACCTGCCATGCATCATTTATTTATAGGACTTTATTAAAAAAAAAAAGCTGTAATTTCTCTTCTGGAGTGTCTGAAAGAATGCTTCACACCCTTGACTTGAACTTGGTGTGTGATGATTATCTCTGAATCAAAGATTCACGGTATAGCAGCTGGTAGCACCTTTCAGCATAACAAAAGGATAGGAGTTTTTAAGTCATCCATTTTCAGTTGTTAATGTGATCTTCTTTTCTTTGCATATGGTTGGAGCCTTTCTGCAGACACCTGGGATACTGGCGATCTTGTAATTTGGTCATGAAATGTTCTGTGCAAGCCTTCTCCTATAAGGAGATTCTCACTGGATATTGATACTAGTTGAAGTCCACTCAGTCTCATGATGAGAGCTAATGCATAAAAGATGAGAATTTGTCCTTGACATTCATAAGTTATAAAATCACAGACATTTAGGAGGGAAAAAAGAATTTGACTATTCTAGTCTATCGTCATTCCTTTTCTGCTGGTATCATGAAGTTCAAGGTGGTGATATTCTAATTTTAGTACATGTTAAATCAGGAGAAATCTTTTCATAAATAAGTAGGAGGGGGAGAAGGGCTCTCTTTGTAGAGTTGCATCATTGACTCTCATCTTCCTGCAGACACCTGGCATTGTGCAAGCCCTTTAGTGCTGCTTCTTTCAGTTTGGGATTGCTGAGAATCAGGATAACAGAATGCCCAGAGGGATATCCACCTAGTATCATAAGACAGAGCCATATAAGGAAGGGGTTGCTGGTAACGAACACATTTGTCAATGTAAATAGCTGTGCCAACATATAGAAAATGTACAGGAAAATGAAAGAGAGGAGAGCTTTAATTGCTCTGATATGAGCCTCTGCACTGATGTCCCTGGAAGTGCTCATGTTTTCTCCCATTCTTTTTGTATGTCTCAACAGAGAAATGACTAGCAACAGAGATGAAACAAAAAATAAAGCAAAAGGAGAGTAATATCCAAGCATGGTCAAAATTAAGGAACTAAGAGATGTGTTAGTCTTAAATAGACATTCCACTGTGATGTTTCTGGACAAATTATTGTTTGAATTGTTTAAGTAATTTATATGTATAACGTTGACTGAAGGGAGAGAGGTGGCCAAGGAGACCAGCAAGGAGCCCAGAATAAGCCATGGAAGTAGCCCTGACAATCTCAGCTTCAGCCAGAGGAAAAGGGCTTGTTTGAAGCTGGTGATCTTCACACAGTAGAAGACAGCAAGCCAAGTGGCAAACCAGAGACTGAGAGTGCTCAGATACATCCAGGTAAGATTGATAGCTCTCCACATATTGCATTGTTCAATCGTCTTCTTAGGAATTGCAAAGAAAATATTATTAATCAAAGCTGCATGCAGTAAAAAAAATCTGGAGGTCCCCAGGCTAATCAGGACTAAGGCAAACGAATCTAGTTTTTGACTTTTAATCCATGCAATGCAATTAAAACCTACTATCAATCCATTTGCTATAAAACCCACAACAAACTCAATCACTAAACCTATCAAAGTAACAACTTTTAAAGGAGTCATGTTTATATCCATGGTCTCAGATTCCTACCTAGCTTGTGAAGCTCCAAGAGAAATTGCCCAAGAAGAAGATGTCTCTCTGAACTGCCAGGCTTCTGGTATCCGCTTGGCTTATACCCTGTCCTTCTGCCTTTGTATTGTAGCTGACAGTGAGCGTGGTGATGTTTTTAGCTGTTGAATCTGAAGACCCAAGTGCATTTGCAGGATTGCAAATCTCAAAAAGATCCTATTACAGTTATGATGATCTTGTCTATTTCCATACATTTTATTACCATATTTTGTTCCATGTTGCTGTGTAGTTAGAGTATTACAGAGATTTTCCATTAGATACTGTCTTTCCTTATTTTTTAGATGTATTTTAATAATTTTTTCTTTATTCTACACTGGATGAGTACTGCTCATTGTACCAAGGGGGCCTTGCATATCATTTATAGGCTGTAGCTCTCGTACAGTATGACAGCAAGATTGTTGAGGCCTTTGGCCAGGAAAATAAGGTTTTTTTCCCCTCTGACATTTGTATTAGTTTGCTTTTTGTATCAGGCTCCCTAACAAGACCTTAAGTATAACATTTACAGGTTTAAATTGTAAGAGAAATTTTACTTTATTAGTGTAGGCAGAGATAACAGTGATAACTGTAGTAAAAATTAAGAATAATACCTACTGGTTGTTTTTCATTATAAGTTGCTGTTTCCTCTTTGCCTAGAGCTTTGGAAAAGTTGGGCCAAAAATTCCATGTTGTTTTCCTCATGGTTAAAATAAAGTTTTGATATGAATGGTTCAGCCATTTCTGAAAGGAAGGCTAGTGAAAAATAGATAGTTTTGCCAATGTAATAAATATCTTCCAACCATTTCACTGAGGAAGTCAAATGCCACCATCATGGAAGGGAAGGAGGAGACAGCTGTACTTGAGGTACAAGTTCTGTAGGGCTTGGATAATTAGGTCCTGGCAGTTGGCAGAGAAAAATTTTGATCTTGGACATTTTGGCAAGATTTATATAGAAAATAGCAAGAATAGGAAATAGCAAGAACATAATTTTGGCTTCGTTAAGTATTATTTGACAGCTGAATATCCCCATAGATATGTCACAAAGATAGGCCAAGATGAGACATCACAGGAGATGAGAAGTAGCTATTATTCTTCTATCGGTGAGAGAGGATAAACTGCTTCATTGGAACAAGTAGTACCAGGTTACAAGAAGAAAAAGCTCTAACACCGATGCAGGATCTCTCAATGTTTTGTTTGTCCCTCATGTTTTTCAGATACAAAACACAAGCACTTTGGTGTCTCATGTTTGCGCTATCGGATTCCATTTTCTGTTCTGCCTGTTGTCCAAGTACATTTTGGGGCTCAACTAAGAAATGCCTAACTGAGGAAGAGGTGTAGAGGCCAACAACATGTTGTTGGATCTGAGACCTTTCTCACCTTGATCAGCATCAGCTTCCTTCCTATCTGCACATTTTAAGAAAAAAATGACACTTCCTCCTGTTGTCCTCATATGATGAGATCTAGTTTTGAAGAATTTGTCTGGCTAGAGAAGACACATTTATTTTGGTTGCTGTTCGCCCGTGATATGTTCTACATGACCTCCATCTCATGCTAAGGAGTTTTGCTGTGAAATGTGGCATACCATTCTGCATGCCACCCTAAAATAAATCTAATAGCCCTTAGCTTAGACTTGTGCTAGGCATGTGCCATGATGTTTACTGTCTGTGGTGTCCCTCGTGACATGCTGTGCTTTGCTTTGACATTCCCTATTAAAGTCCGGGTACAGGGCTGGTGTATACCCACCTTGGACATACAGCATATAAGTGCTAAGAAAAATCGAAGAACAATTCTTCATTGGGGCATGAATGAGGTCAGAGCTGGAAGATTATTTTAATATATTCTTGCATTTCACACCTAATGCTATATCTCAGGTTTCTTTTCAAGCACTAACTTCATAAAAACACTACACAAAATTCAAACCCTTTCTTCTTTATTCAAATGTGTGGCACACAGAACACTTTTCTTACAATATCCAGCTTTGTCTTTTTTTATGATGGTAATCAAAATAATGTCCTAATGACAACATTAATAATAACAGAGGTTAAAAATGAAAATGTTTTTTACTCATTTATGAAGCTATGACTACTTAAGCAGTTTTTTCCCTGAATTGTAAGACAAAAACATAGGCAAAAGACAGAAGAAAATGAAAAGGAAGAATGTTTTGGGGTTCTGATATGATGTGGATGAGTAGTTGTAAAATTATGTTAGGTATAAACTGGCACTTTGTTAGCTGGACAGAGTCTAGTTTGTTCTCAGGTAGTCAGGTCAGCCTGAAAATGGAGGCAAAGTCAGTTTGTGGAGAAAAGTTCCTTTCTGTCTTGTCACTGCAAGATCAGTCAGGCCAACATTAGTGCTGTAGAAGAGAAGATGGGACTGCCTTTGGTGTGGCTTAAGTACATTGAAAAAATTTGAGAGATACCTCAGTCTGGACTTTCATTTCAGCCATGCCTAGCAGTGAAGAAATAAGAAAGGCAAGAGAGATACAAACAAACAATTTAACAAAAAGCTCTGCGGGTTCCTCTTCATTCATGGTCATCACCCAACATTGCAATCATGAAACAGTCCAGAATCTTTTCGGCAAAACTCAGAACTCTCCAACTTATTTGAAAAAGGGTTGTTCTTTAACAGCTGATGAGCTCAATCTGAGCATCAGTCAATAGAAGCCTTCACTCCCAAACTTATTTCAAACAAGATCTCCTCGTACAGAAGCCATTCCTAGCCTCTCAGGATGACCCCAGCCAAAGGGAATTCAAGATTTCCCATAATTCCAAGAAGGTGATCTTTTGGCCATTCCAGTTTCTCTCCTAAAAGGAGACTCTGTCTGCAGGTAGAGTCCATTGTCCTAACAGAAACCCAGCTGCAATCAAAAGGATGCAAATCACAGCAGGATCCCATTACCAACACCCCATCTCACATATACATTTCTATTTCACTCCAGCTGGATTTCTGTTTACAGTAAGTGATAGCAAACAAATTACTGCTCATTAAGTATGTGCATGGCTACATGAACCTCTACAGCTGCAGGAATTATGTCTATACAGCCTGGATGGTGAACAGGGCCTCTTTGTTGAGCAAAATAGCTTGATAGAACAAGAATATATATTTAAAAGCTTGATCAATATCTCAAAGCAGCATAGCACCAGTGGGGAATTTGGTTGGAGTGGCAGAGGGATGCCAGTTCCAGGGTAGGACAAGATGATGAGCAACTGTGTCCCTTCTTGTACCTCAAAATATATGCCCAGGTACCTCTTGTACCTGAGGAAAGACTTCTTTGCCTCCTTTTGGCCCAAGAGCTGAGGAAGGTGATTGGTTCTCAACTTGCCTTTTCAAGCGCTCATTAGAATGGCTTCCAAATGTTAAGTCCAAATTGCAGCTTCTAAATGTTGAATGCAGTCCCTTGTATTCATATTTGCACAAAAAGGGGAACCTTTCCCCCAAAGAATCCTAAAAGACATCCACTCCAGTCTGTAGCACACTGACCCACATGCCTTGTCCAAAAAACACCTCCTGAAAACAAAATCCACTTTGCCCTACATTGTGCCATAGGCAAAAAGTAGGGGAAAGAAGGGTACCTGCAACATCTTGTCACTGAAATGGCAGAGAAACTCTTAGGTTAAAATGTGCTCAGAAAGTCTTTCTAGGCAACTTGGAGCCATCTTGCCACTATTGCTGCAGAAAAAAATTCTGCTTAGGGCACTGTAAGTATGCCTGAGAAAGGCCATGGATGATCGCTTATGGCTGGAGCAGCTCAGGCCAAGTCTGACCAATAGCCCCTGCAGAAGGAAAGGCAACCAGTACTAAATAGAGACTAACTGCGTGCTGTGGATAACAGCATCAGCTGGAGGAGAGCCAAGGGTCACTTCAAAAGCCACCTCCAAGCCATAGTGTGTTCCACTCAAGCCTTCCTGAACATAGGCAACTGGTAGGGGGCACACAGGGGTGCCCTCGTGACAGGGCTGGTGCCCCTCTGATGGCTAACACTTATGCTGTCAGTAGGGCTGGTGCCCCCACTGACAGGGCCGCCACCATCAGTGGCTTCTGCAGGTTCCCCCCTTCTCCCCGATTCAGGAGGCACCAGTCACTCATGTTCCTGATGGCACTGAGTCACAGCACATATGGTGAGCCAGGACTCCTTCTTGGAGAATGACTGCAGACTGGTGGCCTTCCCACCCAGCATGAAATGATATCTCAGCTGTCAGAAAAGCCTGAATTCTCCCCAGTGTAAAGAGTAGAGGAGAAAGCAGAAAAATGGAGTGGAGATGACCATGCTAAGAAACAGAGAAACCAAAAGCAGGATGGGATTTGTAATCCCTCGGGGACCTAACCCCCACTAGTGAAGGATCAGCTTCTCAGGGCTTGATTTTCTTAATGCATTGAGAAGCTAATGAGCTCTATGCTGAGGAAGAATGGTGGAAAGGAAGAGAGGTCACTCCCAAGATGTATGGCTGAAGGCAAATCCTTAGTTCCTCTTTTAGGGCCATGGGAATTCAAAACAGAGAGACAGAGATGGGGGAAGGTGATAGTCAAAAAGTGTTTAGGTCAGAGCCACCTTCCATAATATTTGGGCACCCAAGCCAGGAGCCCTAGGCAGCAGATGTGGGCTTTCCCAGCATCCCTTTCCAAGAAAGGGCTCAGCAAGGCTGATAGGCACGAAGCTGGACATAGTTGCAGAGGTGACTCTCCAGATCTGGGACAAGGACAGAAGATCTGAAAGAAATTGGCTGCATTACTTGTAAATGCCTAACAGGTGGGGGTGCCCACTTAATGGCATTTATTTATGTTCACTAGCTGTTCGGGTGAGGATACAGTATAGACATAGGAACTCGCAATCTGCCCCTGAATTGGAAAAAGAGGGGAAGAGGGGAATGAATGCATTTTTTAAACAAAAGCAGAGTAATTTTCAAGTTATTTCTGCTCAGAAACCATAAGATATTCATATATATATATGTATGTATGTATGTATCTCCCATATAATCTCTCTCAAGTTCCTGTGTCTATACTGTATCCTTCTACCAACAGATATATAGATATAGCTATATAGATATATATAAAAATATATAATTTCGATTCCAAAATACCTATTTTCTAAGCCTTTCAAATACAATAAGGCTCAGCAGCTAGCATTTCTCTTGAAACAAAACACTGAAAATACCTGAAGGAATGGTTATTTCAGTGAAAAAAGACCTAGGAAGTCCAATTGTTTTCTCCATTTATAAGCCTGTTTTGAATTTTCACTTCATTTTCTGTCCCAAAAGTTGACAGGCATGTAAATATCTCTGAACACTGTGTAAGCAGTAGAGCCTGTGAATGTCAGTATCATCCAGATTTGAATATTACAGCTCTGTTGACATGGACTTACTTAAGCAACATGTAGTCAATCTGTTTATTGCAACAAGAGCTCTTGCAGTCAAACAATGCAAACAATACTTATTAGTAGATTTCAGAGCATCTTTGACTCTTCTTCCTTATCAGGGAAAGAATATTGTGTTTGGGTCATGGTGTGTGTGCATGTGGTTTATTAATTTGTTTCAGATTTTTTTTTTCCAAGATACTAATTAGTCCCTATTAGACCCTGAAGGTAGGTGAGTAAATATTATCACCCTCTTGCCTCCACTCCATTCCTTATACATAGGAACAGAGACAGAGACAAAGGAAAATGGTGGTCCTGGGCCACACAATGAGTCAGTGGCAAAGCCCACCAAAGAACTCCAGCTCCTGTGCTCATTCCTTCACACCACTTGGCCAGCGGGGCTGAGCACCCACAGCTTCTGCTGACTTCAGCTGCAGTTACATTTCTGAACTTAGGATCATTTGTTCAGATAGCAGACAAGCAATTGCTTGCATATTCAGGAAATAGGGTAGTGCTTTGGGTCATATGGTATTTTCCATGGCTGTCAACATATGCTTCTAGACTTCTGAGTGTCAACCCCTTATGTAACTCAGGCTGTAGAGAGCTGGGGTCCTTATAGGTATTTAGGGTCTTGGCCATGATGTGTCCAGAAAATGTCCTCTCAACGTAGGCCTTGGTGTGACCAGGGATTTCCATCATCTCCTGGACCTGTTCCAGCCTATTGGTATTTCTCTCCCATTCTGCATCAGGGAATCAAGCTCACATTACGTGTGGGTTTACCGTGTTCTTTCATAACCTCTTCCCTCACAAAAGGGAGTCATTTTGTCTCTTTAAGATGGACATAGTCCTCCACAGCTACCACCAAGGAATAAAGTTCTGGTGTAAATATTTAAATCTTAGTTCACCTGGAAGTAGGAAAAGTCTCTTGCTAAATAAACAGGAAAGAGAAAGATTGTTGTCTTTCTGGGATATTACCGTAAGTGGCTTTGTGAAGTGTCATTGTTCTGCCTGTATGTGACATGCTACAAATCTCTCAGTACTACCTTCTTTATCTAGGTATTGGTTAGAATCAGGGTACCAGAGCGGCCAAAGGGCTAAAGTAGCTATTATCATTACACAAGTAGATAATTATCATCACACAAGTAGACAGTGTCAAGTTTTCAACAAAAAAAATAGTCCTAGTGACAACATTAGATAGCCAGAGTAAAACAGACAAATAAACCAGATCAGTATGTGAACTGCATTGATTTAAGTCTCAATCTTGGAACACCTAAAGCCCATTTCATGTCTCCACAAAGAAGTGATTATTAACTATATGGAATATAATATAGGAAAAATGATTTGTAAGCATGGGCAAAGTAGTAGGGACAAGAAGGGAGTTGTCTTCAGACCTGCAATTGTGTCTCCAGAATTTTGTGTTATTTTTCAGTTGCCCAAGTCATGTCTATAGAAAAAGGAAGCTAAAGGGAGAAAAATGGAGGATCAACGTATGTGTAGCTATGATGGAAGCTATAGGATTCTCTGGTAAGAGAGGTGACAAATCAGGGGACAAGTCAATTCAGATACAACCAAAGAACATATAATACTTTTCATATAATCAGGGACCCTGGCTTTCCATGTCCCATGGAAAAATGGAAAAAAACCATTAATTTTATTTTTCAACAGAGACAAAAGTAGATTTTTCATTTTAACACAGATACCCACAAATTTTCCATTTTTGCAAAGAGCTCTGTGCAGGCTGGCAGAGTTGCATTCTGCAAGAGTTTCTTGCAAAAAGGGCGGCAAATCCTAAGTCCTGCCCCAAGGGAGAAAGAGGAGGAGTGGGGAGGGCCTGAGACTCAGTCAGCCAGGACTTGGCACAGGCTCACTTTTCCTCCTGGAGCCTTTTAGGTAAGTGGGGCTTGCAGGGCGCTGGGGGCCAACTGGGGGGCTGTGGGTCAGGGATAGGAGGTATCAGCAGGGCCAGGGGGGCCCTGTGGGGTGGATGCGAGTGCAGGTGGCTGCTAGGGCTGGGGGGTAGAGGGATTGGAAGCTGTGGGAAAAGCTTGTGGGGCAGGTGCAGGGTAGGTTGGGGATGTGTGAGTGGGACCTGATGGAGTGGGGAGGTGTCCATGGGATGCCCCACAAAGAGGGCTGGCCCAACCCAATGGCATGTAGACTGGAAGCCACACATCATTAGGCCAGGTGGGAAACCACTTATGGAGGCACAGAGTTGTACACCATCAGGTCAGATGTGCTCTGTGCCTCCATGGGCAGCTTCCCACTGGAGTGCCACAAGCCCCACATGCTGACATAGAGCCTGCCCAACCCAATGGTGCATGGCTCCCACCTGCAGTGCTCTAAGCCTCATGTACTGCCATGGACCCACTGCGGTTTCATTTGAAAGCAGGCATCAGTGGGCCAAGCCAGCTCCATGTGCCAGCATGTGCAGGTCCTGGGACTCAACCAGAGAAGTATGCTGTTGGGGCTATGCCTGCCACAGCCATAAGCACCCGCTGCCTGCTGCCTGCTGCTGCTGCTGAGCTGCTGACCAAACCCCACACCGCCCCACAAACCCCACACTTACCCACAACCCCCAACATCCATTCACAACCCTCCCCACAAAGTCCACATCCTTCCACAACCCCTCCACAAACCCACACCTGCCCACACCTTCAAAAATCATTTGTACCAAATTAAGAGATGATAATGATAGGGAAGCAGGTTCTTCTCCATCCTAGCTGTGAAGCTCCAACCAGAAAACATTTCACTGAAATGCTGAGCAGTGGGGATCTAACATGTGCAGTCCTCCTCTTACTTCACAGCCAAAAATGAAAGTGGATGGAAGACCCAGGTGCATGTGTAATGATGCAAACCTTAGAACAGAAACCTTAGAAACAGAGGACAGTGCCGCCAGCATAAATGCCTTCCTCAGGGGATAAGAGGCCCGTGCCTGGCAAACAATGGGGACATGAGCTTCTCACCAAAGTTTTGAACTGTGTCCCACCTTTCTGCATGCTATGGGGGGAACCCACAGCCAGGGGAGTGCAGGCAGGTTGAGACCAGGAGTGGGGGCAGGGCAAGAGGGCCCTCCCCACAGTACAGGACTTACCATGGGCCAGGGCTAGTGAGGCTGGTGGCTCAGCACAGGCCTCTCCATCAGTGACAGAAACCAGCTGTACCCAGTGGTTTTGGCCCATAGTGCCCGTTGGGTTAATGCCCAGGTAGGGGCCCCCTCCAGGGAGGAGCTGAAATGGCTGGCTACTCCTTGTGGGGGGGTCTCAGGCTGTGGAGCTGTTGAAGCAGCCACTGGCCTATTTCCTCCTCTTCCTCCACTCCCTGAATATGCTACTTACTGCAGCACTGTGATGTCCAGATCCTATGGCTGGGCAGAGGCATTGCAGAGCTTCCTCTGACACTGCAGACTCCTGGAAAGTGAGATCCTTGTGCTCCCTGGTGCCTCCTTTGCCCCACCTGAGCTATGTGCCTGCATTTGATTAGTCCTATGGGTACACTGTTGCTTCTGACTAACAGCTTTTAATTGGTCCCTTTGACTTTCCTCATTTCTCAAGACTGTAAGAAACCAGTGGAAACAGGTTCTTAAGTGACCCTGGGAAAATATTTATTAAGCCCATTTGGATGGCCTTGTGAATTGACAGATTTAGAGAGAAAAGTTCTCCCTAGTACCTGAAGACAGGGCATTTTCTTTAGCACCTTTCAAGTTGCTTTTTTCATTGTATGGCTACATCAACAAGGTTGTTTGTATCGCACTACCCTCCCTGTCTTCCAGATTATGAAAAGCACAGCACAGGCCTGTAATTCCAGAACACACTCCACAAAAAGACAATGTGCTCATTTTTTTGGACATTTACATTTCAAAGCACTAATGTAAATCTTTGATTCTTTACTAAGACCCCCCATCTAATATTTGTCCCTGAGGCCTAGGCCTTTCTCTGGCTTAATTTAAATTGCATGATTTGCCATTTGCTTAGCTGGCAGGCTGCTTGATTTAACAGGCTGCTGACAAAGCCCTTTGTAATCCTTACAAGATCCACACCCTGGGTCCTTTGAGCTTCAAGATGGCTTCAGGCCTACTATTTAGCAGCACTCCTACAAACTCAGTAATGCTAACTCTCTTCAACTTATCATGAGAGCCATGATTTCTAAAGTAAAATTAAGTCTGACTTATGATAGAACTCTCAAACCTCCAGCTTTTTCTTCTGGTGCACCTTACACCCATCTGGGCCAGAACCAGTCACAAAGTCCCTGGAAGCCTGAGTGGGAACAGAGTTTAGGTAGGGCCCAGCCATGTGGAGCTGCAGGGAGCCTAGCCAGGTCAGTGCTAAGCCTGAGGCTGCAATGGGCAGGGGAGCTACTCAGGGCACATGCACAAGAAGCCTGGGGGTGGTGAAGGGGGGGCAGAGCATTAGAAGAGAGCATCTCATGATTTACATGCCAAATCTCCAGATTTTTAAGTTTGTCTCTTGATTTTTGACACGGTGGGATTGGCAATACAGCAAACTTCTCCAGTCTCTTGAATTTGCCAGAGTGGCAACACTTGATCCCTTTCCGTGGACAGGGCAATTCCAGTTTAGGAGTCTACAGCAACAGCTGGAACGGGAAGTGATGCCATAGGAAGTGATGGCTTTGCCTCCACAGATTTACAGTGGCTGGCAAGTTGCCCCATACTGTGCATCTTGCTGCATGCATACTGCATCTGTCCATTTAGCAGGCACAATCAGGTGTTTACATCAGATTTATACGGTTGTCATCTTTACAAGAATAGCTCAAAAGAACAGTAACAGCACTATGAAAACATAGGCTCAAGCTCCCTTGATTCAAGGAACGTCTTCACAATTCACCTGTTTCATTCTACATAGTGCATCTTTTGGATATTTTTCCCCTGATGTTAGTAACAATTTATTGAGAGTATTTAAAATGCTGGCCACTGACTAAAAACAAAAAAGGAAGCATTTGTGTGCCAGTATCCAGGCAACACTCCTCTGTCCAATTCACTGTGGCTGTGATTTCAGATCCAAGAACTGAGGCAAAAGGGATACAAGTCGCTGAGTGCCCCACACATACCTGGTGAGGTTAAAGCTATTAAAGATCTGTCAAAACAGTGTAACTTCAGAACACAAAACTTCAGAGCACAGTGGCTATAATGATTTTCAGGAACCAACTGAATCAAGATTTTTTTTGCAATACATACATACATACATATATATATATGGGTGTAAGTATATTGCAAAAATATATGTGTATGTGTGTGTTTGTATATACCTATGCCCCTACAAACTTGTCTCATGACTGCTATGGCTTAGTTGACAATCCAAAACACACTTTTACAGTGACACCATCCCTATTTCCGTTACAAAGATTGTACTGTTCACCTGCACACCTGCACGCAGGTATGCCCATACGTCCATTACCTTCACCTTTAGCCATCACAACCACACAAAGGACTCCCTCCACATCTCCTTCCCATCCCCTCCTCCCCTGTCCCTCTTCTAACTCCCCCTCCTGATTCCCCAGTCTTTTCACTCATGGCTATAATCATCATTGTTACCTATGAGTATTTAATTTAGCTAAAAAGACAAATCAGTCAAAAATTCCTAGTTAACTTGCATCTTAAAAAAATGCATGATCATGAACCAAATGGTTTATTATTGCTAGGATATCAATTGTTCTTTATTGAGTTTTTACTGTTACCAAAAACCTAGTGCAGCACTTCTAAAAAGCTGCTTCATAAAGATTTTATTTTGGTTTCTCCATCAGTAAGATTGGTATGATAATGACTCCTTCACTGGAGACAGGCTTTCATAAACTGACTTAATCTTTGTAGAGGGCTTTGAGAATCAAGGAAGAATCCACCATTGATAGGAAGACTTCTTATTGTTTCATTTTATGAACATTGCAGCTAGGGACAGAAATTACACACAGACCTGTTCAAATCTATAACACAACAGGACTAAGTACAGACAGTCAAAAAGCCCAACAGTGAATTGATTCATTCTTTACTGGTTAGCCTAAACTGCAGAAATTAAACTGAGAAACAACTGGACAGTTTTACTTTTGATTAAGGAAATACAGACACGTGTCTGCAGTGGTTCAGGCCAGAACCAGGGAGTGCTAGAGCATTGCTGTCTGGCACAAAGCCACCATGGGCTCTGTGTTCACTTCCTCTTCCTGCTGCCCCCAAAGTCTCTGGGATTTGCAGTTCAGAATCACAGAAGCCGGACTCTGCAGGGTTGCTTATCATTTCCTCTTCCTGCTTCCAGGTGCCTTTGGGACTTGTAGCCCATAGTCGCAGCCAGCAGTAATGTTCAGTAAGTTTAGTATGGTAGGGCAGCTCTGTAATCAGGGGAAGTGGAATTTAACTCCCCTCCCTGGCCCTAGACCCCAACTGGGGTTTGCCCTGTGATAAATAAGTGGTGATAAACAGTGACCAAACACCAGCAAACCGTGCTCGCTGCAAGGGAAAACAGTGGGTACAGCTCGATTAGCCGTACAAAGCACGCATGCAGCAAAATCCCTGGCTCATGCAGCTTAAAAAGCATGCGAAACAAAGACCCAAGCTAATTGGACATTGGGGCAGTATAAAAACAGAGCCCAGGAAAAGGGAAGGCGGAACCACACATAGCATTGGGAGGCCTGATCACCCTTGCCGAGGTCCTGCGTCCATGGCTCCCTTTCTCCCCGGACGTCCCCATCGGATAGTCTGCGGTGGATAAGCAATAAAGAGCTCTTGAGTTCCCTATGGTTGAGGGTTTTTACGGTTGTGGCGTTTCACAGAGTTTAAAGGGAACTGCTGGCAAGGAATGGTACGAGGCGTTGGAGTGCCTCACGGTGGAGTTTTGTAGAGTGTGTACGAGGTGGAGTGCCTCACGGTGAAGTTTACGGAGTGTGTCTACGGTGTGTTCAAGTTGTAAGTAAAGCATTTGTTTCTTACATCGGCTTCGGATTTCTTATTCAGGACGGGAAAAGAGAAATAGGGCGAAACGTTCCTGAACACTTTCGTCCCCGGCCTGTTCGACTTAGGGTTAATTCCCCCCCACCAATTCCTCCTCACATGCCCTAGGGGTGTGAGGAGGCAGGGACTGCCCTTCTCTGCTGGAGCAGACAGACCATCCCAGCCCAGGGATGAGATGAATGCTGGGATGCTGGGGGACTCAGATTTAACTTAAACTAGGAAGGGGTCTGGGACGGAAGTTTTATAAACCGGTTTGACCCAAATCAGTTTAGTCTGATACTATATTCAACCAGGTTTATCTTAAATCAGTTTTGGCCATTTTGACACTCTGCACTGAACTTCTATTCTGTTACAGGTTTAAATCACTTAAACCAGTCTATGTGTAACTTCTGTTCCTAGCCCAGAAGTTCACTGCACATAAACTGCTTTCAAAATGGCTGAAGCTGATTTAATATAAACCTGGATGGATGTAGTATCAGACTTAATTGATCTCGGTTTATTGAGCTTCTGTTCCAGATCTCCTCCAGATTCTAGCTGTCTGCTCCAGCTGAACAGGGAGGTGTGCTCTAGTGCCCCCCAGTTTCTGGCCTGGGCCACTGCAGGCATTTGGCTTCATTTCTGGGATCTAAAATTAGGGCGCCTATAGACATACAGTGAGACTACTCTGATGCAATGTAATTACAGTTGATGATTCGAGTCTTCTGGAGCATGACTCCAGAGTCATCTGCATCAGCATCCCTGTGCTGAAAAATGGCAGCTGGCTGCTTTAACTAAAACGCATTCACCGAGCTTTAGTTAAAATGCGCCTGTTGCCATTTTTCAGCAGAGATGCTGATACACGTGACATTTTGGATGCTTTAATTAGAGCAGCTCCCAGGGCTGCATCTTTACATTAAAATTCATAATGAACTAAATTGTAAATGCTGCTTTTTAAAAATCCAATTCCATAAAGAGCCTCATATTGGACATTTAAAACTGCTACAGGGAAATATCAAAATATGACACAGTAAAGCCATTATCTTACAAGTCAATTAAGCAGAAGTATACTGTATTTCCTTGTGCATAAGTCAAAGTTTGAAGCCCACTTTTTAATTTCTAAAATTAAACCTTGACTTATACACCACTATACCCTGTGAATGGCACCAGGTTTGGCATTTGGCTTGCATGGGCCAGGCAGCACTGCTTGCAGGAGATGGGGTTGCGCCAGCTGAGTGCTGAGCCTAGCACCGTTCACAGGGGATGGAGATGGAGCTGGGCTTGGCACTCAGCTGGTGTGGCTGCATTCCCTATGAGTGGCGCTGCCTAGACAACACCAGTGCCACTTGCAAGGTATGGAGCTGCACCAGCTGAGCACCAAGCACAGCGTTGCTCACAGGTATTGAGGCCGCATTGGCAAAGGGCTAAGCCCAGCCACATTCCCTGCAAGTGGCACCAGGTTCAGCACTGAACTGCATAGCTTACAGGAGATGGGACCAGGTTCAGCGCTCAGTTGGCAGGGCCCCAACCTCCGTGAGCCCAGCACCGCTCAGAGGGGATGGGGCTGTGCCAGCTGAGAGCCAAGCCTAGCCCCATCCCTATCCCCAACCCCTGTGAGCGGCACTCCCCCAGCCAAGTGCTGAGCCCAGTGCCACTCACAGGGAACGGGGACAGGAATGGGTATAGGCTTGGGAATCATTTGGGGATGTATGGCTCATGGGGGACAGGGACAGGGCTGAGCTTGGTGCTTGCCTAGCGCAGCCCCATCCCCTGTGAGCAGTGCTGGGCTCGCAGGGGATGGGGCCACACCAGCTGAACCCTAAGCCTGGCCCTTTCTACTGTGAACAGTGCTGGCAAGCACTGACCCCAGTGCCATTCACAGGGGACAGGACTGGGCTCGGTGTTCAGCTGGCATAGTCCAGGCAGTGCCAGCCAAGCCTATGAAAGTTGGCAGTGCCAACTTACACATCAAGCCTATGAAAGTCCTAACTTTTCGCATCAGAAAACTGGGGGTCAACCTATATACACTGTGTCGACTTATACACTGTGAAATATAGTAACTTGATTAGAAGAGTAATCCACTGGGTGCCTATAGATGTACTTGTTCATGTTCTAGTTAGAACATCCCAGTGGCACCTCAATGTCGTTTGCATTAAGTGCACACACATTTCAAAAGGGCTGGAGTCTAAATCTTATCAAATGAGCTGTAAAGTGTCCTATGTTCATTTTGAAATACACAGGGACCTAAAACACATGCCGGTGAGTCATTTTAAATAGAGCAACTGTCTGGGAACTCCTCTAATTAAAACACTCCATTCTGACCCCCAAGCATGTGTATAGGCAGCTATTGATTTCAATGCAGGTAACTCAGGCTTGAAGTTAAAGTTGTGCATAAACATCTGGACTTAAGATACTCTTAGATTTTTTACTAGTATCTCCACTAAAAACAAATTGTGTAGTTTCAGTATAGTAACAACATACTTAAATGTGTATGTGCATATGGCTATTCTATATTGTGCATGTGTATATACACATACATACATAATATAAAAATATGAAAATAAATGAGTCAAAATTAGAGGCCTAAAGTTAAGCCTATAAACCTGGATTGAGTAAAGAAAGACTGGGATTTTCAAAAGCACATCTGAGACTTGGGAGTATAAGTATAGTATAAGAAAGTATAAGCAGAAGGAAAGAGACCTTGGTGTCATTGTATATACTTCTCTAAGGCCCCTATCAAATGTTCAGGTCAAGGTGTGATAGGATCTGATGCACAATCCACACAAACTTACCTTGTTGCCTGTGCAGAGGGAGTCTGGGATCATGACCCTAGGCTCCCCCTGGTGAAAAATAACAAGTTGCCATGGCTGCGAGACCTGTCAGGTGTTAGCTGCAGGCTCCCGGTTAACAGGGCTACCAGCCATAAGGGAGTACCTCACCAGACGTTCAATTAAGGGCATGATAGGAATGAATCACAAAATTCTCATAATAATGGTATTAATAAGGCCACAAATGTGTCTTTTGCATGAAGAGAAGTATTTTCAATGTAATTTTTTTAATAGAAAAAGCTTGTTTGTAAAATGTTTGTAAAACCTAGGTGTGTAGACACATGTACATTTAGAGCTCTTTCAAAAGGGGAAAATTTCAAAAGAGAAGCAGGTGTTCTACTCTAATTATTATGGGTGAACAAGCAAAGAACTCTACAAATGCAGCAAAACTGCTGCAATTTAACACCGCTTCATTCATGTTTAGAGTGGTTCAACTATATCGCAGGCTTGGACGAAGGGGTGGAAACAAGCTATCCAAGTTTGCTGATGACACCAAACTGTGGGCTGAGGTGGGGACACCAGAGGACAGGGAGAAGCTGCAGCGGGATCTGGGCTGACTGCATGAGTGGGCAGACAAGAACAGGATGGGATTCAACGTGGACAAGTGCAGGGTGATGCATCTGGGGAGAAGCAACC
>JAGPOW010003648.1:40017284-40049828 GCA_030014935.1 Caiman crocodilus
GGGGTCCTGTGACCCTGGCACTTGTTCCTGCCATTGGCAGGGGGTCAGACTAGATGGCCTGCTCTAGACCCCTTCTGACCCTAGATACTATGATACTATATTTGTATTGTTTGTGGCTTGTTCACATGCAACATTTAGAATATACCAGTTGCTGCCCTTTTGACTTACTCCCCATTTGAAAGGGTTCAAAATGTATGTCCAGACCCTCAAGCTTCTATAATTAGAAAAATAAAGAAAAAAGATGCAAACATCACTTTAGTTATTTAAAAAAAATATAATCAGGAACGGAGAAAGAGCTAGCAACATGTAAATAAAATGCTGACTTTTTATTAAAATGATTTAAATTTTAAAATAACAGTTTTAATTTAGTATCTTTTTATCAAGTCTATATCCCACTAATATTATACCAGAGTAAGAACCCAGCCTGTGAATCTATTTATAGGTTCTGGTACAAAGCAGGGACTGAGAGCTAATTTTTAAAGCTATGTAGGTAGGTATCCTATAGTTATAACTTGATATCCCGAATGCACATAAGAAAACCCCACTCAGTACATATCTTCATTTTTAGATACCTAAGTAACTTTAAAAAATCTAGTCTTTATTATCTTGAAAGAAACTTTTTTGGTTTTAAGAAACAACAAGGCAGACATTTCTTTGGCCACCTACTTCTTGGTTTTGCTTCCTTGCTGTGTTGACTGAGTAAATGTAGAATATGAAGTTACCAACTACCTCAGCTAAAGGAATGTTAATAAGAAAATATTCAATAAAACTGATCAGCTAATGATCAAGCTCAATATTTTTTTCTCTTTTAGAGTACCTTATCATTTCAACTGTTGCAAAGTCATCAAAAGGATGATTAGATAATTAGACAAACTGTGAATACTGCTACTTTGACAAACAGAAAGTCGGTGGTTATGTACAGAAATTATAAAAGCCAGAGGCAGAACTGATCTAAGTCAAGCAGTTTTCTGTAAGTGGCATAGTTTAAATCAGCAGCAAACAGAACATACATTCACCCTTTGGTGGGAGGAGGGCAAATCTTACAATGGGTTCCACCATTTCTGAACGAGTCGGTGTGCCAAACTTGTTATGGGTATAGACTGGTTTCTGATCATGTAATGTCTATACCTGGCCTATATTACAAGGAATGGATAATGATATAAATGGGTAGATGAAAACTGATAGCAAGTTATAGCTTCTGCTTAAGTCTTTCTGCAAAGCTCTAGTATATATCATGACCACAGAAGAACCGAACTTCTCCAGCGCAGGGATAGCAATCGGAGTATTATGAAAACCATCTCACTTCCATGTACTGCTTCTTTGCTGTTACATGTCAACCAACTTAGTTGTCAAAGGACATCATCAATGCCCATGAAACCCGGGTCCACTACAGCCAGGTCAGGTGTAGGGGGATTGGAGCACATCAGCAGGTATGAGTGGGCCCTGTCTAGGACGTACTATGACCATGCTATAGGTAAGCTCTGCAAGTATATATATGCCCCACCTTCAGCAGCCTCAGAAATCTATAACTGCTTTAACACTGTCGGAATGGATTTTTAAAATTCCAGCTGTTCAAGACATGCAGGTAGAAAAATGCAATCAAGACAACTAGAACTGTGCAGGAAAAAAAAATGACTTGCAAGGAACAGCAGGAAAGTGCATTTCTCCCCAACTAAGCTATGTTCACTTGTGAAATTATTTATTCATTTTTGTATCCCACTGCTTGGAAATAGGTCCCCATTATCGAGAATCTGTCACCATTTCAAGCTGTTTAGTAAACCTGGGTTATGCTGAGCTATGCACTAATGGTGCAACTGATAACATAAATATTTTAGAGCACAAATGGATCATAAATATGGTCTCAAGAGTAGTACATTTATCATCATGCATTTACAAAGCGGTTACTGCCTACCTTAGAACTATGTTTCCAGTTTCAATCCATCACTGTCCCAGTGACCTTAGTCTGATCGCTGGAGAGATCATAGAACACATCTCTAAAATGGTATGAATTTGCAAGCAGCAGCTTGAATGCTCTGGAGGGTAAGTTTTATAGTACTTGACTGTTCAAAAGAAAATGAGCTAGTTCAGTCTCCGAGTGATAAGAACAGAGGGCCGACCTGCAGTTTTCACCCCTCCCAACATGAGAATTCATTTCTATTTGAATCAGCCTCAGGATTTGTGACTTCCAGCCAGGTCAAGGAATGGAGATGTCTTTACTAAGGAACCTCAGAGTCGGGGACCCTGTTGTTCAGCATCAATGCCCAGAAAGCCTGAATGTGTATTTCACTGGAAGGATAACACATGCCTAAGGTACCCATTTTTGTAGTATACCCAACTGCCTCTCCTCTTTCTTGGCAGATTGAGTTACAGAATAATGTTCAAACACACCAGAGAGCGCAGTCCAGGAAGCAGGCTGTTCCCATGCTGTGGAGAAAGCTGCTACTTTTCCACCTAGGAGAACGCAGGCAGCACTGGGCAAGGTGAAGAAATAATGTATGTCCCTAAGTTTTCTGTAAACACACCAAAGTTGCCATTCTCCTTAGTGTCATTCTCTCCCACGATCTGCACCTGGTAACTCTCTTTTTGCACTAATTCTGTCACTAATTAATTGCATTTCTCCTGACCATATATTTCCTTCATCAGCTCTCTACTCAATAACAACATCTATTCAGCTGTGCATTTAATTTTCTTCTAGTTGTTTTGCTACATGATTGCTTAGGCCTTTTGCAATTAATCAATTCATTTAATCAAATACACTCCTAAAATATACTTGGTTGTCTTGTAAAATGCTTATTCAACATTTTACATGTTGTGAAAAATCTGTTATGTCATTCATCCTGATCATTTTGCTAACTTAACTGATTTTTAAGTAGTGCTGCCTCTCTCCCAGTTGTACCTTGAACTATCTTCTGTCAACCCTTTCTTTTCCTCCATCCAGACCTCCCACCAATACTCACAACCACTACTCATTTTTACCTCATCCTCTTTTACCATATCTTCTGTCTGCCTTCTTACTTCCAAACCAGCCCTCCTCCCCATCTCTGTAATTTGCAAGGAATAGCTTTTTCATGGGTTGCATTATGTTCCTGGACAAAACAGTTTTTATATCATTTGACTTCCTGTGGATGTCTCTACTCTTTCCTCTATGTCTATGCCTGGCTGCATGTATAGAGAAAGCTTATAAAATTCAGCCTGCATGCTAGGAGCCTCTTACTGTAGACACTTTATTTTAATAGCACGTGCTACCAATTCAGTATTTCCTATCAAGTAGAAATACAGTAAAACCTAGGTAATAATACTCTCTCCTGTGCATTGGCAGGTTTCCTCAGTGGCTGATTTTCATGCATAAATAAAGTAGAAAACCCTCCATTTCTTGTCACTTGAGACAAATCACTTAGTGTCAACAACTTAAGCAATGTATACCGGATAAACTTAGCCCTCAATATGATGATTAACACATGAAGTTCCAAGCTTGAATCAGTCCAGAGACAATTATTGGAAAATAATTTGCTTTTCCAAGAAATATATGTAACGATATGCTTTAACAAAAAATAATATTGTATCAGAGTTTTGAGAGAGATTTGTGAGACACTTGCTCTCAGCCTGGGAATTCAAGGTACTGTGAGAGCCTACATGTGCCTTTAGCATCACAAATGCAATTTCTCTCATAGTTAAATTGCATAGGGTTATATCAGTTCTTACTATACAGCATAACCTTTAAATGTGCTTGTGAAACTCTTGTAAAAGAAAAAGATAAAATGAATAAAAGCATCAGAGGTAAATCACAGAAGTGTTGCCACTAAGGCTGAAGCCCTTACAGATTTTTTTGAGGGGGGTTGTGTGTGGAGGGTGATGTAGGCTTCAGCTGGTAGTGTATGACTCTTAGCATAGCATAATTTTGATGGGTTTTATTTCCTGATTTTGGATATTAAACAAACACTGCAGCTGGACATTGCATAAGTGCACAATAATATATGGAAGTTATAGAGGCCTTCTAGCCTTTCAAATTTAGATCCCATCATGAAGGGACTGGCCCACAGTAAATGCCAGCTCGTATGCAACTGTGGTTACCATCAATTCCACTTGATATTACAGATGTTTGACAATCCTGTAGGTGTCACATTATCAGGGTTTTACTGTAAGAACTGTTCCTGTTAAACTCATTATTGTTTGTACAATGTAAAGGCATCTAGTGCTGATACTTTTACATCAAAAGATCCTCAACACAAGGCAAGAGAACATTCTAAACTGAAGAAACACATATTAACACTTATCAACTTGGCTAAGAATGTTAATCTTGAGGAATCTATGGCACAATCAATTGACAGAATTTGCAAATAAGTAATTAGTATCTATGTTAAGTGATATCACATCCTTAAATTTAATAATCTCTTTACATATTTTCTGAATTCAATCTCTTTTCCGTTTCTTTTTTGGCTTGATGGAATAGGTATAAATGTTCCAAAGCATGCCTACATCCCATTTGCAAAGGTAACATGCAACAAGACTTGGGTGAAATACCTACACAACTTTTGAAAGTGGCACATGGAAATTTTAAACAGTGGTCTTACATGCTTGACAGACTTGATACCTAATATTCATCCCCTGACAGTACCTCCCAGTAAAACTGAGCAAGCCCCTCAGTAATGTTGTATCTCCATTTCCTTATTAGTAACACCAGTATCACCTGTCTCACACAACCAGTTGGCCTTTGTGAAGTGCTTAGTGGAAGAAACTGAGCAAAAATTACTAAATTTGTTTTCTCTCATTTACTGTTCCTTCATAGTTTAAGAATGTAAGACGTGCCATAATAGTTTAGAGCAGTGGTCTATCTAACCCAATATCCTGTCCACAACTGGAGTGGGTGATTTAGAGCAGTGGCGCCGGACCTTTGCAGCCCACAGGATGGATAAGCGGTGCCAGATCCACCCACAAATCAGATCTGGTCCATGTGCCCAATCTGGTTCATGGTGCTTGTTCAGCCAAGGCTTGATATAGCTGCATGAAAACGGCCCAATCCCAGCTGCATGAGAATTGCCTGCCTCAGTTCTGATCTCCTGTGGTTGCATCTGCCCTTGGGTAGGCTTTTTCTGCACAGCTAGATTGAGCCCCAGCTTGATGCAGCCACACAGCAATGGGGCCCAATCCCTCCATGTGGAGCCAGCCCAGCTAGGGCCGATCCAGCTGCACGGGGCTTGGAAACCTAGTGGGGGTGGGAGCAGGGGGAGGAGGTGGTAGTGTTATTTGCCACTGCACCCTTACTTCCAAATTTGATTAAGTTGCCATCTTTTAATTTCTTCTTGGAATGCAAAGTATTTTTAGGTCTATAAGATGTAGCTCTTACCTATAAGCATTAATCTACTTCATTTTACTTTAAATTCTACTTAGTAAATTATCTTGCCCACCTAATATAGAACCTGCTTTGCCTTCCATGGACAAGTGTTACAGAAATAGCTGACAATAGGGTTCTTTACAGGTAAAATGCAGCCACACTTTGAATGTTCATTGTACACCTAAGTTTCCCCTTAGATATTAAGGTGAGCTGCCTGGTGACATTTGAAAACCAGTTACCTTTTGTATGAAAGCAGAAGTTGAAGTGAAGTTGTCTGTATAGTGGACACATAGATAGCAAGATTGCACTGGTACTCCCTTTACATCTCACCTCTATACATAAGTGAGGGCTATCAGAAACATTACTTGGAGAAACAGAACAGCAAGACTTGAGAATGGCACGAGGGATTGAATGGTGTTCATAGCTGGCTCAGGTCCCAAGGCTCCCAAAGTCAGGCATTCGGCCTTAACAGCTGATTAGACAATATAGACTGATTCTATTTGGCTAGATCCTATAAGCTCATTTGAAAAAAGTGCTTGAGCAGCCTCTGCTTGAAGAATGGAGGGTGGACATGAACGTCAGAAGAAGAAAGCCATGGATAAACCAACACCTGTTAGAGACAGTCAGGAATTGTTGGAGCGGTGATTGCACAAAGAATGTCACCCATGAAGGGAATTTGCTTCCAGCTGACAAAGGTGTTGGCAACTAGTGAAAGGTACACTTCCAGCAGTAACTCCTGAATGATCCTGAAGTCAGCACAGGTGGTGGCCATTTAGTTAATGCCAGGGCTTTGCCAAAATGAAATCCATAGAGTAGATGGGAAACCTTGAATCATTCTCCCTGTCTGGCACCAAGTGCTATAGAGTTGTATGACACCTCCATCCACTTCTGTATCATCAGACTGGCAGAGGTAATGAAACAGGACCAGAGCTTCTTGCCTGTAGGCTGGTACTATTGAATGCAGGTACCAGAGCTCAAGCAGCCTGTCCCACTGGTAGTGTTAGGACTGGGTGAAACTTGTCACATTGAGCTATGTGCCATATCGTGTGCTGGCGCCACATCCTAGTGACTTTATAGCACTAATGCTAGTGGTGGGCTTGATGCATGAAGCTGGAAGTTAAAATGTTCAAGGAAATAAGACTTAGCAACCTTCCTCTAAAGAGCTCACAATTATTTATTCTTGTATGAAACCTCTGTGTTGATGAGAGATTCCTGAATATACACCCGGACTGATAATAGCTAGGACAAACAAAATTACCAACTGGGAACCAAATTAGTATGTTTAGAAAGGATTTTTTTTACTGAATAGCTCAGGGGAAACTGTGGAAACTACCTGTTGCTATTGCAAGGAGATGAGTCAAAATTTATTTGTTCATCCCTAAAAAAGGGACCTATGGTCCTTTTTGATAACCGACAGGTGATTTTTGTGTCTCAGACTGCAATCATAAGTAAATACCAATATGGGAAATTAATCCTGGATATCAGATATCAAGCTGGATGCAAGGTAAGTGTTATCACGGCACAATAAGTGATTTGGGAAAAGCAATATTCGGGTAGGTTTACAATATTTAGGGGATGGCCCTGAGTCACTCCTACCTAGTCCAAGCCTTGTGAACCACCCTTTCTTATCTATATCTTACCTCAAAGCTTATATAAAGGCTGCCCACACTGTGTTTCCCATTTCTTAAGCAGAGCCCTTCTAGGAATCAGTCAGTAGACTTGTGAATGGCTCTAATAGCAGGCAGTAAACAGGAAGCAAAGTGCTGAAGAGCCAGAAATCAAGTAAAGAAAGCTGTGAGATTGCTGCAGGTGGATTTCTTGTGCATGCAACCTGCAGCACTCAGGTGAGTGCCAAGCATGCTGCAGGGAGGAATGGGTTAAAAGGCAGTCTCAACCCTGAAGTTCAGCAATTTCCAGGATCAGCATGGATAGCTGTCAGGGTTTTCAATGTAGATGGGTCAGCAGTAGGTTTGGGCCTCAGGGCAGCCTTATGGAATGTACCCAAAAAAAGGAGTACTGCCTAAATATAGGTATATGAAAAGGATTTCCATAATTACGTAGTTGATGGTATGTTGCAGCTCATCAGGAATGTTTGCACCATCTAATTCCAAACCAATAAATTACATAAAAATGTTTGCACGTGTTATTGTATAAAGTTCCAGAAACACTTTTATTTAAAAATGGAGCTGTAAATGCATATAACAAAATAACATACATAATAAATGTAACAAAAATAAATAAAGAGAATGTGTCCATACAAAATAAGAACATAGTAATGCAAAACGCTTATTACAGAACACAGAAGTGTAAACGCCTGAATGAACACAAATAGAATCTTGCACAAAGTCTAAACCTTTAATTTTTCTTAATTTTTTTCCTGTTTTTCACTTGCATCTGTGGAAAAATTCTGTTCCCAAGCATTAAACAAAGGAAGGAATTATAGTGATGGTTTGGTGCGCTTAGTTTCCAACACCTGACCCCATTTTCAATGGTTATTTCTGCATCATTTCAACCCCTTCATATAGTTTCTGTGTAAACTAGTGTAGTTCAGGCCTCCACTGTTAGGCAGAGTGGAGTATACTGAGTAGTACAAGGTTATTCTATTTTCTTTTACTTTTTAAAGCGAATATATGAAACCATTATACAACTTATTACTGGGTTCTTTACATCTCTACAAAAAAGTTTTTGCATTTTTATTAACTGGTCCAAGTTGTAATGACTTCTGAAAGCCTGTACTATTTAAAAGTGTACAGAAAGGATTTTTAAATAAATGCCACATAGGATTATTGCTGAAATATTAAAGACCATTTCATAAAAGCTGCAAAACTGTATTTGTAACCTTAATACAGAGAGACCAATGCAAACATAGGAAAATTCCAGTCTATTAGTTACATTTAACAGAAATAAGATTCCTTCAAAATTACAGTGTTCTGGAAATACAGGGTTATTTATTTTTAGTTTATTATTTCCAAATGTTAAATTACTGGGAAAACTTCTAAGGAAAATAGGTTTATACAAGATATTTTAAATAGACTTGCTTTTCAGTGTTATAAGCAAAAAGTCTACATTAGCAGTCTTCTTCCAGAGTCGTTGCAAATGTGTGTGTGAGAGAGAGAGACAGATTTACTAGACTCTACAGGAAAATATACAGAAGCAATTTATTTGCTTGGGAGTGAGCCTACTGATTAACCAAGTTATGACTACTCTATCTCCAAGTCTCCTGAAGAAAATTTTACATCTCATGATCATTCCAAGACACAATCATCTTTTTTGTAAACTTATGTTGCATTTGAATTGGTGACCAAATATAAGAACTCATTTGCCTTTTAAACATCTCACATAGCTATATGTTTCCTATTTTCAACAAACATTTGGACAGAGATAAGGTTATTATTATTATTTTACTTTCATTAACATCAAAAAGACATTTTGGACAAGATCAGAAAGTGCCAAATAATCCTTTCAGAAAGTGGATTATAACACTGCTGTGTTAAAACAGGTATGGTATTATCATTTTTTTTTATGTACATGAAAAGACTGTTTGCTCCTATTGATACGTTCACCTACTACTCCCAGCAAATTCTTAGTGCAAACATAATAGCTGAATGTTGTAAACCTCAAGACAACTTACACAGCAACAAGGTTTATATAAATCACAGGACTGTTTGAAAATTTCAGTTCACAAGAATGAATGTTTTGCGAAATCTGTCTTACCTAATATAGTAATGTATCATTTTACTCAAAGTTAATGTATCCTATATAAATCATCTCAGTCAGAATCAAATGCAACTGTTCAATAATTCTGTACAACCTTTAGTTGTAGAGGTCCATTTATAGAGCAGCTTACCAAAGGAGACTTGGGGTTTCAGTAACATAGGATGTTAGCCTGCTCACAGGTCCCTTTAAAAGCATGGCTTTTAAAAAGAAATAACATATGTGATGGAAAAGACTGCTGACATAATAATTTTGTTTGCAAAGCACACAACCACAAAGGGCAAACCTGCCACAATCTGCTTTTTCTACATTGATATCTATGCTTATCTGTATGGTTAGAAAAGGATTGGAGAGACAATCAAAATATCACAGTTAAAGAAAAATGATTTAACAAAACAACTGCTATTCTGACCAAGCTTTTCTTTTCTTTTTTTTTTTAAATATAAACCAATGTTATGATTTTATTTTTAGACATTCCAACAATAAAGGTATATATGTCAATGATGAATAACATCATTCACGTACAGTGGGATCTTCTTCTTCCCCATCTGGGTTGAACCTATTAAAATGTATGCTGAAATCAGGCTCTGGTTCAACATTGTCAAATTCAGCTGAAATGGAATTAGCAGCAGGTCTAAGAGCCCGAGCTTCTGGTTGACAGTTTGGTTGTATTTGAGGGCGGGTAGGGTGAGAAGCAGGACTGGACTTCTGTTTGGGTACAGCTGGTAAGACAGGGCTAGTGAATCCCAAGTTGCTCAGGGCATCCAAGGTACCATCAGGGTCTATCATAGCATTAATCACTAAAATAGGGGGAGGAAGGAAACAACAAAAAAGTTAGCTTTTCAATAGTCTTTGACACTCTTCAGCCATTTACCATGTTTTCTTTCAAACCCCTAGAACATGCACCTTATTTTTGAAAGGCAAAATAAAGAACAAAAGGTCTTTCCTTGGAAATACCACTAGAGTACAGTATTTTTGCAGGGAAAACACAGGAAGTTGCAGTAGGGGTGGGGGGAAAAACCTTGTGGCTGTTCTGTTAACCTCCTAGTTAACTCCCTGCAGGATATAGCAGGTGCTGCTTGCTGAGCTGAACTGCCTAGCCCCTCCTCCTCAGCTGAGCTGGCTGGGGCAGCCAGCAGCAGGAGAGGCACCTGACTCCGCTGACTCAGGTAGAGTGGCCAAGCAGTTCTGCTTCAGTACAAATGGGCCTTCACCTGACCTTGCAGGGTGCTCACCCAGCTTAGCTTGAGAAGGGAAGTGCCAGGAAGTTCAGATCAGCCTGTGGTATCACGTTAGCTGAAAGTCTGACCCTAGTGGAGCTGAACCACTCTTCTATTCCAGCTGGGTGGTCCTTCAGATGACTTGGCAGGCACTGCTGGCTTCCCACCTTGCTTGAGAGGAGCTTGGCATTCCAGCTGCTACAGGACTGGGCCCTCTGTTCCCCAAATTTCCTCATTAAAATATTCACCCCAGTTTTCAGCAGCTAATTTTCACGGGAAAGACTTAAGTCATAGTCAAGGAACTTTGGTAATTTGTATAAATATTGACTTTCTTTTTCCGGTTTAAAGAGTCTATAAACAATTCGCTAGAATTGAATACTCAGCAGTGCTCTCTTTCAATTATATTGAGGATACATGGGAATGACACACAGGGTCTGTTTCTAAATTACTGCTTTGATGCCAGATTATTGACAAAAGATGCTGGCCTTTTGGCTGCTGCCGTCTCAGAAATGGGCAGGTGGCACATTATTTAGTATATTAGTACAAGCCTTTATCTATGATAAACATTAATGCACCAGAGAAATTATGCACATTATACAATGCCTGGTGTGGCAGAGATGTTAGAAGAAGGGGACTAAGAAGAATTTAAGTCTTTTATCTCTTTTACATTTAATTGGCTTTAATTGACTATTCCTCATGTGTTATGAAGTGGGAAAAATGGAACTATCCAATACCAATTCACCATGCAATTAGTAATTTGATAATGTTTATCATACCCTTTTTTCTGCTTTTTAGTTTACATTGATATATGATCTTATACAACCCACTACTAGAGTTTCTAATTACCTAAATCAGGGATTATCAATCTTTTTTGGTTGGTGTAGCCCCCCAGAGGCTGGTGGAGAAGCAGGGAGTCCCCCAGCAACTGGTCAATGGGCAGGTAGACAGCAAAACTGGAAGTGTTGGTGGTGTAGTGAAACCGGAAGCACCAGTGATGCATGGCACCAGAGAAAACAAAAGTGTTGATGGCACCGCAAGCAGCATGAAGTGCTGGCAGTCTCGCATTCTGCTTCTCCACGCTGCTGCCATGTACCCCTGGGTCCTTCCCACATACCCCCAGGTGTACATGTACCCCCTATTGACAACCCCTGACCTAAATAATTATTCTGGTTTAATCTTTAATTTGTAAGTACCACTGTTTGTACCATTCTCTTTTGCCCTTTGAACCTCAAGTTTCTAAGTCTTCTTGAGATGAAGCAATCTAAGACAAATGCATCAATCTTTGTATACAATGTTACAGGAATATGAAATATTTAGTTTCTTACTCTCCTTCAAAATTATTTCTTACAACTGAAATTGGTCAGTGAGCGGGTATCTTAATTTATTTCTTCATAAAGATGTCTAGCCTATTTTCCTTAAACATCTTTTTAAAAACATATATTATTTTTTAAAGACAAAAATACATTAACAACTGGGCCAATCCTCTCAACTGAAATATAATCTAAATATTAAAATACCATAGGTTCCCTTTAATATGGGGAAATTCAGGTCATTAATAGTTTATACAATTACATTTTAACATTGGTGTTATAAGTAGGATATGTGTTGATGCATGCTTAGCCATTTCTGTCATTTTAAATGAGAGAGAGAGAGAGAGAGAGAGAGAGAGAGAGAGAGAGAGAGAAAATGTGTGTGTATGTGTGTGTGTATTGTTCTGCTTCCCACATCCTCACTAGTTTGGACACAAGAAAATGAGAAAGAAATCCATTTATTTAGTATTTTGGCAGTTACATGAATTATCACAGAATGATTTATTAGTGTATTTACTTGAATTTAAGATGACCCTGAATTTAAGAAAACCACCTCATAATTAGATTCTATACAAAGAAAATGTATAAATTTGTTAAAATTTTTCAAGTATAGAATCTAGTTATTAGAGGGTTGTCTTTAATTCATATTCCCTACTGCTGTAGGGGGACAGGCAGTTGCAGTGCAGGTAGCATGGGGAGGTCAAGCAGCTTACCTCCAGCTTGTGCCTGCTCCCTGCTACTCTTCTCTCTGTTGCCTCTTCTGCCCCCTCCCTTCCTTCCAGCCTTTGCTTCCTTCCCTTTACCTCCTTATCTTTGCTCTATGCTGACAGGCTCCACCCCTGTTCTAGCCCAGGGCCCAGAACTGGCTGTGAATTGCTGCTACAGGCTGTGCTGAGTGCCCCAGGCTGCAGTGTTCATGGTACATGCCAGCATGGAGCAAAGGTGGGGTGGTAGAGTAAGAGGGCAGGCAGGGGAGCAGAGGCTGTGTGGGTGGAGAGATGTGGGGGAGAAGGCTACAGGGGGAGATGGCAGAGTGCAGGGGTTTGGCAGGGGGGAAGGGGGGTTGTTATTAGTTGCTGTCTGCTCCCCTCACATTAACAGGGAGAAAAACCTGGTCTTAGAATCAAGTAAATACAATATTAGAAGTTTCTGTGCTTGATCTAGAATAGGTAAAATATATGAAAGGATATATACCTTGCAGTTGTTTCTCAACTCGTTTAAGCTCCTGTAAGATCGATGAAATTTCCTGTGGAAGAAGCAACCATTGAAATAGTCAGTGGTACTTTTCACAGAAAAAGTAGAATCATTCATTCATTCATTTCTGACTAGCCAGTTACCTACATAAGCTACTTAAATGTGAATAGGGATCCAAAGCTCTTTCCATTTCTTGTTCATACACCCACCACAATCCAACTTCATCATGAGCAGACAATCTCTTAACAATATCAGGATTAAAAAATTCACAGTTTTTGTCAAGATGTGGGGGCAATTTGTTGGTAAGCCATAGCAAGAAAGTTACAATATAAACCCAACAATAGGACAAGAAGGTGACATGGTTCATGCCTGGTTTACTTGGGAATCAACCTGGCTTTGCTGGGAATCAAGAGAGTTTATAGTACAGAACAGGACAGAATTTTATTGGGACTGTCAGATTTATGTTATCACTATCTTTTACTGGAGCTGAGCATCCAGCTAAACGGTGCCCATGCCCAGGCGATCTGATTCTATTTTGCAGTGCATCGCTCAGGGAAATTGGGTATCTGTAACTAGAGTCAAGCAATTCCATTTAGTCATAGTGACTGAAACCACTAAATGTATTAGTGCTTATACTACTGCTTTGTTAACAAATGAAATAATGTATTATCCATTTCTTGTGGAATGTCTACAATAGAATTGGCACAGGTATATATATACTCCTGCCTCAGGAAATCTTTTAGACTTGAAAAATGTAGCAGTGGAATTTTAACTTCCATGGTGCTTTGAAAGCACACATTCTTTTAAAGCTGAGAACTCAAACAGGCTGATTTTCAGAGTCCTTTTAAAAGGATTCTGTACTGATAAATTAAATTTATGGAGTCTTGTTGCTGGCCAAGATAGACTTGAGCAAATAAACTTGGATTTGATAAATTGAGGTAATAGCTTTGAGGAGGTTCCACATTTAAACTTGACACACATATCCGGAATAGCAGGCATAATTACCATTAGTCATCTTTTGGGAACATCTGAAATAATAATAATAAATACTAGAATCCTATATTTGGTGCTTGGCATGGAACAATAAACCATTTATAAAGCTAAATAGGAACTTGAAGTTATAAAGACATATTATACTACCATACAAACAGGAAAAAAATCCTGAGAAGTCTTATCACTTTGTCACAAGAAACAAGCAAATTATAAGCTACCATGTAAAAAACTTAAAAATTAAGAAATGTCATTTAAAATCTCTACTCTCTCTGAGAATCCTTAAACAATTATACACAAACTACATTGATATACAAATGTTCCTGAGAATACAAATCATCATGTTCCTTGTAAGTAGACATCTACAAGTACTGAATTACTTACAAAGTTATAAAAAATAAACTAAATCATTTATTTTTAACATATAATCAGTGAATTTGATCTGCCTTTTAAAAATGTAGTATGCACTATAGAAATTATGGAACAAATAATAAATATCTAGTGGTTTAAGAAAAGAACAAACAAAACAATACAAAAAACCCAAGGTGGATTTATATCAAGCTGTAGTACCTTGTGGTCTAACAACAATGAAAGCTAAGAGCTAGTCAGTTAGCAATGCAAACAACATTTCATAACCTCGTACAAATGTGTGTTGTTGTAAAGAGAGCTCTTCCTAAAATATTAATTCACCTACATTAAAATGCACATAGGACGTTTTCTCACAAACCCCATGCCCTCAGATAAAACACAAAGCTTGTTTTGAGAAGGGAGAATGAAGAGAATAATTTGTTTCTAGAGTCATGGCCAAAAGCTGACCACATGAAGCAGCTCACTTGCAACCAGCCAGCTCATGGACTGCTTCAGGCAAAAATTAGTATTTTAATCATTGCACAGATGCTACTGAACTGGCAACAGCTTTGGCTGCTTTGCCAAAAGGTACTACCAATCAGCAGAAGCTGTGAAGGTTAAAAACCAAACTGCTGGCCAGAAAAAAATGAGAAAAACTAAAGGCAGCCATTACAGGGTCTTCAGACTTCAATTCCTGTGCATATATCAGTTTCCCCACTTATGACACATATCCCAATTCTGAAGGGCTAATTTTGGGGGAAAAAGTATGTCTGGTAGCAAGTAAGTACAGTATTTCCTGAGAACCATTACATTTGATACATCAAATTTGTCTTTTGCTAGACCATGGAAAAATCTCAGCTAAAATCTTCCCTTAAACCCAATCAGTTGCTTAAATTGTACAATATTTAAGTTATTCTTTGCTTAAAAGTATTTAAAAGAAGCTGCCTGTTCCTCAGCACTGACCTTCTAGGGGAACAAATCTCTTCAATAAGATTTTAGACCATTTTTCATCAAGAAAGTGAAACGAACCAAATATGTATAATGACTATTTTTGTTGTTTTGTTCTTATCTAATATACTTAACATGAATAAACATGGAAGCTGACCTCAGCTTTTTTCCCATAAGGAGTTCTAGCATATAGTATGTTTTTTTATCATTTTGCTTATCAGCCCCTTTTAACCAATTTAAGGGATGCTTTCCCTACATGCTTAAAATTATTGCTTTGTTTTCTCTGCTAAAGACACCATGCTCAGTCACTTCTGAATTGGAAACCAGATGCAAATGAGGCTGGTTGCCTCTAAAAAAGATAGTTCTTCATACCATGCTTGAAGTTTTCACAATAGGAATTTCACCTTCAGCTCGTAACTTGTTTTCGATTTCTTCCCAGTTTCGGTCTTTGTCCTTAAATAATATTCTACAAACAAGAACAACATTTATTTTTAAAATAGAAACAGTATTAAATGTACCATTTCCTTGAAGATCTAAAGACCTTTGATGTAAGGAAAACAGGCCCTGAAAAGATAAGTGTTGAATTTTGTGTTTGAAGTGCAGGCAGCTGCTACAGTACTGTCACTAAGACAAAATATGAAGTTTTTACTATATCACTATTATTAACAATAAAAAGGCAGTCACAAATCTAAAATAGCTGCATGCATTACTGAAAATATACCATAATAGGAGTCATACTGTTGAGAACGGCCTCGAACCATCCTTCCAAGACATAATAAAAGAGGAGACTGTGAGACTGTTATGTGAAAAAATGCCCAGCTGCAGTGATAAGGAAGAGAGGGGTGTACCAAGCAAGAGGCCTTGAAGGATACACAGGAAAGTGGGTGAAAGGGCTCATTATAATACTAAAAAACACACCTCTAGGTGGAGAAAAAATATACTAACGAAACATACATGTATGGAAATTAGGTACATGGTTAAAACACAGGTATAGAGACATGCTCAGTAGAGAACTTTTTGCATCATTCACTTGTAACGAATCAGCGAATAGTATGCTTGTTAGCCTTTGAAGATTTCTGTATAAAAGATGCTTAAAAATAACGATCGGTGTGCTTGTTACCTTTCACCTTTATTGCTGGCAATAAAAATCTTTTTTGAACCTTCCACCCCCTGGTATCCATATTGGCCTTGCATACTGGGTACAGACCCAGTTTTGGGCTGGGGCACAACAATACTTATTCTGCTGCATAGAACCATGTTTTTGGTTGTTTTTTTTTTTTTAAATCCAATAGTTTCAGGACACACCAAAGATCTTACTGATATTTCACAACACTTGCAAATCAAAGTCTAACAGGTAAATGATGTATACATCTCATAACACAAAAATGCAGCATTTCAACATGTAAAAACATGTTTGAACACTGAGGGCCATTTCATTTTGCAGACTTTCACTTTACTTAATAGATTAATGGTGTATAGACTAATATCCATCTATCTATAGATATATATAGATCTATACAGAGCTAGATATAGATATATGTATTAATAGGTTAATACATCAATGCATTTGGAAATTCATTATGACATACTCTTTTTTGACAGTAGACTTTGGGTGTTTCTAATTACCTAGAACAGGCAGTTTAACTTTTAAGTAGCTGAGGTCCAAACACATCACAGGCTCCAGCAGGGTGAGCTACAGGTCTCCTGGGCCACCCACCACACAGATACCACCTCTCTGGTGCAACGTGCAGGCACCATCTCCATCAGTGCACTGTGTACTCAGTCCCATTCCCGCACCACTGCACTGCATACCTGTGCAGGCCCTACCCTTTCCCTTTCCCACTGCTGCACAATATTCCTGTGTCCAGTGCTGCACTGCATGCCCCCCTGCACTGCAGCCACTTGGCTCACCCTCAGCTTTCTGGGCCATTTTGTGTTGTGCTGGGGTAGAGGCAGGCATCAAAAGCCAATGGAGTGACATCCAAGCAGGAACCTGAGGGCCACAAATTAGCCCTTCACCGGCTGCATGTGGCTCTCAAGGCTGCCAGTTAGACAGCCCTGACCTTGAAACTTTGAAACAGAAACTACATATACATAATGTAGTAACATGAGAATAGGAGAGTCATCTGTACTGTGATAAACAGCTCACTTTTATTAATTACTTTATAATACCCCAATGTGTACTAGCACCTTCATAGATGGTTTCTCATTTTCCTGCTGTAATGAATAGACTATTAGCACTTGCTGCATCACATAAATGTCATTTCAGGTTTTCAAACTTCTGCATCATTAACAAACAGGAATCCACAGATATTTAGATTACTTTAATTAATTAATAAAAAACTGTACTCTCATGAACTATGGTACTTTCTCAAATTTAACTTTCCTCTGAATGGTAAAATCAGGTAACAAGATCAAATGGAAATGCAGTTATAATCATTATATCTTTTAGTTGTATTCCAGAAGTAAAAGCAACATCAAACAATAGCAATGTCTAAACGTGGCTAGGAAAACAAAATAATTACAGCATAATCAAATGCCACACATTTTTAAACAGTTACTAGTTTGGTGAGGTTTGTCATAGGAAATTGCTCTTTTTAAAGTGAAAACTGCTACAGTGGATAGGAATTTGACACTTTGTAAATGCCAGGAATTTATACAGAACCTAATTGAGCTCTGTGCCTTAATTCCAGTCATCTGCAGCAGGTTTTTGGGATCAGCTTTCTTAGACCCCTTTTGAACTTTCTGACTTCAATTACCACTGTGACAGAAGAATCTCATTCTTCAAAACATGTGCTCTCCTGTTATCAATACTTAAGTACTTTCAGGGAACCAAAAATTTGACCTAGTTGCTCTCCTGATTTTGCTGTTGATCGCTCTCTGTTCATTACTGCCCAAAAACAAACCATAATTTCCAGAGGTTTTTTTGGCCAAATGTTTAATTATGAAGTACTGTTCTAGTTTGGTGCAATCGAGGAAAATATTAATGCAGGAAGGCAGGATCTACTGGACAAAACCAGAGAAACAAAAGAATCAAAAGAATGTATCTTTTCAAGACAACAGAATTAACCAGCACATTAGCAACCGTATAGTGAAGAAAAGAAAACACCCTTGCAAAAGAACCCACCTTTTTGGGGTATGGATAACTGCTATACTCGCATCACTACAAAAGTTCTTGTTCCAGTAAAACGTATGAACATATAGGCATACAAGCAATCTGCAATGGCCCAAGCCCCACAGAAAAGTATTTGGTTTGAAACAGGAACTTCCCTGTAGGGCTATAATTTTGTGGTAGAATAGAGGAGGAGAGGGAGAGAAGCTGACTCCCTGATAGCTCACCAAGCAGCAAGCTGTCAGGGAGCCCTGTTTGGACCCTTCTACCACCACCATGGTTGCCAAAGAGCATCTTGCCAGTGCTCTGTCAGTAGTGTTGGTGTTGCTGCAGCAACAATTGCCCCTGCTCTCAGAGCTTAAGTCCCTGGCAGTGGCAGTGTCACAAAGAGAGCTCTTGTGTCCTCTGCAGAGCTGAAAGTTTGATTACTCTGAGCTTTTGGGACTTACCTGGCACTGAGGAGCTCCAAAAGAAAGCAAATCCTGTAGAACTGCCACTAAAGAGCAGCTCACCCTGGAGAAGCTTAGGAAACATATACAGAATCAGGTCTTTAGACACACCTTTTCTATTTTCTAGTGGCATATTTTATCATTCTGGAAATCAGTGTAAATACAGTTTATCTGGTGCTACAGAATTTATCTTCTTTTTCTTTATTCTTCACCTGAAGTCAATTTTTCTTCATTTATTACCAATCTTATTGGGTACTGTGGAGGCAGTGGTAATGTAGAGATTTGTACATCATGTAGGGTATCAGCAGCCAGATCAGAGCAGCAAACTTTTGCTGCATTCAAAATGTCCTTATCATAGAAAAATCTGGGATATATAAACAAATAGATTCTAAATATTCTATTTTTCAAAATTTCTTCCAGAAGCAATCAACACTTTTAAAACAAATACAGAAATTTGGGGGCCAGGCTTAAATATGACAATTCTGTCTCTTTCCCCCCTGTCCTCCCTTTTTCTCATTTACCTCTCCTGCTGTATACCAAAAACTTCCTTCCAGAAGGTCAGCTGGATTCAGGTCTCTGCTGCTGGTTTCAACCTGACCTCCACTTCCACAGACAATGCTGTTTGTTACTCTGTCTGTCCTATTTCCCTCTATCTGCAGCTCTGCTCACCTTCCAGTCTTTCCCTTTTCTTACAACAATTTTATTCAGTTTCTTGTATTCTCCTTTGTTCAGCTTCTACTAGTATTTTCCTCTTCTGTGTCATCTTCCTCCCCCAATTCCTGCATATCCTCCTCTCACCTCCCATTATGACTGGTATATAATGAAGTATAGACTCTTCCAGCTTCACTAAATAGTGAAATAGTACAATTCTAGGCTTTAAGAAGTGTGCATCTCCTAAATGCCTCACAGATACCTTGGGTAAACAATAATTTATTAAATACCAAGTATATCTGCTGTCACAAGTACACATCCGTCCACTTGCAACTGATAATTATTCTAACTTTTATAAAACTGAAAATGCTAAAACTGAAATTACTTAAAAATTTCTTACTGTGAAACTTCTGAGGCTGAAAAAATTGTGATTATTTAGTCTGGAAAAAAGGAGACCGAGGGTGGATTTGATAACAGTCTTCAAACTGTGATTGTTACAGACTATGCTCTGTGGCTGCAGGGGACAAGACAATGTCTTAAATAGCAGCAAGAGAAATTTGAGTTGGCCCTTATTAGATATCACCATGAAGGTCCTTTAGCATTGGAACAGACCCTAGAGAGACTGCAGAATCTGTCTTTGGAAGTATTTAAGAACAGGTTAGACAAACAATTGTCTTAGGTGGTTTAGACAGGAGTGATCCTGCCTTGAGCAAGAGTTTGAACTGGATGACCTCCTGAGGTCTGTTCCAGCTCTACTTTATTATAATGCTGACATTTCTGATTAACATTTGGATAAAAAAAGCCCAAATTTTGTTGTTGTTGTTTTTATGGAGGAAAAAGCCTCCTTTTATGGAGCAAAGTCTCTTTTGCTGCTATTTCTTCTGACTTGATTCCTAACACATCTCACTTATTTTCACTGGTGTCTTTCTTTCCATCTCTCACTTTGGGGGATGGGGAAATTTTCTCCAATGCCTTAACTGACAAAATGAAGCTCTCTCCCTTACCCGCATCACACTATCCACCTTGTTCCAAGCATAAGAAACAGGAGGAACCTAAAAGTTAGCACTGACACAAATCAACCTCTTACCTAGATTTTGCACATTTGTACTTTTAGAAGGCAAACTCCATCCTGTTAAGATCACATTTCTGTTGTACAGCATGGGCTTAATATGACAGAATTCCATATTTCTCATGACCAAACAAAACTTTCCAAGCTTCCCTCGTCTGTTCTTAACTGCTAAATGCTTCTGTAAATTCTTCTGATGATGTAGAAAAGATGCCTTTGCAATTTTTTAAAATAGGAAAATAAGTATTTTGTAGGCTTCCCCCTAGCATGAGTTGCCACCATTATAATTAACTAATAAAGAGCTGGGGAAAAAATTCCAACAAAAATACTGCAAAGCAAGAAAAGTCAGTATATATTTCACCTTGTATGTGGATGTACAACTTTGGTAATTCAAGTGTTATATTTTTCATATAATATATCTCCCCTTTCTCCTTTTGAAGGAATAGCTCTGGGTCAAAATTTTAAAAGGAATTCCAACTTGCCTCAAATACTGTATGAGTTTATCAAGCAAGGCCAGTTTTTAGGTGTCAGTACAAAGGCTGAAAGACTGTGCACTGAAATTTTGCTGCTTCTTTGTGGGAGCCCTCAACTGGAATGTACCCAACTGCAAACACATACTATTAGGATGAAAGTGACAGTACCCAAGGCCAAAATTCTTTTAATATACATTTGACATAGGCAGCAGTATTCAGACACATACACCCAAATAAAAACAGTCCTGAACTGGTACAGATTGTCAGGGGATTATACTGAATGCACCAGAGAGTAGCAGTGAAATTCCACCAATAATGGCTGATGGAACTGGCAACACTGGGACACAGAAAAATCTATAAAGTCGAAAAACACAAAGTAGAAAGTTTCAAAGAAAACAATTAATTAGTAGAAAAGAAATGTGCAGAAATTTAATGAGGAGAGCAGCATGAGAGACCCTGAAGGAAAAGGACTGAGCACCTGAACTGGATGCAAGAGAAATCCCAAAATGGAATCAGAAGAACAAAGCAACCTGGTCAGCATAATAGGAAGCTAGCAGAACAATAAAACATCGGGCTTCTCTTGTTTGTATTTTTTAATCTACATTAGCTGAAGATGTGAAAAGGCAAAAATGGGATAACTGTGGAAGGCCATGATTGCTCTAGGAGTGGCATTTGTTTCTTCTATGTGATGGGATTCAATCATCATAAGGGTGAATAAACCTGTTTTTCAGTTACAGAATTATGACAGAGATTAAATGCTTTGCTGGTTAATGAAAACAATATCCTACTAAACAATGTTTATAATAAACACTATATCTTGTTATTTAAAGTAGTCATATAGGCCAAAAGACTTCTAAAAAGATTTTACTTGATTTTCCACTCAACCACACCACTCCTACAAGAGAAAAGGAAAATAAAGCATATATATTGGCTCATTTAAATTTCTACAGTATTTTTACCATTCCAAATAGAATATTTAATTTCTCTGTGTCTGCCTTTGTCATTATACAGTCTGTTTACTATTATCAACACAATGCCATCCTCAGATACAATAATGCCTTTGTTGTGTCACATTGTGTGCTGAATGAATGTAATTCAAATTTTAGTAATTAATCTCAGTCATTACCTGAGGATTGTAGACAAATTTTATACTGCTTTTCCCACCAACCACATATTTTATCTGATAACTTGCACAAAATGTTGTATATAATGCACTGATATTTTGTTTCTATTCTATTCATTTTTAATGGTTCCATTCATTTTTAACTGATGGTTAATTATGAGTAAAAGTGAAGTGGGATATTCAAGTTCCAAATCCTAAAATTCTTCTGCCCCTACCAGCCAAAGTGAATACCATACTGTTGTACATACATGCAACAGTCAAATGATTAAAGGCAGCTTGTGTTCTTGAAGACCATCTCTCATTTTTGTGCATCTAATTTCTTTTAGCTTCTATAATACATTAGGAAAAGATCCCACTAAATACATTACTTTACTGCAGGGCTGTCCAAAGGGGGGCCTTCAAGGGATTAAGTTGCAGCCCCCAGGCTCCTGCTTGGCTGCCACAACCCCTATTGATCTGGCTACAACAGCAGTCAGGGGCTCCAGGCTCCCTCCTCCTCTTCCACTGCTCTGCCCCTCTTCCTGCTCTGCCCCATTTTTGTGTCTGAACAACATGTGGCACAAGGATCAGGGGATGAGTCTGGGACTACATGGGCAGGCACTGCACCAGCAGGGGCATCTATGTGGTATGAAGCCCAGGGACCTATCGCTCACCTGAGTGCAGCCAACGGGGTGTGCAGCTGCAGCTGTTTGGAAGTTGGATAGCCCTACCTTACTGTACAGAAAACAGCTCAAGAGAAAGAAAAACACCATGAAGGGTGAAGAGCAACTCTTACACGCTGTAAAATATAAAACATATTTGTAACTGCCACCAAAAAATGCTTATAAATAAATATAAATAAAACAATTATCTGTACACTTGTAGGTCCAAAGAGTCTTGGTTATGGAACAAGATCCTATTGTGCTAAATGTTGCACAGACACAGAAGTGAAAGGCAATCCCTGCCTAAATGAGTCTATGGATGGATAGGTGCAAAGGAATACAAGAAAATAATGAGAATACATTGATCAGCACTATAGACTGCAGTCCCAGCACAGCAGCAGCCTAACCATTATGAAGCTAAAAACAGGAAAAATGTAGGGCTTATCTTCTTCACTGTAGGGACTGATCCCAGCACCAAAATAGGGCCCAAGTACACTCCAATGACCCATGATCTTGCGTATGCTCCAAGCCTGGAAGTTTGCCAATGATACTGCTCTATGCTCATGCCCAGCATCTTTCTTCATGCTGAAAACTCAGGATTCTAGAGCAAGTGGGATGAGCCTTAGCAGCCAGTTTGGGTGGCCAGGCATGCTCAAGCTTCACCCATTGTCAAAAGTCACCACTACAGTTGTGTATACAAACCTTTAGTAGATCTAAAGACAGAGCTTAGTCAAAAATTACAGCCAAGTTATGAGTTTCAGTGACTGGAAGAATATTTGTATTGCACAAGATTATTAAGAAGGGAAATAAGGGTCAGTATGGAAAAAAGTTTAGGAGTTTTGCTTTGGCTATAGTGCCCTTGAACTGATGACTAAATATCTACAAGGTGTTAGTCAGTGGGTGGGAGGATGGGAACTATCTAATTAACATTCTGAAGGAGCAATAAGAAAGCAGCAGGAAACAGTTCAGGCAATGGCTCAGTCACAAAAGCCAACAGAGAAAGGGATTGTGGTTGATGATGTTGAAAGTGGTTGATAGCTGGAGGAGGACAAAGCGGAATTATGGTTCTCTGTCTTGATCAAGAATTGGTCAGACTGTGGCAATGTAAACTAGACTGGAGAGGGTGCAAGACGACCTGGAAGAGGAGCATTCCAGACAGTAACTGTAGACAGTATGTTCAGTGAGCCTCTCTCAACATGCTGCTGGTGGCCATCATGTTATCGAACACCTGACACTGGAAATAAGAAGTCCCTTCTGTTGATCAGTTTCTAATTACTTTCACATAGCTTCAGTAATCAATTTTCACTGACTACTGCCTTAAAAAGGGGGAAAATGGTAGTAATATATTACTAACCCATGGTGATCATCTAGAAGGAAAAAAAAGAGGACCAGTGCTGGACACAGCTGTAAACACTTTGTTAAAATTCTTATGTTACCATGTTGTCTCAGATACTGTGTCCAAAGTCAATTCTTTTAAAATGAGAATTTATCTTTCTTGAAACAGGTAACCCCTTCACACAAAGTTGGGATCTCGACATGGGGCTGACTTTTGAAGGATTGATATTTCAGGGTTGGTTTGTTTGTTTTAACAGCACAGTTTTGTATATTCTAAACAACAGCAGGACATCAGCTTCTTTGTTGAAGATACCATTTATTCCACAAAGGTTTTGTTTCAATTTCCTCCATCTTTGTTCAAATCACACAAAATATTTATACTAGCAGAAACTTCCTTCCTAGCATGGAATTCATTCACTTCAAAAGCACAAAGATTTACTGATACCTGGGAAGCTGCTGTAATATTTAACTTTTAAATACTTAAGTATATTCCCATTATAGTATACATATATTTGCTCTCCTGGGCATCAAGTACTTCACTGCTACTAGCAGGAATTTGAAATCTAATGAGAAACTTTTTTTAGTGATAAAAAAGTGCATCGTACCTGATTTTGCCAGCTGTTTTGTCTATGGATTGTCTTATCTTCCGAGAAAACTGGAAGACTGATGATAACAGCAAGCTGTCCCCCATAACCTGAAATATTTTTTTAAATAAAGGAAAAAATATTTAATTCTCAATAAGTTACTACAGTTATGCAGACAATTCTGAATGTTTAAATAAAGATTTTTTCTCCGCACCCAAATGAATACTTAAAACATTTGAGTATTCATTGATTATTTCTGAATATGAAAAGCTAGTATCACAAGGATGTCCAGGTCATACTTTAAGTAAGTGCTAGGCAAGGGTTTTCCTATGCCTGTTCAAATACACTTGTTGCCTTACCTGAAATTCCCTTATTATAATTTCCTCTCAAGAAGTAACTGCCAACCACAATAGAAACGTGATGTTTCAGTGACATTCATGCATGCATGCACACACACATGCACACACATAGAACTGAAATTGAAAACAAAGTACTTCTCACTTGTATACTATGTTAGATTTTAAACTCAGATCTACAAGTAAAATAATTTAGTTTCTTATGCAACAGACCTCATTTTGTCTTGCATACAACAGTTCTCTACCTAGATCATCTTCCTTCCCCTGCCTATCACAATAATATTGGCATACTAATTTGTGCGGTTGTAGACAGCTCTTAGTTCAAAAATGCTTTTATTTCCATTTAGAAAAACACTGGTTTGAAAAGCTACATTTTTGTACTGCAGATTGGATAGGATAAAAGTTTGCTATGCTCTACTTCTCACTGGCAACTATATCATTTGACTTTGTCTTGCTGACCTACTTTTAGCTCAGTCTTTTATCATATATTATGATGATGATGAAAAAATGGCTGAAAATTGAAAACTCATCTCAAGAAGTGCCAAAGAACATGTATTGCTTTAGAAGCCTCAATTCTAAACCTGCTGGTAAACAAAAAATATTTACTGTGCAATTATTTCTGCTTATATCGAGACCTTACACAATTCCCTTAGTTACTGTAACCATTATATTAACATACCTCAATTCCCACCAGATATACTTTTATTCGTTCTTCTTGGAACCCTTTTGGAATTAGTGACATCTTTTTTTGTATTGAAATCCTAGACCTGTTCATAGTGATCTCACAGGGCCAAAATATGTGATCTCACAGGGCCAAAAGAACCATTGCCTCAATGACCCATCATATGGTCCCATTGTATAAAAAGTGCAAGCCAAGTTTTTTCTGGATTACTGTATGACATTGCAAGTCAGTACCCAATCTGCTGCCTGTTACTAGTCACTAGAACTTTTTGTCAGGGTAAATAATTTTCTAATGAAATGCAACCAAATCATTTTAACGGCTCCATGTTTTCTCTTGTTATTTCCAGATTTTCATAGGATCATAAGAAAGTGGGGCTGGAAGGGACCTTGTGAGATCATCCAGTCCAGTCTTCTGCTGAAGGCAGGAGCATCCTTGACTAAACTATCCCAGCCAATGGTCTTTTAAGGGATGGAGATTCCACAGTTTTTCTGGGTAGTCTGTTCTAATGCTTCACCAGCCTCACAGTCAGAAAGTTCCTCCAAATTTTCAACCTAAAATACCTTCTGCTGCAGATTGAGGCCAGGGCTTGTAGTCGTGTTCCCTAGAGCCACAGAAAATAACCTATCTCCATCTTCTTTCTAATCACTCTTCATATATTTGAAGTCTGTTATCAAATCTCTCCTAAGTTTTCTTTTCTGCAAACTAAATTAACCTAGCTCTTTCAACCTGTTCTTGTAAGACATACTTCCCAGCATTCTAATATTTTTTGTCACTCCACTGGACTCTTTGTCCAAACTATTCACAGTGTTCTTGAAGTATAGGGTCCAAAACTGGACCAGAAAACAGTTCACCAAATGCAGCCTGACCAGTGCTGAACAGAGTAGAAGAATCATTTCCCTTGATTTGCAAGTGACATTTCAGTTAATACAACCCAGCATTTTGTTGGCTTGTTTTTCAACAAGAATACACTGTTGGCTCATGGCTCATACTCAATGTATGGTCCATTGTAAGTCTGTGGCAGTACCACAGACTCGTCAGCTGTTTCCCACCCTGTATTTGTGCATGCCATCATTCTGTGCCAAGTGCAAGACTTTGCACTTGTCCAAGTTGAATTTCACCTGGTTGACTTCAGACCATTTCTCCAGTCTACCCAGATCATTGTGAATTGCTGCCCTACCCTCCAGCATTTGAAAGTCCACTCAACTTGCTATCATCCACAAATTTGGCTAAGCATGCATTCAATCCCATCCTTCAAATCATTAATGAAGATGTTAAACAATACAGGACCCAAAGCAGGCCCCTAGGGAAACTCACTTGATATCTCTTCCCAATTAAACACTGAACCATTGATTATCGCTCATTTAAGCATGATGATCCAAGCAGCTATGTATCCACTTTATGGTACTTTTGTCTACTTCGTATTTCCTTAGTCAAATCATAATTCAGGATAATCTGTTATTTTAACCATATGTATCTAATAATACATATGGTTAAAATAACATATAATGGTCCCAACACTAACTCGGTGACACCTCAATTAGGTCTCAATTTCTGATTTTACTACGATATATCTGGCCTTCAATCCTTTGACAATGCTTACATCAAAGCCAATCTGTATTGCCTAAATTTTTATTGAGGTTCAGATACTCTGCTTATTGATTTACATGACAAACACCAAAAATCTGAAGGTGTTTTACAGAACTATGCATTATTAAATGCATTATCAAATGTACTTGAAGAAAAAAAAATGTCTTAAACATTTTTAAGATATGGAGCAAACTATTAAATGTATTTAAAAATGCAAGATATTATACCCAATAGAAACTAAAAAGAATTGCATGCGACCCAAAAGACACTATGATGGAACATATGCTTTAATTACAAGGTCCAGAAAGGAAACACAGGTAATCATATTATAGCTTATAATTCCTTATAGCTAAGAACTTTAAAGTCAAGAAAGCTCCAATTTTAATCCTAGTGAGAATGGGCTATAAAGAATTCTCAGACGAAGGCACGTGTGAGAAATGTTCTAAGAAAATAAAATCTCAATAAGATCCAACTCCACTACTGATTCAATGAAAGAATATTAAAGTTAAGATTCTTAAGAAAGACTGATATGGGAGGATGATTCTTCTTCACTGAAGTCCCTTCAAGGACAGCAGTGTCAAAAATCACAACACATCTAAGCAATGAAAGAGGAAAGGGAAAGTTAAAGGTCAAATAGGTGCAACTAGTGAGCACTAAGTATGCTAGAACTAGAAAGATACTGGAAGATAATTCCATTTCACTAAAAGCAATGGCAAGTAGAAGAGTTTATATACTTAAAAACTAGGAAACCACAGGAAGTGTCTAAATATAAATGGGAAAACACTAACAACAAAACAAACTTTAAAGAAAAAGAACTCAACTGTGAAAAACACAGCCAAAGTTGAGAGATGGGCTCCTGAATCCAATGAGCAGAAAGGAAAAACAGGATCTGCTGGGCAGGATCACAGGATCCTAGGTCCTTGCAGTGCAGCATTGTGTACATATTATTGTGGGTATCTGTGAACAGAGACTTAATGATGGACAAGTCTTTAGTTATAAGACAAATACTTCTATAGGAAATGCTAATTTAAACTTATGCTGGATGGATTCACAGAACTGTTAAAGATAAAATATAAAAAGGAGTAAAGGAGATTTTTTTCTCATGTTGGAGAAAAAGTAGCTTTGGGCTTCCCTCTAACCACATGGCTAACCAGATTCAGATGCCTATCACACATGCTCGATCTATGAAACAATCATATCGTCTTTGAATAGGAGCAGTAGTTGTCTACTTTATATTTTTTAAGTATAGGCAAATGTGAGCTACAAAAGAAAGGAAAAAGAAAAAACATCCTTGTTTGACTCTATGAAGCACAGACATGAAAAAAAAAGTTAATTTATACACGCACATGACTGCATTTCTCAGTTTTAAATGAGGTTGGTTTCAGGTAAATTTACTGTCTATGTTTTCTAATCACTCATTATTAAATTCATCTCCCACTTCTCACCTACCAAGCCGAAAATTATGCTGAAATCAGTGCTGACTGTTTATGATTTTTAAGTGTCCTTGAAACTGTGTTCTGTTGCCAACTGACATTATAAGCCAGATCCTACTGTGCCTATCAGGCATCTGTGTGTGATCCTATTCCACCTGCCCAAGTCCCTTAAGAACAATTAACAGAAAAAGTGGGTGAGTCCCTTCTCCATTTTTTGTGACTTTCTTTTTGAAGACCTATTACTAAAGCAACACTTGTTAGGGACTTTAGAAGGGTGGAAGAGGTTCACATGTAGACACCGTATAGACACTTGCATACTCTGTCTGCAAAAACAGTAAAATCATACAACCAGAAAATGATTGACTATGTGTTGTGTATCTAAAAGCTAGGAAAGCGCCACAAAAGCAAAGCTAGCGTGACTTCAAGGAACAAAATTAAAAGCAACCTGTGGTTATAATTACTGTGTAACATTTAGCATGACTAACATAAGTGTAAAAACGCACACTGCTCACATGCTAATTATTACCTGCTCAAGTAAACATGATTTAAAAAAACTAGTCCATTCAGAACAATCATTTTATTTGACTGCAGTGTAATACATCACTAGTTTATCCTCCAATCCCCAAATCACTGCCAGCACTGGGAGCAAACAAGCAAGCAAGCCTTGCATCTGAGATGCTGATTCATGATGATAGTTGTGCAGATATGAAGTAAGCATGTTATTAGAAAGAAACAGTGGTGCATACTCACTTCATCTCTGCTCCAGGTTCTCCTCCTTGTAATTGTTGGGGGATCAAGTGCTTCTGTTAGCTGAGGTCTAGAATCATTAGACCGACCATTCCCTTCTGGTGGTTTGGCATGCACTAGTGGAGGAATTTTTCTGAAGTTTAGACTTTCATCAAATACACGATCAACCAACTGAGACAGGGGGAGAAAAAAGATTCATTTAATGAAACAGATGCGTTTTATGAAACCTAATGGATACATACAAGGTAAGTCTAATTCTTCTCCTGCTGAAGTAGTTTGCAGTAAGATAGCTACATAAACTTTGTTTTTATCATAAATGTGTTAAAATACATATTTATTAATATAGGGAGAATTTTGGAAAAGAGAATAGCATTTTTTCAATATCAGTAATACATATATTGATGTAAATTTGACTGCTCCACTGAGAAGATTTTTCCTAAATATAAGTGACATGAGAAGATCCTAAAAAGTTAAAATTAAATTGCCACTTAAGTCAGCAATCTACACATTTTACTCTCACATTTAATGCCAGATTTCCAAAAAACTAATGGAAAGAAACTTTTTAAACTCAGCAAATAGCCTTTTTCTGGTTAAAAACACTGGTGAGGGAGGGTACGGAGAATCCTATGACTACTTAAATGAGATACTGCCACCTATGGTATACTCTAATATATGTGCAATTTATGTTAATCTTAAATAGACAGGTAAATGGAAATATATTTATCGAGTAAAATGTAAGTTAATATGATCTAACTAGATCTAAGAAAAATGCATATTTATGTAGGTGATGTTGGGTTGTGAATGCAAGACAATTACTAATCAACATGGGTTTAACAAATTACACGCCATTTGGAACATCCACACGTTACTTGCCATTGCTTATATTTCTCACACAAAATGAGTCTCATACTGAACACAGTCTATTAATAAGTTAACCAAATTTTACATAGACTAAAATTATTAAACTTATTTTGAATGAAATGCAACAAGAAAAAAACAAAAATACAGTAAACATGTACATGAAATAATGTGAATGATTATATGGTGGAAATTAAGTAATTTTTAATGTCTTCTTAAATGTATGTAAATGAGCTAAGACCTGTGATTGTGAATAGAACAAGTTAGTTAATACAATTTAATACAGAGAACAACACAGAAAATCAAAGAAGAGAAAGATTAAACAGCAGCACAAGGCAAACTTCATAGTAGTTAGTTCTTTATAATATTAGGGAAGAAGAGCTAAAGTTAGAGTTAATTGATGTTATTAGAGGTGCACTGATACATTGGTCCAATATTGGATCGGCATCGATATAAAGAAAATTTTCTGTATTGGAAAATAGGTCCGATTAGGGATAAATGCCCATGCATGCACGCTGTGCAGCCACAATACAGCATGTAGGCAGTGTATAGTGCCGCATGCAGCTGGTGTCTGGTGTGGTGGAAGTGGAAGGGGTGGGGGGAAGTGAGGAAAGGGCCGTGAGGGGGGAGATCAAGACTTCCATGGTAAGGGAGAGTGTGGGGTTGGGGTTGGGGTTGGAGCTGCTCAGCCAGGGCCAGGCTGAGACAGAGATGCAGCTCATTATGGGGTGTGGGAAGGCAGGGGAGCAGCTCCTGCCGATGCGCGTGGCTAGTCTGGTGCTCATCTGGCAGCTCCCTCTGCTGTTCCCACTGCTCATCCAGGAGGGCGTGGGGGGGAGAGGCATGTGACCTCTGTGACATCTGTGCAGGATGGGGTCAGCTGGGGCTGGATTCTTCCCAGCTGGATGGATCCAGGGGTACATGCCCCCCTCCATGCCCTCCTGGATGAGCGGTGGGAGCTGCCAGATGAGCTATTTGCAGTGGAGGGGCCTGTCCCTGCCCCAGCCTGAAGCCGCAGCCTGCCCTATGCCGTGCAGATCTGGGGGGCACATGCCTCCCCTCTCCAGACAAGCCACTTGAAGCTCTGTCTCGTGCCCTTCCCCACCCTGGCAGGGTCAGCACCTACCCCTGACCCAGCCCCAGTCCCATTCCCTCCCTCACAGCAGAGGCCTTGATTTGCCCACCTCCCCCACCCCCACCAGACTTACCAGCTGGATGCAGCTCTTCAAGCTGAAGAGCCGCATATTGGCAATCGGATCAGCATCAGTTGATATACCTCCTTAAAAATCAGCTCTCGGTATCAGCCCCAAAAATCTCTATCGGTGCACCACTAGATGCTACATGAGAATTTAAGTGCTAACACAAGGAAATTTCTACATCATTTGTGAATAAACGGCCTTTTCTAGCTATAAAAACTATGTATATTGCCATGTATGTATTTTTATTTTACATACCGCACACATTTGCATATAAACACTAATGGGGTAAAACTGCTTAGATAGTATTAATGGTATCTAAGGCCATGTACAGGTAAAGAACAAATAAACATCAAGTTTTGTGTTTCATAATAAAGAGAGACAAACAGTAAGAATGCTTTGGATGACCATTTTGAAGATCTGTGTTCATTGACTGATTTGTGTTCCCTGTTTGTAAAAAGGTAAAGGGATTTCAAAATTAAAACAGGATACAAAGAATTCATGCAAACAGGTGGGGTGGGAAAAACTAAAAAAGCTGTGCAAAAGGCTAAAAGGAAAAGAAATAAAGAAAAGAAAGAACCTTATGCATTTCTCCATGAAGATCTCCTACCTCTTCTCTAGTGTCTATGGCAGAGCCAGGGGTGGTGGCGGCAGTGCTTACTGTGGTACTGGGGGCAGTGCCTGATGAAGTCACTGAATCTATCTCTCCTGCTACATCGTTGATTTCCCGGGCGATGAGAGCCAAATCTTGGCTGATCCTAGTAATAATTTTAAAGACAGCATTACATTCTCCCAATAAAAATATTATCATTAACAGTAGTGTCCAACCTGTGGCATCTGAGGATGGTTGTGCTAAGTAATATAGGTATTTGCTTATGAGTTGAAAATGTATTCACTGTACTGTGCAATTGAAGGAAGAATTTTCCCAAAATCCACCCCAGAGCTTTATCTGAAGTCCCTAAAACAGTTTTGCTATGTGAAGCAAGGAGATCTGAGCAGCTGCTCCTGGTTTCTGTCATTACTATTCTATTGCCTGCTTATCTGCTGTATCATGAAAAACTGAATCGTGCGCGGCTCCCAGCCGGGTCAGCTAGAAGGCTTCCTAGGGAAGTTGTTCTTTCTCCTACCTTGGGCATCTTTAAGAGTAGATTAGATAGGTACTTGGCTGGGGTCCTGTGACCCTGGCACTCGTTTC
>JAGPOW010003648.1:40049928-40060833 GCA_030014935.1 Caiman crocodilus
CCTGTGACCCTGGCACTCGTTTCCTGCCAATTGGCGGGGGGTCAGACTAGATGGCCTGCTCTAGGCCCCTTCTGACCCTAGGTACTATGATACCATGATGATACTATGAATAAGAGTTTGACTAGTTCTGCTAGAGTCTAAGGGAGCTCCAAGAAAACGACTGCTCCCCTTCCCCCTCCCCCACAGTTAACCCACGATAACCCCATAAAAAATGGGAGAATAGAGAAGATGAGAACCAGACACTACTTAGGACTCTTATTCTTTGCCTCTTACAGCAACCATTTATGACAGTTTCTGAACAGTTCTCCCTGCCAGAATGCCAAAAGCCAGAGCTCAAAACACTTCAGACATTCCCTTTTATTTTACTTGTTGCTAGGAGGATGGCACAGCTCAGCTAACACTAGTTCTGCGACCACTGAAGACTGAAGAAACCCCAGCAGAGGCTTGTGAGTGGCCTTTGCTCACTGTGCGGTGCCATCAGTCATCAAGTGAGTAGAACAGGGCTATAAATCTACTCTTAAAAAACTGACAGTAGCTCACTGATTTTTGCTAAAATATGTTTGAGCCTCAGACTGAAAAGATTGGACACTACTGATTGCATCAGAGTTTAGAATTGAAGACAGCAGCTAAAATAAATCAGCATACATATTTAGAGATAGTTTACATCATACCCCAACATTTTAATGCTAGATTAGAGTTTGTCACTGACAAATGTGCTGACACGAACTAATGCAATTTTGAATGAACAAATATATAGTTAAAACAATGCAGAAGACAACATGTTAAAAAATATCCTCCATCACTTGAAATGACATTTTTAGTTAATAAATGAAAGGAACTAGAAAGTGAACATTTAATTCTGAAATGTGAACTTAATTTTTTACACGTAAATACATTTTAGCCATGAATTTTTCACTTCTTAATATAGTAAATGTTTGCTTTTATCTTACTCATCAGATTTTAATGCTAGGACAAACTTGATTTTGTTTTCCAATTTGTAGTTCATATGTTTACTTATATTTGTATTGCTAACTTGTTAGGTTTTGATATATCATGCTGAGTGGCAAAGGAATTGAGCAATTAATAATTTCTTCACTGTATAAAACTATACCTTTCTTTTAAATGAGAGGTATTAAAATGTTCAGTTAATCAAATGATTGTATTATTGAGATATTTATATGCGCCTTGTAAATAATTAATGGATCAAAAGAAAATAAAACAACTGCTTTTCAGCTATCTATCTCTCCAGGTAACAAATACTACTTATATCACCACTAAAAACAGAATTATTTTATGGAGGTCCCACTTTCCATAAATACTCAACATTTTAACAAACTTTTTAAATAACAGTGAACTTCTGTGAATCAGCCCATTGATTTCAGATGCTCATGTAAAAATGACAGCAAGTTAATCCCACAGGATTCACTGTGGTGATAGATAATTCTAAAACAAATGGCAACCATTTGCAGTTAACAAGGTCAAACAATGGTCATGTGGACAGCATTTCAAATTAGTTCCACTGAAATGTTAATTATGGCTTAATATTAAAGGTTCATTTCCTTGCAGGGAGCTCTTTCATCAATGAAACTAGGGAGAAAAAGGTCAAAGCTGGAGATTGTGCATCCACAGAAGGATAAAGCAGAAATATATTCTGCAACATCTTCTTGTTTGATCAGTTAAGTAAGCTTATTATACACAGGCATAAAATACATTCCTCGCTTTGTCACCTGATTTTGTACTGTAAAGGCTCACCATAGTATGAAGTTTTTTCATAACATCTAATGTTTCCTAGATCAGGGGCTAGATGTGTTTAACACCTTTTCCCTTGATGATGCAGTAATGCAAGCAAAGCCCTGTTACAGATACTGCTATGTTGACAAATTTCTATTGGTTTACCCAATGTAGGGATGTGGTCTACAATACATGGCATATGCAAAATCTCCACAATGAAACCCTTCCAGCAGTTATACCAGCATAGGTATAGCTGCTCTGCAATGCAGGCAAGCCATAACTAGTAGTTCTTGCAGGTTTACATTACCACTTAAAGTAACAACTATTTGGCTTATTATCTAAGAAAAAATATGGGGAAAAAAAATCTCAGTAAATTTTTCAATCTAGTAGTTGTATCACTACATGTACAAGTATTCTGATGCAGCTTTCTGAGCAGTGTTCAGACAGTTCGCAAGCCAAAGGTTAAAGGTTTCCAAAGCATGTGTAATATCATCCTGTCAAAACTGAATACTTTTGTGCTATTTTCCCCACTTACAAAATGATATAATTGATTTTTGAATGTAGAACATAATATAGTAAAAGCACATCCACAAGCAACAAAACAAAGTCTGTAATTCCCAAATCAAAAGAAGGCAGTTTTCATTACTGTAGCTCTAATGCCAAGTTAGTTCTTAAGGGTTCTCAAAAGTGCTCAGATTAAGTATTCTTTTTATCTGCAGAGAAAAATTTAGAACACTAAAACAAGACATAATGCCAAACTTTTTTAACCATCTCCCCCTCCTTGCCAGAATGCTTTCCTACAATGGGATGGTGTTTAACTGCTCAACTTCATAAGCAAGGGTACTAAACCCTTCTGTTGCCACTACGCTGTGGAGAAAGAGAATGGAGAAATATAAGGGTCCTGAACCATGTCATCACTTTGTCATAAAGAGGGCAAAGCAGACGTATTATCCTTACGCAGAGGTGGAAAAAACGCTAAAATAGTAACTGCCTGTACAAATCTGTAATGTATCCCTCACAACAGTGACTATTGATTTTGAAAGACTTCAGTTTAGTCTAATGTTCTGTGTTGCTTCAACTAAACCAATTATTTTTGCGAAGTGCTTTGAAATCCTCAGATGAAAGCTGATCTCACGTATTATGATAGTGAAAAGAACTGCAGTCATCTATCCTGAATATTAAAATGAAATGGAGCAGAATAATGTAATAACTACTTTAAAAACTAAATTTCAACAGAGCAGAGTTGTGAAACCCTCAATATTCTGAGTAAAATTCCTCAAACTGTTTTCCTCAACTATAAAGACCTTGGATGATCTAACATTCTGCAGGACTGGTCAATTCCCTTCTTTCATCTTCTGATAACTTCTAATACTATACATCGGACCTACTTCTTTCTATATTTGACATCCAAGTGCATGCAAGTAAAGAATATCAGTTTTTAACACTGTGTTGACTGTGAGCATACAGAAACACAGTACTCCAAAAAGAGAAAGTGTTCTTCTGTTTTTTAAACAGTACTCTCAATTTTTAACTACACTGCTTATTTATAACACTTGCAAACTATTTCACCACAGATTTGTGTGAAAGGGGCAAAATATGGCAACCCTTTCAAAAGATTAATTTACTTATGAAGCAACAATAATTTGGATAAAATTAGATGCTGCTGCAAAGCCATCTGCTTTCACACTATAATTGTACATTTAGCTGCTTTATTAGATACTTACAGTTGCAGCTTCCTAAACAGAACACTTGCTCAATGAAAGAACAATAGATTTTAATGAGATCAGGCACAAACAGGCAGCAGTCCATCCAGGATCCATTTTCTCATTAACTTCTTTAAAGACCTTTCTGTGAACACAGTTACTTGAAATTTGTATTAGGGAGGTATGAATTTGTAGAGGTTTCCCCTGATTTATGCAGGTAAATTTGTTATATGCGAGGTAAATGTGATCGGCATAGTTATGTGATTGCTGTTATTTGATCGGTGTAGGTGCGCTCCCCGCTCCCCCCAGCAGGTAAATCTTTGAGTTTGTGACGGGAGGGGAAAGGGCCGTGGGGCTGGGACCCCACTCACTGCAGACCCTGCTACAGCTGCTCTGGGAGCGACTGATGCTAGCAGCTTGCAGCCACTGGGCTGTGCCATGCTCCAAACTCCTTGGGGCCGACTGCTGCTGCAGGCTGGGGCCGGTGGTGGCACCAGACTCTTCCCAGTGTTCGGGGTGGGCTACAGTGATGGGCGGTGGGCTGCTGCCACCCCAAAATTCAGTGTAGCCCCCCACGACCTACTCTCCTAACACCGTTTACAAGCGCCAGAAAGTGCCTGGTGCCGCTGCCAGCCCCAACCTGCAACAGCTGCTGGCCTCAGCCTAATCTCATCCCACTGCAGGCTGCTGTCTGCCCCTGCTGCAGCCCTGGTAGCAGTGGACACTGCCTGCTGGCAGCCACTAGACTGCACTGCGCCAGGGGGTTCAGGGCATGGTGCAGCCCCATAGTTGCAGGCAGCTGGCATCGGTCGCTTCCCAGGGCTGCAGCAGTAAGGGCTGTGGTGAGTGGGGAGAAGTGGGGCTGCCACCCACCCCAAGCGCTGCGAAGAGCCTGGTGCCACTCCTGCTGCAGCCCCGGGAGCTGCAGATGCAGCTTGCTTGCAGCCACTGGGCTGCACTGCACTCCTCTCCCCACCCCTTCCCCAGCCTCGGCCCCAGCCCCACTCCCACCCTCCCCACCATGGGAACACATCCCTATTTCATTGTAAACTGGGTTTGCTTTATGCAAATTCAATTTATGCGCTGTCCCTTGGGGACACATCTACTGCATAAATCAAGGGAAACCCGTATGCAGAAAAAACAAGGAAGAAAAAAAGGACCATGTATGCAGTCCTGAAGAAAACTCTACCAAATTACTGGATTATCCAATTCTACCAGGGATACTTTTATGTTATCAAATCTACAATACTACAGATTATTGTACAATAATGGTTCATCAGCATTTCAACATTTCACCTATAAAAACTGACACTATTTAAATAGTTGTCCCTGTGGACAAAAATAGAAACAAAAGCAAAGTCTTGGTTCCAATAATACATGAAGGCCTACTGAAAGAGATAGCCTCACATACCAATATATATGAAGTTAAGTTCCACAGCTTCATATATATTAGTAGGGGTGCACTATGGCCCAAGTTACAGTACAATCCTGTAACAGGTAGATTTTATAGCACTGTCTACTACTAAAAGTGCCTGACTCAAAACACGAGAACAGCGGATGGCAACCTACAACCCACAGGCCTAAAGGCTAGGGACAGAAGTTATGCATAAACTGGCTTAAGTCATCAGAAACTCGTTTAAACCTGTAACAGGACACAAGTTCAGTGCACATAAACCAGTTTCAAAATGGCAGAAACTGGTTTAAGATAAGCTGGTTGAATGTAGTATCATACTTAGCTGATTTGGGTCAAACCGATTTATGAAACTTCTGTCCCAGACCCCTTCCTGGTTCAAGTTAAATAACAGGTCTCCCAGCATCCTTTCCATCCCCAGTAAATTTACTGAAACATACCGCGGGCTGTGACTGTGGACTACAAATCCCAGAGGCACTTGGAAGCAGGAAGAGGAAGTGATAAGCAACCCTGGAGAGTTCTGCTGCTCTGAGTCTAGACTACAAATCCCAGAGACCTCAGGTATAGCAGGGAGAAGAAGTGAACACACAGCGCATGCTGGCTACATGCCAGAGAGGTGTGCTCTAACACCTGCCAGCTTCTGCAGACATGTGGCTGCATTTCCTGAATCAAAAGTAAATGTGTGTCCAGTTGTCTCAGGTTAATCTCTGCAGCTCAGAGTAACCTGCAAAGACTGGATCAATTCAGCCTCGGGCTTTTCAACTGTCTGTACTTAGCCAAAGAGACTGGATCAGTTCCACAGCAGTACCAACTAGCCCAAGCAGCAGAGGAGGTCCTCAGGATCCTACTACCTGCCATGTTCATTTATGCTCACTGATACAGCAGAGAAGGCATTCCCTGGATTCTAGCATCTGCCTTTTTCTGTTTACTCCTTTTGTAGCATCCACTGTGGGATATAGCTCATGGTAGATACTGGGTTGCAAGCAGTCACCTTCACTGGCAAAAGGTTTCCAACCTCAGTACTGTAAGATTCTGTCTTTAAATACATATACCTTTGACAAACAAACCACTCAGGGTGGACCATCTGCCTCAGGCTGACCCTTAAAGCAAAATAGTTCAGCTATGTATATAACAATGAGGGTAGAGAAAAAGTACATTATTTATTCAGGTTAAGTTCTGAGTAACCTCTTGGAAAAGGGAAACATATGATTTGAAGTATGGACCTGAAATTTGTCAGGGGGGACAGCCTTTGTGTTGAGGATGCATTTTTTTCCCACTCCATGAAAATTTACTCAAAGCTTCTAAAAAATACTTCATATATGCTCAGCTGAGACAGATAAGAGTTTGGTATTTAAAGTACCTGGAGACTGTACAACTGCAATAGGCATGCTGCAGTCCAGGGCTGAGCAGGACTTTCTTTGCAAATATATGTTTGGGCTTCTGTGGGCTGAGGTGGGAATACGAGCTGGAACTGAAAGCTTTCCTCTCTTATACTGCTAGTGTTCACCCAACAAGACTAATGCAAAGCAAGGAGGAAGATGTCAAAGGACAGGAAGCTTGTAACTCCTGTACGCTCATCCCTGGGTCCTTAGGAGCCCCAGTATCCAGCACTCCTCCACTCTCCATCTCCTCCTCTGAAGGGGAGGGAAAGCAATAGCTTCTGGATGGCTTGCTCAACCCTCCTGAGATCCCACTGCTGCTATGCTTGAGCAGTCCTGGGAATGTTCAAACCATGGCACAGATTCCCACTGAGACTTTGGACTGTTCATGTGGGTCCCCCCAGGACTGTTAAAGGGCAGCAGGCATTCCACCCACTGCCTGAACAGTCCTGGAGACACTCTGGATTGTCCAAGCAGAGGTGCACGTTCCCACCCTTTGAACAACATGGGGATTCCCCATTAATGTTCAAAAGATATTGGGAATTCTCTCATCTTAACCCTAACTCCCCTTCCATTCCTCTCAACTGTCTGCTCTGACAGTGGGGAGCGGTGAATTTGGGGTAGTCCTTGGGCTAATAGGTCTGACAAGAGCTGGGGCTCTAGAATTGATACTACTGGGGGCAGCAAGGGCAAGGAGACTTCTTTTTCCTCCTGGAAACAAAGTAACCCAGACAGTTCCACCTACCCTGTGTGCCTCTGTCTTCAGGAGATGCTGTGCAAAATTGAGCTAGGAAGGGCTGCAGTCCTCCCCAGTCAGGCTGTGCACCAGGTGCCAAGGGCACTCTTACCTGGTAGCAACAACCCATGGTCAAGAACTACTGAGGTAGGCTGAGGAAGCACCAACAGTGGTTCTCCGCTGGGGATGCAGCCACATACAGAACAGTTGTGAAAGGGTGTCCTCACTCAAAAAAAATTGAGAAACACGTGTCTAAGGTTATTTATACAACTAGTCATAAGAAACACTTTAGATGAAGAAATGTCTGGTAATTAAATTAACTCACTTTTACTGTGCTACTACTTTAGATAATCAGGTATCAATATTTTAAAAGCACTCCTTTAAAACCAACCTTGCTATTTCTTCTCGATGAGCAGTCCAATCTCGAATGTAGTCTTCCTGTTCCTTTATCCTATGCTTGAATGTATTGCTACTTTGTGTTGCTGTCCCAGTGCTCTGCAGTCGAGTGGTTTTCAGGGCTGGAGAAGTACGTAGACGGGTATGTTTAGGGGAATTACGGTTTGATCCAAATTCATCTTCTGAGGTGGAAGCATAATCTGTAGGAAAGCGCCTCCATCTTGAATTTACTAAATTAGTTTAATTATTAAAAAAAGAATTATTATTGTATCTTTTAAAAACAACAAATGTATGATTTTAGAAACACCATGACAAAACACCAAAACTGCTCAATATCAAGCCCCAAGTACCTCACAAAGCATTTATTTACTACATCTTAAAAAGAAAGGTAAAAAATTTGTGTTAAAATCAAATACTAATTAATAAAATGTAGAGAAAAATGATGCTTTTTCTATAATGGGGAGTAGGAAAAAAAGATGCAAATGCTAAGAACCTTACATAACTCAAGCAAACTGTATTATAGAGCATGGGCCCAATTCATTACATTTACTCAGATAGTTGGATTGAACTTTTTCTGCAAATTTTACCCAGAGATAAGTTTCAAGGTATTGACTTTAAACATAACATACAAAAAAAAATTATAAAAGACATGAAGGAAGGGATAAGTTGCAAGGGCAACATGTAGTTGTACAAAAAATGCATAACTTCTACGGAACAAACTATGCATCACTTTGTAATTCAATATTCTGTTACAAAGGTTAGCGATACATTGACAGTATTAATCCTCAGAGCAAACAGACTTGTATTCACACTGAAAACAATACATTTTTGTAGACTGGGTATCAGTGGACAACTGAAACTAAGCTCTTCCCCAATAATGACTCATTAATGGAAAGAAAATGGATCTCAGAATAGCCATCCTTTACCCTTTTCTACAGGGTATAGGACTAGTGGTGCAAGTAGAAAGATTTATTACTACATTATGCTGCACCTAAGAAATCGTATTGGCACAGATTCCCATATATGGCAAATATTTCTTTTTAATAGCTCTGAAAATAAGTTCTCTTGTACTAAAGATTAATTAATTTGTTAGTTTTAGAATAACCTGAATGTATGCACAGAATAACTTAATTAAAACTAAGAAGACCGTAGACATTTTTTCTGAGGTTGATTAAGCATATTGTGAGCAGGATACAGGTTCTCAGAAGTATGCAATTTTTTCTTGGCAATTTATAAATCAAAAATGTTAAATAAAATGAATTCAATTATGTAGAGGAGGGTGTCAAAGATAAGGCCTGTGTACTGGAGCCATTTCACCCACTCCATGGGGCTGCAAGAGGGGCCAGAAATTCAGGCCTGGGTCCTGCTACTGAATTCCCAACTATGGAGCCCTGCTGGGAACATGTGCCAGCATAGAGGGGGAAGAGGGAACATAAGCAATAGCTGAGTTAACTCCTGCTCCATTGCTCACCCCACAGCTGCAGGCTGGATATGGTCCAAGAGCTTGGATGAGTTTGACACCCCCAATATAGAAAATATGAATAATATAAAAAAAATGCAAGCAATAAATCTTGTTTTTTCCCTTTGTTATTATTAATATGATATCAAATTAAACATGAATCAATTGTGAATGCAGGTAGAATGTAGGTAAGCACAATGTGAACTTTTAGTTAGAAACAAATATAGGCAGTGCCCTGGAATATTATGCTATGTAGTGTGAGACAATTGAGCATAAGCTTATTCCCTTTCCCTCATTTAAATATTGCTAAAATGAAAATGATTGATTTTTTTTCAGGTTATTTAAATCAAGAATAGAGTTATACGAGTGCCTAATTCAAAACCCACAGACTTCAAATGGACTTTAAATCGTGTTTTAATACTTTAATCAAGAAAAAAGTTCCCTTGATATAAAAGCCACTTCTTTACAAGATTCAAACTTAACTAAGGAAAACATCATAAGCAGAAAAAGCACTTTCCTCCACCAAAAGCATGCAAGCAACGTGTGACCTTAGAATTTTATGAGTTGGGCCCAAAGTTTATCAACAATCTCTTTGGAAAAATAACTTAAGTTTTAAATCAATTTTTGTCTTAATTGTAATTTAGGGAAAACAGCAAAATCAACATAACTTGTTCTAAAAAAAATCCCACTTGAGAGAGATTATTTTTAGAACTAGTCACTCAGCACTATATAATAAGCATATGCAATCAAATTAAAAACTAAAAATTGAATGAAAAGTGAAGCATCAGAAACAGATGATTTCTAGTACTCTACCACTGTAAGTGTCAACAGCAGGATCTGGGTCTGGGAGAAGCTGGGATTTCTCTGTGTACGAAATAGTGTTTTTTCATGTTAATTCTTAATGATAACATTCAGATTTGCAACATTTGCCTAATAACTATCTACTGATGAAATTTAGCATGAACTCCTCCATATAGCATTCGATGGTTGATGAAAAATATTCTGAATTATAAATTCATTTAAAAATAAATTTCAAAGAGAACTGGCATCCAGTTATTAGCATGACTATTTACAGCCAAAAGCCCAATATATTTAAAGACCATAAAGGTTTTAGGTCTCAAAATGGTGTTGGGTTGAATGCTTTACAAGTTTCTTATAAATGTCTGGAAACATGGTTAGCTTACTGTAAAAAATGGTGCAAGTCCTGAAGAAACAGTGAAGAGAAACGGAGCACCTAAGAAATATGCAGGGGCATGTCTGGGAGACCTCACGTCACCCTGCTTGGCTGGTATAACCTACTTATACCTAGGATTAAACTGACTGCCAGGCTGAAGTTACAAAAACATTTTTCTCCAGGTTTGATTACTCTCTTCTCTTTTTCTTATTAGGCATAGTTCACTTCCTAGGCAAAAAATACCTAGAATGGTTCTAACAAACTCCATGTCATTGCAGTTGCCCAAGGTATTAATGCTACCTTGATCTCTCCTGCTCTTTTCCTGTGGCTCACTGTAATCTTTGAGGCTCTTGATCTTTCTTAGTTTCTATGTTGTTACAGGATGATTAGGGGCGTTTTGTGGCTACCTGGGGCCACAAATCAAATCAAATGCCTTGAGATACTTAAATAAGCTGCTTCATTAGAATGCTGAAATGATTTTGTAATGAAGTTGTCTGTGCATAACAGTTAAGAGGTGCCTCGGCACAACTGGGTTGAGCACATTGCGAACAAGGGCGCAGGGAGTTTCCCCCTGTAGCGTGGGAAAAGTTTCGGTGCACGTCAGCGTTTTTCGGCCTCCACATGGCGTCACGAACAGGATTATCAGTAAGCCAGGAAGACGCGATGGAGCTGGAATTAGTTGAGGATTATCCCTGGCATGGTAGAAAACTGCTACGTGCTAGACACTGCAGAATTGGAAGCGCACATCGCTTACCATCAAGCGGGTGGAAGAGTTGTGAGCGGTTGCCTTTCGCTCGAGGGAGAAGGGGACCCAGTGAAAGAGTGGGAAGTGAGCCTCCACCCGAGAGCCTTCGGATGTGTAATGGGGAGCGAGCGGGTTCGGTTTAAACCCCGGGAGCAAGGGGGCAGCGAGTCC
>JAGPOW010003648.1:40066498-40079714 GCA_030014935.1 Caiman crocodilus
GTCTTAACGCATCATAATTGGCTTGCCCGTAGACAAGAACGTACACAGTAACCCCTCTAACTTACCCCTCCCTAGTTTTCTTGTTCCAGGTGAAGCACCAAGGGACATTCTTTCTGCAGACCACGGATCCCGTCCTCTGGCGCCTTCACCACTACTACAACGGGTTCTTCCTCATCCTCCTTGTTGCAACCACCACACTCAATCATGAATCATCTTCGTCACTGCTTCTTCAAAACACTGTTCTTCATCTCATTGCAGCTTAGGCCAACGCAACCGGACCACATCCAAATGGTGTAACTACGTGCATCCCACGTCGGCTGGCACCGACGTCTTCAAAGTCCACGTCACCCTTTGACGTCCCCAATTGGTTTCGTATTATTCACGAGACGACACATAAGCGTACCATCATCATCGAAAGAGGACTTGACTATTCCAAAATTGGACTCTTACACTGGGTATTACATATATTTGGAATGTCTGAAAAATCCACAGTGCTTCTGATGTAATTAACAGTAGTTGCGCCGCCACCCTAGCGTTTCGTTTCTCCAATGACTCAGATTTGCCTCAAATACCCCAAAATATCTTGTGTTCTAAGGTTCCGTGGGGCATTTCCCCTCACGGCAAGTCTTTTACTCGTGAAAATCATTCCCTCACTTGGAACTCCTTAAGCCAACCCTCTTGGTTCCTACCACTGCCTCCAGCCCCACCTCATAATCATACCTGCACTAACGACGTCTTCAATGGCGGACCCACTCCAACAAAAGTACTTACCCTAACATCACAAGCTACTTGGAATCGGTCACTAGCTATCAATGTCTGTAACAGTTGGGCCTGGTTTGCTTATTACTACCCTGTTCTTCGCGCTGCAAGACTCAGTCAATGGTGTCATGGCCACACTCCTCCTGCCAATGCAACTCTCCTCCCACATGAAGTCTTTGGGTACAGATGGGCCCATTATACTTGCAACCAATTATCAACTCCGGCACCCCCAGGTCTTATGTGGGCGTGCTCCAATGGCCAATTGTATACACATTTGCCTACTACTTTCTCTGATATACAATGCTTCCTTGCTGATGTCCGCCTCTGCCCCCCTCTAGCCCGAAATTCTTCACACTCCCCGCATCTGTGGTATCATAAAACCAAACGTACCACAGATGCCTCATAGACATCGTTAACCGACTGGAAACGTACACTCCAGGTTGCCCAGTGGATGGCCGAATACTTTCTTTCACCAATATTCACCTCTATGCGCTCCGGAGATACCATCCTCACCTTGAGTCAGGTTTAAATTCCACTTGCAACTCTATCGCGTTGCTAAACACACAGCTCCAAGTTATGTCCGAAATGACACTACAGAACCGTCTAGCCCTGGACGCCCTCCTCTTGCGTGAGGGAGGTGTGTGCTAGTTCTTGAACCTTTCCGATGATACGTGTTGCATTGCCATCCCCAATGTTACTGCTTTCTTGCAAATTCAATTAGATGCAATATCTAAAGCTGCAGAAAAAAACAATGCCGCGGGTCGTCTAGCGACGGGATGGCTCCCTGATCTATTTAAGTCCTGGGGAATCAGTTTCTTGTCCTTGGCAATGTGCATCCTAGCTCCAATCATTATAATCATCCTTCCTTTTTTAATAATATTTTGTGTACTCTGTTGTGTAATCTCGTTTGTTAGACGCAAAATAGAACAACAGTTTGCTTTTGTATACACCTGCCTTCCTGATCCAACCCTAGACCTCAACCAGCTAGACCCCTTATAACTTGTCATCTACCCTATATTCTGCTTCTACATACCCCACCATTCCCCGCTTCTGCTTTTGCTAATTATCCTACGAAACCCAAAAATCTCTGTCCTGTGGCATGAGCAAGAAAGCATGTGTGAATTTAGCGCCATCTAAATGAACAAGTGCTCATGGCACAGACAAAGTCTTCCTTATATGGAAGTCAAAACAAACAAACAATTTAATTGGCCATAAAACATGTTACTGAGGACATACAAGGACAACAAACTTCCACCCAAGCAGCAGCAGCAACAGCAGTAACCCAGACAAACGGGAAGAGGTTTTCTTAAATAACAAGCCAGTTATTTATGTATCTCGACCTATTAGCTGCTGAAGGGCCCCGTACAATTTATAGCTCTCCGTAACCCTCCGTGACCTCCTTGACCCGCCGTCTTCTCGCCCACTCTCCTCCGATTACATCTTCCTAACGACCCTCCCACGTTGTAACCATCGTAATTCAATAACTGTCATCTACGTTACTACACAGCAGAGCTCTAAGTAAGTAAATTGCAACCATTATGCTTATTTTACCATCAGCTAGGTACGTGGGTAACGAAGCTGAACTGCACACGACCTTGTGCCTAGCTGCTTCACTAGAAAAAAAAAAAAAAAGGAAAAAAAAATCTCAGCCAGGAGCGACAAATTTCAAACAATGATTTCTGTTTCACGTTCTTTCTCCTAATAGACATAGAATCTGAGCACCTCTGATGCCACCTTTGGTAAGAGGTTTCCAATAAAAAACACAAACAAACAGGCCAAAGAGCCAAAGGATTCCTTGTAACTAACTTTACAAAACCCTTAAAAATAAAGAAAGAGCCTCTTTCTTAGAAGAGAAAAAATGCTTCAAATCAAGTTAATGCTTCATAATAAACTATACTCCTTTAAACATCTATAAAAATGAAGACTACAAGACAGCAAACAAAATATCAGGCACTGGGAAAAACACTGGATCTAAATCATGTCACGTACCTGTTGGAGAATTATGGGCTGAGGTCAATGGCTTGGATTTTGAATCTGAAAGTCGAGAAATGCTATTAGCTCTAGTTCTAGCAGAAATTTTACTACTATCTGCTGGTGGTGTTAATCTTGCACCACTTCTAATGATGGCTTCTGGGGTACGAGATGAAGCAGTACTTCTAGTTATTGTTGCTTCAGAATCACTTCGTGCTGATAAAGAGCCAAGTCGAGTTCTGCGTGGTTGAGCAAGTAAGTCTATTCTGGAAATATTTCTCCTTCCTGATGGAGGCTTTGATGTAGAACTTGTAGTAGATACTTCAGAAGCCACTGAAGCTTTATCAGCATCAGCAAGTTCACTATCTGAGGCTTCACCAAGCCGTGCTCTGCGCAAGAGAGAAGTCCTTGTGGGACGAGGCCTTGGAAGAGTGGTAGATTTACTAGACTGTCCAGTTGTAACAGGTGAAGTCTTTGATTTAACTGACTTCCCTTCCATTTTGGAATGTAGGAGTTCATCTGCAGAGGTAAAGGGAACCCTTCCATGTGATTTGCCAGAGTAAGTTTCCTGGTCAGATGACAAGATATCAGAAATGGCTGAATGAGGTACGCTAGATGTCTGGTCGTCATCTGTTAAATCTACTGATGGCTGCCTTATTCGTCCACTGGAATGCACAAGTTTACGAGCATCTGCTCTTGAACCAGCATCTGAAGATCGGGTTTTAGTTTTCTTTTCTACCTTTTCTCTAGCATTTGTTGCAGAAGATTTTAAAATATCCTTGGAAGGAGAACCAGTGGAACATCTATCTTTATAGAGAGTAGTGAAGCTCTTTCGCTTTTGACTGGGCTTTCTTTCAGCATCACCAGTAACCAGACTAATTGTACTGGCTGTGTCTACATCAGACTCCGGTGAAATTGAATTATCTCTATTATAGCTAGGAGTATCAGGACCTTCATCTGTTTTGTTTTCTTCACGCAACTTAGCTTCAAGGAAAGCCATTACCGCTTCTGTGTCTTTTAAAATGAGTGTCGTATCCAAACTAGAATCAGTATCCATAGAATCACTTCTTTCACGTATTCTGTTTGTGGATGCTGAAGGGGGAGCAGATCCAGTCTGCTTATTAATATGAGGGATAAGTTCTATAGGGATATTTGTGCTAGGCTTATCTATAGTAAAGCTGCCTTGTCTCACTAATGGTTTTGACGATTCCTTCTTCTCTCCTCCAAATCCTTTTGGAGTTTGACCTTTTATGATTTCCTCAGTTTTTCTTCTTTTCCCTTCGCTTTGGGCCACTTTGACTTCTGCTTTACTGACCACGTGTCCTGGGGCCTTTTCTTGATTATCCAAGATTTTTTGGGGAGTAGGAGCCTCCTCTCTACCTTTCTCAATCTGGTTTGCAGTAGCTTTTGTGGAAAGTAGTTTAGTGGGTATCCAATGTGCCTGCTCCTTTTGTTCCTGCTGTTGAATTTTAGCTAAAGCTTGTTTTACCACTGAAGTTTCTCTGGAAATTTCACCCTTGTCTTTAGTGGAAGGACAACTGGTAGGGTGAGAAAATAACTTGTTGTCTCCACTAGCTTTTGGAGAGAGACCATTCATTGCTCTGCTTGACTTGGCCATGCTTCTGCTATCTGCATCATGTGGTATTTCTTTTTGGGATGTATGCGTTGGAGTTTCTTTCTCCTGAAGTTCTGTGTCCTGTTTTTCACCTATCTCTGATCTCTGAGATGTACCCTTTGCTCTTGGACTTTCAGCAGTTTTCTCCTCTTTTGGAAGCTGTGGAAGTGTTCTCCTTTTCCGCTCACCTTGGCTAGTCACAGATGTGGCTGAACCAGTGCTTTTAACCGAAATGCCAGATTCACTGATGTCTGTATCTAAAAATCAAAGGGGAAAAAATAAGTCATCTAGAAAATCAGTACCTAAAAAACAATTTTGCCAATGGAATTATTAAAGTCTCCAGGGGAGTTTATTAATATAGTACATTTTTGTACTAAGTTATGGTACTAAACCCTTGTGCGATATATTGGTGACTAAAATTACTATATTGTTTCACTGTAGTTTCAGTATTTGCTCACAGTGAAAGCCAAGCTTAATTTTATGAAACATGTTATTAGCTACAGAAATGACATTTCAACATATTAGAGAAAACTATCTATTAAAAACTGCAGCACGTAGCAAAGCACTGACAAGAAAAAACAACATTAAGCATTTGATTTGATGCACAGAATTATAAGCTATCATGAAGAAGCATATTCCCTAAAATTCAGTGTGTTGCATGGTTAGCAGAAGACAAGAAAGATATACAGAGAAAGCATGCCATGACTATAGAGAACCATCTTCTCTCTGTTTGTTCCTTGTATCCTTGTCAAAAGCATCTCTCAATACGAGGATGATAGCCTTTTAGTAAACAGGAAATAATTGATGCGTCTGCAGATGCCCGAGGAGGCTGATTCAAAATCCACGTGTTCGACTGTAACAGTTCCAGGAGGACAGATACTTCTAAGGTTGGGTCACAGCTCACTTACCAATCTCCAAAATGGGGTGAATTAGCTCAAAAAGACCAATGCCTTGTTGTATACCATGGTGACAATTCAGTGCTCGACTGTCGCAGGTATTGATGTTAATATTGCATTTCTTCCAATTGGCCTTGAAGATGTCATTGAGTCTCTTCTTTTGCCCATAGAGTAGTGACCATTGGTGAATTGGGGGTATAGGACCCGTTTTTGGAGTCTGTTGTTTTCATATCCCATTCATTTTGCACATGGGCTAGGGATTAAGTCTTTCAGGTGGAATTATCTGTTCAGGCCTTTTTACTTCTATGCTAAAAGTATGGTAGTGGCAATGTAGGTCTAAATGCCATTCAGTTTTTTTACCTGTCCACAATCTAATTTGTAACAAGACTTCTTAGCAGCAGGAGAAAGACGGCGAGTCATAAAATATACTGACAGAAAACCCGTATCTTGAAGAACTCCAGTTGCTATACAGATAAGGAGTTTTCCTTATTTCAACAGCTTGTTCGTATTGTTACTTCATTTTTGGTGACCCAAACAGTAATCCAATACATGCAGGGGATAGTACAGAGCCTATTTAAAAACAGATAATAACCACAGATTTGCTAAAAAAAGGATACCATTTTCCAAGAATAATGGTGGAATCTGTGAACGAGTATCCATCAGTACATAAATGCTCTGAATGAAGAACATACCTGAAAGAGATCCTGCGCTCTGAACCCCCTGAAACAAAAGGTTTCACACTACTTGCTCCTGTCTGTCAAAGAATTCTACTTAAGGATGACATGACACTGAAATAGTTTGGATTACAGAATTCTTCTAAGTCTTGCGATATGTTTAAAAGCTGTACTCAAACCATCTGCCAAAATATGCTGAAAAACGAAGAGATAACTGCTTTGAGAAACAGTCAGTGTTGAACACTCCAATTCCATATCTAAATGACCTTTTGACATAGTGAAGATATCCATGCCCCTCCTTGCGTGGTTATACTATCAGTCAGCATATGGTTAAAGAAACCTTACATCAGATGCAAGAATTCGATATGTGCCCTGTAAACTTCAGTACTCCAACACATGTGTATGTAAAATGAGTGTCCCCTTGCAAGTCTATATGCCTAGTAGTACAAATATGCCCCTCAATTCAAGCAATGCATCTTGTCAATATAATTGTGGTTGAAAGGATAGGTGAGGAAAGAACTCTTTGGCATACATTTTGGGCATTTTTCCATAAGCCCAGTTAAGAGAATTTCTTCTGGAAGTGCGAGAAACATATCTGTGATGTGTCTGCTCAGGGCACAAGCTGATTTTAGCCTACCTTTCATGCATAAATGACGTACTGCACAATGGAAATGAAGGAGATCACACATTCTGTGATACAATGATTTGCCTGAATTTGTACAGTTTGACTGAAATGGATGTTAGAAATGATTCTGAATCTGTATTAGCCTAATATGGTTACTGTGAATTCTATTTGCTATGCACAGATGTCCAAACAGACTTCAATTTTTAGGCCAATATAGATATGAAAAGATTCCGCATGTGATGCAGAGCTTTACGCATGATTCTGAGATTTGCTTCTGAGGAAATCACGTAAATATGGATGCACTTCTTATCTCTGGTTAGCTCATATATGGAGCAACTACTGCTCAGATCTTGGTGAATATTCCTTTGGGCTGCTGAGAGACCAAAGGGTTAATAATTTAAACTGCCAGTAGTTTGGACTCATGAGAAACCTCATGCCACTTGTGAACTGAATAAATGGAATTACGGAAACGGTCATCCAACAGGATGATAGCCATAACCTAACCTTCTGGATCAAGAGATAGTGTTACAAAGGATAATGTGATCATAGAGTTTCAGTTGAAAGCATTATATGCTCAAAACTAGCCTCCATTCTCTCCATTTTCTGCATATAAGAAAATGAATTGGACAGAAACCTTTTCTTTTAAAGCACAACAGGACCTCTTCTACAGACCTGAGAAATAGAAGTGAGTCCACTTCCTGTTATATAGGACAGGAAGAGGACTCCTGGGCCACTGAAACCAGTCCAATGCATTCACTGGAACTTACTCAAGAAATCCCCCCAAAAATCACTAAAACCCTCAGATATAACTTTAAGGCTGAAACACAAAGAACACAGGATAATATATCAAAAGGTGCAAAAAGGGGAGATGACGGCATTGCCAATGCCAGGCAGGAAAGTAATTAACTCAGAAGATCTTAGAAAAAATGGATCAGGCCCCATGTTACAAAAGAAGGAAAAACCCTTTCCCAGCCCTTGTTAATCACACACAGGAAGAAACTACCTTCCTGATCTTTAAGAGGAGGAGCAAGACTCTTTTCAGCCAGGAACTTCTGGGTTTTCTAAGAATTTATGTACTGATTTATATCCTGCCTTACCCAAAAGGTTCTGCAAGTTTACAATAAACAAACATCCCACGGAGAACTCCAACTTCCCCCATCACTCAAGCACTGCCTCCTTGCCCAACCGCCCACACATCCTGCCAAGTTCAAGCACACCTCCCAAATGCTACTTACATTTAAATACAAGAAACTTCTTCCCATCCAGAGTCCCCTTTGGCTCTGTGGTAGAATGTGTCTGCCATACAGGAAACCTGGTTATACCCACTTATTCCCAGAAACTTATACAATTACAGCCATAGAGGCACCAAATGTCTCAACTCTGTCTGGTCTTTGGATTCTGTCTCAATGGCTTAAAGGGGAGATGGAAAGTATAGGCAACCTTCACTCCTCCACACTCCGACTTAGGCACACGTGTCAAAGATCTTGGTGACCTCTCAAACATACACCACGATCCAGAAGGACTGGCAGTTGCCAAACCATCTTCCCATCTGCTTCCACTCTTCTGTTTTACCTGGCTCAATTGATAGACATATGGGGCCAGAAGACCACAAACCTCCAGCCTTAATGATGCATCCCAATACTTCAGAGTAAAGCCAACCCTTTCTCCTTTTCTTCCCAGGAAGCAATCTAGAGGAGAAAAAAAAACCATCTTGGCTTCTACTAGGGACCACAAAAAGCCCTGAAGCAGAATATGACCATGCTTCTTGTTGCCAGAGGTTATTCAGAGTGGAGTAGGTACAGAGTGACTATAAGGAACAATCATTTTAAATATCTTCTCTGGCCCAGAAGTTATTGATTCCCAGACTAATGACACCCTCCCTCCCCCTTGCTTCAAAAAGAAAGAGACTGTTTCTGAAGGAGATAAAAGGGACTAGATCCATAAGCTGCAGTTAATTTTGTTCTAATATGACCATCCACATACATCACACCAATAGGAAGTGGGGCTCCAAAAATAAGGATACAAGACCATCATAATTCCTATGATGGCTAGTTTCTAATGAACTAGATTTTCTTTCACATAATACACACAGAAAAAAGGGAATTTGGGAAATGAGCAGAGGAATTAGCCACACTGCGATCCTGAGGAATTAAGAGGATTATAGTTGTAAAGGTTGGAACAAGAGAACTGGGCTGTAGAACATGAGTAACAGCAATTTCAGGGAGAGATGGATATTGATGAGTACTTGAAAGTAAGGAAGATCCAAAACGGAAGGTTGTTCTGTATAGCACTGGAAGAGCACAGGACTGGAAGGCCCACCTGGGTCAGCAAGTCCAGTCCCCTGCAATCACAGGCAACCAAGCAATAGGCATTTAGTCCAAAAATTTTCACAGGAAAATCCAGCATCTTCAATATCAACACAAATGGAATTGCAACTCCCTGGGCTAAAGTTTGACATGTTGGACTATGATAGCACTGAATGGCACTGAAGTGGTTGAAACCAGTGTTGAAGCATTCAGTGCTATGCACATATGAGATGATGCAGCTTTAGTATCAGCCAATGACTTTAAAAGTTCTCTTTGGAAAGGATTTGCATATGGCACCTTCAAAATACCCTAACCAAAAAAGCATCTAGTCTTTCCACTGTTGACAGGAATTGAGAACTTTCAACAAGAAGAATAATTAAATCCAAGATTTAGAATCTGCCATCCTAAAGCTCCAGTAGGAAAAACTTGCATAAAGGTACTACTAAGAGTGCCCCAACCATAACAATGCTCAAAAAAGGTATTAGTTAACAGCTAACTATAATTAGGTAAACTAACTATCTAAGGTAAACTAACACTAATATCTATTTAGATCATGGTGATGTGGAGAGGGGGAGTTAGCATGTAAACATTAGAATCACCCTTAAAGCTATGTTGGTGAGAAGGAAAGCATTCATTTTGTATTATGTTTTCTTTCAGTAGTGTTCTTTTTTCAGAAAAATGTACATGAAAGAAACAAAAAATGGTCAGTGTGATGAAGCAGGCCATAATGTAGCAGGATACTTCCACATTCACTTTAAGATGGAATTTTGGAGCCATTTACCTACTTGCTTCCTGTGGGACAAATTTAAGGGTTGATACAGCCTGCATCCAAGAGCCACTGTGACAAGCTGCACTGTCTGTATACAACATATATGCAGAACCTTTCCAGCCTTTCAAGTGACTTTTATGTAGTGTCTCCTTCCCCAGTGCTTGGGATCCTGACACAGAGTTGGATAAATCATAACTGAAAAACAAACATGACACCCTGAGTACTTCTCTAGACAAATCCCCAATGTAATGTTTCCAAACTTCAGCTTAGCTCACTGGGCTTTAAAACAGACATCCATGGAGTCTATCCTTATGTCCAATCTCTATTCCTTGTTTAATATCCCTGCTTTCTGGGACCCTAATGCCAAGATGGAGGAGAGAGGTTCCTGATGATGCAATTGCCTCACTTGCCTCCAACTGATTACTGATATGGCAATAAGAACAAATAACTGAAATCGCAGGTTGTAATGTGAAATTAATAAAAAACTCAAAACACTTCAGAACTTGCTTCACTGTTTTATTAACTTAAGTTTTACAAATTCCCTTCACCTGCAGCCTCCCATTACACTATAGCCCCAACAGACTCACGTATCAGTGGGAGTAACAGCTTCTTTTTGGAAGAGATTCTTGGGAAAAGATAATTTTCACTTTCCTTTTTTCCTCCACCAATCAAAATAGTAGGAGTACAGCTGTTCATTCAGCTACAGAACTGAGTTCCTCTGAAACACTGTCTTCCTTCAATGTCCCCAAATCATATATAAAGTTATATCAGTACAATAGGCCTCATTGTAATAAAGAGCACCATACGCTTTATTGCAAGGTTAAGGCTTATATAAAGAACATGAAAAGTATCTTTATTAGAACTTATACAATCATTCATAATTATGTTGCTGGTTAAAAATATAACAAAGAGTTGAACAGGTCTTCATTAGTTTTGGTCTGCAAGCACCCAAAGACAGTAGTTTTGGCTACAGGAATTCCTAGTCTTCAAGTGAATTCACCCCTGCCTTTGACTCAAATGAGGTGATCATAAAGCAAGATTCAGGTGCCCAAGGACAAACAAACAGCAACTTTGAAATGCATGTCTTGAATTCAAAAGTCTGTGTAGCTCTATCCCTCCTATAGAGTCGGTCCAATAAAAGAGACCATCCTAAGAAATCCTTGCTTCTCTTTGAAAGAGATAACATGCCACTTGCCAGAGAATTGATACACTAATAGCAAGTTTCAATACATCTCCTCAAATCCCAATGCCAGTGGATTATAAAGACAAAGTAGACTATTAAAAACTTACAGATAAAGGCTAAGATTTAGCAAACATAATGTGTACCAACATTCTGTTGTTTTAGCTACTTTCTTCTATTTGTTTTGTTCCTGTGGATATGTAAAAACAATTTGTATGAATGTATTTTTATACTGATAGGAAGCTCCAGAAGAAAACCTAAAGAGGTGCTAAATCTATGTACTGCTACAAATGTAGTTGCTGAATGAGTATGTAGTAGCTTATAGTATGCCAAGTACCCAGGATTTCACCTGGAGAGAATTACACATGCAGATCTGTCACTTGGAAAGTCTGTCCACAGAGAGAGAGAGAGAGTGAGAAGCTAAAGGTACAGCAAACCCTGGAACTGCAACATCTTCCAACATTCTTGGAAGAAAAATCTGCAGCTAGAACAAAGAAAGAAGACATATTTAGACATTTCTAAAAGAGATATTAATAAAAAAAAACTACAGTAAAATTAGAAGTAAAATTAGAAAGACGTATTCATATTACTCACCATTTTTCGGAACAGCCGTCTGAATACAGTCCTTTGCAAATATGCTAGTTGCTGGTACTGTATCTTGTAGAATGCTACATTCAATATCTCTAATACTCCTCTGTAGTTCTTTCAGATTAGGGAAGTTTTAACTTTGCATAGATGGTAGGAGTTTTAGTCAGCTGGTTTTGAAGTAAAAAATCTCCTAAATTAACCCGAAAGGAAACACTTCTGGGACACTGCCCTTTCATCCCTGATAGTGTGAATACAGAAAGCTATGGATCCTGGGAAGTGCATCTTCCAAAATTTATTACATTTATTTCTTTAGCTTAAGCAGCAAAAGCTTTTATGAACAAGACAATATGCCAGTACTGTAATACAGGTATAAGCTATACAATTTGTGTTCAGTTAGTATTGGATTGATTTCATTACTGGGAGTACTCAGTAAGATTATATCCTCCTGTTGTCCCCAGCCTATTTTATAACAATACTTCAAGACAAACAGCTACAATATGTGCAATTGTTAAAGTAGGGAATTTAAATTCATGGTTGAGGATGATTTCTAGCTTAACATACAACAAGAAAGCCTTTAAAAAACAGTGTACTCAACTCTCAAATGCAAGAAATATGGTATTGTTAAAAAGAATTTGACAAATCAATCCACACAAACTTAAATGTATGTCTACATTTCTATCTTTCTTGGATGGCTACCAATTTTTTATTTTTATTTTATTTTTTTTTTTATAAATGTTAGGCTTAGTTTTATTGTCATTATAATAAAATATGAAAGTAATATATAGTTGAGTAAGGTTTAAGACTTAACAGAATTTTGACTGACAGTTATATGTGACCTACTTCATTTAATTCTGTCACCAAGACTTCCACCTCCTTTTCCCTTTCCATGAAAAAAACTACAAAAGCAAGATGACAACAAGAACTACTTATGTTACCGTTTTCTAAAGGACCAGATGCAGATGGCTCCAACCTCAAGTCATCCTGGTCATGTCGTGTATGATTAGCAGCCAAACTAGCCCACTGTGATACCCATCGTTTATTTCCAGATGCAGTACAGCTTTCCTGTGGAAAGAAAACAAAACAGGAAAAGAAAAATCAGATATTGATTAAAGATATTTGATAAAAAGGGATTAAACTAGCATATTAAAATGCTGTTAATATTAATTTAGGTATTTTAAGGGTGACAGGATGGTGCAGATATTGAAAGAACTTACTTCACTACATTTTAAACAACGGTAAAACAATACTGAACTCTTTTCTTTGGACTCTACACAGAGGCACAATGGGCTAAGCAGTGATAGCTGACTGTAATGAACTTTTAAACAGAAGCTATGTGAACAGAGAATATGCGTCTGCAGAGATGTGGGGTGGAAAATTTTCCAGTGCTTTAGTTTTCCAGGGGAAATTTTCCATTTCTAAAAATTCATTGTTTCATAAAATTCATTAGTAACAATGAATGGATGCCAATCCAACATTAGGCCAGGTTGGCAATTTCAAAGTTGTAATTAATGTTTTACAGGTGATTATCCCTAGGAATTGTGTGAGAAAGTATATATATGGTTTATTGATTTGTAAACAAATGCATCAATATGGTTTATTGAGTTCTATACAAATGCACGCAGCATGGGAGGTAAGCAGGTGGAGCCGTCTCTCCTGGTGGCTGAGGAACACCAGGAATTGATTGGGCTCAGGGAAACCTGGTGGGACCCGACCCATGACTGGGCCGTAGGCCTTGATGGCTATGCCCTCTTCAGGAAAGACAGGGTGGGGAAGAGAGGCGGTGGGGTTGCGCTCTATGTCAAAGAACGCTTCTCTGCAGTGAGCGTTAACTTG
>JAGPOW010003648.1:40079814-40095564 GCA_030014935.1 Caiman crocodilus
CTGTGACCCTGGCACTCGTTCCTGCCATTGGCGGGGGGTCAGACTAGATGGCCTGCTCTAGGCCCCTTCTGACCCTAGGCACTATGATACTATGAAACAGGAGGGTAAATACACTCACATAATAATCCAAACCAAAAATCAAGGTATGAATTCACCTAATTGGCTGTGCAGGTCAAGTCAAAAACAAAGCTAAAATTCTTATTTAATTTCAGACTGCAAGTGAAAGCAAAACTAAAACTGTGCTTAATGTTTGTTTCACTTTCAGTTCAGCAAACACATAGAGCAGCAGCTCATTTCTTTTCTTGAGTTGGGGGAAGTTGGAGGTGTTTGCATAAGATCTATGAGTTTTTTTAGTGCTTTTGGTTTGAAGTAGTCATAATAATGCCCAATCAGAAAAAAACTAGTGTGTGGCATCATTATAGTGAAGTTCAAGCCCCTGAAGGAAGGAAGAAAGTTGATAGATGTAAATATTGCAGGCAGGAGTATGCTAACAATACAACAAGAATGAAGAAACATTTAATAACATGCAGAAACTGTCCTGAAAGAGTAGAAGCCATATACAGAAAGCTAATACAATGAAGTGGTGGAACAACGCCATCTGAGAAAAGTTTACTTCAGGAATCCTATGTAAGTAAACAAATGAATATGTTAAACAACACACAGTACAGACTAGCATCTATATTGTTTTAAAAGTTGCTAATGCAACTCTGGACTATTATTTATTTAAAATATTTGTATCCTGCTTTTCTGCTTGCATTAAGCATCCAAAGTAGCTTAGGCTTAACAACATATATTTTTTAAATTACATAATAGATAACTATTTCAACCCAGCAGAGTGAGCTTAGTTCTCTGGCCAATGGCAGATGCCAGACTATACTTCCTTTTGGCTCAGCAGTCCCAGGGCAACTAAGAAGCAAGTTGAGTAGCAGAGTGTTCTTTCTGGCAGGGAGGGGGGAAGCAAGCTCTCTGCTGCTTCTCCTTCTCTTTCTGATGGATGAGGCCAGACTAGAATTGGCTAAAATAAAAATCTTTTCCCCTGTTTGCTGCAGGAACTTGGTAGCTCAAGTGATATAGCAGATTATCAAAAACTGGAAAATGAAAATGTTGAGCTGCCAAGTGTGGGGGAAGAAGCAGCAGGATCCTTGCTTTCAAGATCACTGTCACCAGATACGCGATTCACCATGAGTAGCTGTTCAAAACAGTAAAGCTTTCCATCAAGCTTTGTGGACAAAATTCCAAAAGAAAATCAAGAAAAAGCAGATGAGACAGTAACTCCGGCTATATTTGCAAGTGGTACACCTCTCTCCATAACTGAAAAATCAATACTGGAAGGATCACTATAAACTAATTTGCCCATTGTGTAAGTTACTGTCACATTATTGCTCACCACTCTCTCTCTTAGATAAAGAATATAAAAGAGTGCAAACAATGGTTATTCAAAAGATTTGTCAAACAGAATCACTGATGCCAAATGGATGGATTGATATAGAAGTAAATCCTTTACTGAACAGTATGTTAGCAACTCCTGAACCAATATTCCTGAAAGCAATTCCTATGAAATCTTCTCATCATACAGGTGAATACACAGCCAAATTACTGAGTGAATAGATTGAAAGTGCAGGTGTCTCCAGGGTGCAAGCCCTTGTAACTGATAATGCAAGTAACATGAGAGCTGCATGGCAAATATTAAAGGCAACATATCCTCATTTAATAGTACCTGGCTGTCTTGCTCATAGGTTGAATCTTCTGGCAAAGGACATAGTAAGTGTGAATAAAATGAAGACAATATTGGCAAACAGCAAAGCAATTGTGAAGTTATTCAAAGCTCATCATGGTGCTAATCAGTCTCAAGAAATTACAGGAAGAGAAGGAGGGGAAGGAAAGTGCACTTTTATTGCCAGGAAAAACTAGATGGGGTTCGACTACGAAGTTTACATAGTTTGCTGTGCACAGAGAACTGTTTGCAGTGTACTTTAATACATGATGCAGTATCCCAGATTATTCATGTGAAACATTAGGCAGCAGATTCTTGACAATGATGTGTTTTCGGTTTGAGTTCAAAGAGCATTCAATTTGCTACTACTAGTTTCAGTGGCTATCAAGAAACTTGAAGGAGATGCACCAAGCCTTTCCAATATTCCAGAGATGTTCAGACAGCTGAATAAAAATCTAATTGACCTTTTGCCTTCTTCTCTTCTATCCAAAAAGTAGTAGTAAAACAAATGTTTACTAAGTGATCTGAGTTTTGCTGTCAGCCAGTTCATCTGGCAGCAAACCTTTTGGCTCCTCAACATAGAGGTCAACAGTTATAAGATGATGAATTATCTACTGCTCTTGATACAATTATGGAAGTAACTAAGAATGTCCCCAACATTGACAAAATAGCCGTAATGACTGACATTACTGAGTACCGCACAAAAGAAAAACTTTGGAGCAAAGACATCATTTGACAGGCAGCAGTGAATACATCTTCTCTTACATGGTGGAAGGGATACTGTAACACCCAACGGTAGCCCAGGATTGTTCTAAGGACCCTAAGCTTTCCACAAACAGCACCTTCTTGTGAATTGAACTGGAAGGCTTTCAGGTCAATCAAGACAAAAAAGAGGAACAGACTAACAAATGAACACACCACTAAGTTTGTTTCTACGTCTCAAAATCTCTTGCTTCTGGAGAATCAGTCAGAAGCACAATTATGGAAGAAGATGTAGTGTGATGATAAGTTGCCCTTGCCCATAGAATAATTGGTAAAACCATTGTTCGGCAAAAGAGAATGTGGTTCAAGTAGTTGAGAATCAGATTTGCTCTATCTGATTCTGAAATGGCACTAATAAGTAGTGCAAGTGATTCTACAAATAGTGACAGTGAAACTGGAGGTGACGCAGTGACCTCAATGGAAGAGAGTTAAACAATGTGGAAGTAGATGAGTGGATAACTACGGCATATCGTACACAGTTCTGTGGGTGTACTAAAATCAGTGTGTCAACAGTTTTAAGGAAAAAAAATGAAGGCACTGAAATTTAAACAAATAATGCAAGGGAAGTACATGCTATTGTGTACTGTCTTTACATTTTTACAAGTATTCCAGTAAGATAATTTATTTCTACATAAACTTTTTAATTTTTTTTAATATAAAGTTTAAACCACATTAAGTGTGCTGTATTTAATTTTTTTCCTAATAAAATATTTCACTTCAAATACTTGTGGCTATTGGGACATGAAATTACCATGGGGGGACTTTTTTAGTTGGGTATACTAAATATAAGCCAAATAAACATGCTAAATCAGATCACGCTCTATTTAGGGGATTGGAAAATTTTCCAAAAAGCCCACATCTCTGTGCCTAGGTGAAGCCAAGTTTTTACATTTGTTAAGTTAAAAGGAACAGTTGAAGACAGATCAGCAAAAGCCTTAACCAACAGATTTCAGGAAAATAAGAAAGTAGAGATTAGCTCAAAGGGCCTTTTTCTCTAGGAAAATGTTAAATCTGCCCCTGACAGGAAGACTAGCATATAATGAATGAAATATTTGTAATGTTATAAGTATAATTTTTTGAAAATCAGGCTATTTGGAACAGAATTTTATAGTTAACATGAAGCAAGTTTAGACACCTGGCTGTATAAGTTACAATTAAGCTTCTCTTTAAAGGCTTGTAATATAATTTAATGTATCAAGTGAAGGACTGAACTGTTTTTATCTTAGCCAGGAAAAGGAAGTTGAGGATCTCTTAATTCAGTCCTCAACTGAATTAAGCCAGGATTGCTTTTGAACCACTAGAGTTACCAACTTAAGGAATTAGTGACAAATTTCACACTCATGTTGGACCTGGAAAGAAGATCACAAAACACAAAAAAATACAATACTCTTCTAGGCAGAAGCTATCTTTGAATAGCTTTTATTTACATCATACAGATCTCTAATCAACAACTGAACTTGCACATAGGTCATGATTTTATGCTCCATGTGAATCATTTTTAAGCTTTACCTAGAAGAGATTTCTAAATATGCCAATACAATGCTATTATTTAATATACTATACAGTAAAATCCATGTCTTTCTCTCTCTTTCACATGCACATACACAGTGTTTTCAGTCAGACTAGTCTTTAACATAATAGTTACAAATGTTAAAAACGTACATGAAATGTATCACAAAGTACAATTCTAATTAGGCGGCAGTGATAACCACAGATTGAGAGAGAGTGAGAGCAAGAGTGCATGCGTTGTGCACACACGTGAGAAAAGGAGACTAAAACCAAGAGATTGAGACATCTCTATTGTTCATTCAATTTTTGGCAACTTCCGTTAGCGTTCTGACTGGGGTGCAGGGTGGTGGTTATCTTGAGATTTTGGCATTTTTCCTCTTGGAGTTGAACTAAAAATCACTATGTATAGACTAACAGACAGAATAATAACAAAAGTCAATGACTACTGGGTGAGTTTCTACCAATGTAAAAGAAACTGAAGGTTCTTTATGTCAATAAAATTCCTAGGGTCATCTCTACTTTATATATCAACCATTTTAAATTCCAAATAACTAAAATGTGTGTATAGACGACACATTTAGAAATGCATACATTTAAAAAAACAAAATCACTAGCTCAATTATTTGACAAAATTTGAATTCAGGGTACTAGATCACCCCTGTTCTGTAAATGACAAATGAGTGTAAAAATGGCCTACATCTCACTCCTGAGACTATACTATAAATATGGAAAGTAGGGAAAATATCAGCTTGATCTTTCATCTAAAACATTTGATTAACTGCAGCCATTTGAATGATTTTTTTTAGAATGAAAATGTTACACACGTCAATTCACCACAGAAAATTATGAGTTTTTTGTTTCAATGAACTGTATGTGTTGCTGAACACAACAGAACAGAAGAAAATACCAAGTTGCATGTACTTCTCCAGCAGCTCATATAACAGAAGCTATAGAATTGCTAATTGAAGAAATTTTCTAACACATCTTTCTCTTTGGTTTATCCCAAAATGTAACTTCTCCATTCTCCTCTGTCCACCATCATTTATGCTTCAGCCAAAACACAGCATAGAACTCCTGGTCTACCATAACCATTAACAGCTGGTGAAGAATTTGTAGAGACAGCTCTTTGTAGTTAAGTTTATGCCATGTACTCTTATGGAATTTGATTAGATTGTTTGTACTAGAAATCGCAACTTCAATTTTTTGAAGTTATTATAACTTCAAACAAGGTATTATAGTCAGCTTCTGCAGACCCAAACATTAAGTACAAAGCAACCTGGTAGTTTACTTTCAGAACCCTCCCCCACAACCAATTCTACTGTTTAAGCCACAGTCAGGGTTAAAGTTGTCTTGTGAGCTGCGAATGAAGTCACATGAGACAACTTTGTTTTTCTTTAAGTTTTTGGAAACCTGTTATTATAAAAGTAAGTTTTCAGACGAGTTTTATTTTCAAAGCTAATATATAGTACCAGTTGTATAGTGAGCTCCTTCAGCACTCTGGGCAAAGTGCTGACCACTGGAGAGCAGAGGCAGAGTAAGGAGGATCCAGGGAGAGGGGAAACTTACTTGCCCTGCTTTCTCTGCACTCTAGTGGCAGCTACTGCTGCAGGCATCCTCACCACTGCTCAGGGAGGAGCAGCTCCTCTGGGATGGACTCCATGGAGGCCACCCCTGGTGCCTTGATCACTCAACTCTCTCTCTTCCAGAAAAACAACTGGGTAAGGAGCTGCACCTCCCGTGGCAAAAATCCCAGGTGCTGGGGGGAGGCCATTCTACTTAGCCCTTCCCATCTCATATACTACTGGGCACAGGGCTGCCCAGCTTCTCAATAAAGACTCCTGGGAGAAGCATTCGGGCACTCCCTCTAAGTCAGCACCTGGGGCAGGTGCCCCACTTGCCTCCCCTAGTTATGTATAGCATTATGGTCAAGTGAAACATACCCAACAGCATAAGTTAATAAAAAACAGAAATTACATACTAGTTAAAAATACTCAACTCCCGCTCCCATGAAGTCATACCAAAAGCCTTTCAGAGATTTCCATCTCACCAAAGAGACATCTTTTAAAGAGCATACAAGATTTCATAAACATTTTCAAATCTTTCTTAGTTTGAGTTTCAAAAGAAGAGGTTTAGATTGAAGGCATTAGCTTTTTAAACCATCTATAGATTGACCCAGTTTTCTTTATTCACTCCCTTCACATATACAACACCCCAAAATGAATAAGAATACTAAGTAAATCCCTCACTCGGCACATGTACACATGCATTAATACACCATAATTACGGCGCATTAAGTTTAGTACTTGTAATAGCAGGTACTACATGTGCTGTAATCTGCGCTACTTTACAGTAGCACTGGCGCGTGTTTTTTTTACTGGCGCTGATAAGCAGTAGCTTTATTCTACTGCACATTAGCATGGCTTTCACTATGCTATGCTAATGGGCAGTGAAATTAGTCTACTGCACTTCTAGCATCTCATGTAGATGCACCTGTTGTGACTTTTACCTCCAAATTCCACTTGGGAGCAGCATATCTTCAGAAAAAAAGGAAATGATAAGAACACCTGTGTTTTATTATAGATACTCAGTCATTTACCTCAGATTTTAAAAAATACAAGTCTGAAAAACTATTATGGAACACCAGAACATCTACAACCACTCTAGCACTGTGAACTCTAGAAAAAAGGAAAAAACACTTAAAAAATAAAGCAACTAAAAATAACTATCCATCTAAAAATTCTGAGCTGTAGTTTCATTTGAAGTAGTGGGGTTGAATAAAAAATTTGTTCAGGTACACATTATAAGAGTCAGTAAGTCTAAGTGTAAATGATAAAAATAAATCCTGTAAAAAAACCCAAAACATGGCAATTCATCAGTTTTGCCTAAGACAGATGCAATACACCAAATATTTATATTGAATGAATGTAGCTAACTTATTCTAAGGTTTGCCTACAAGCTTTCTTTTTTTTTTTTTAATGAGCACAAAAAGTAAACATCCGCATTCAAAGCAGCACAGGACCATAACATTACCAAAACTATGACGTGAACCTGAAGGCGCAGTATTAAACCTGATTCTACTTGTAGAGGGAGAGAGAGAATTAGACACATAAAAGAGAAATACAGTAAAAGCTCTGTTATCCGGCATCCCCCGGGAATGGGGGATGCCGGTTAGTCAAATATTCCGGTTAATCAAATGTGCACCGTTTGGTGCACTCCCCAGTGTCCGTGTGCCGGGGGACAGGGAAGGGGGCTCTGTGCAGGCTACTTTGCCCTACTCAGACTGTTTTGCCCTGCGCTGTGGGCTGAAGAAGTGGCAAGAACTCTACTCGCAGCAGCGGCAAAACCCGGAAGTAGTACTTCCAGTCTCGCTTTTGCCATGTCTCTCAAATGCCAGTTAATAGAGTTTTCTGGCTAATAAAGTGCCAGTTAACATAGCTTTTGCTGTATACAGTTTTTAAAAAAAAGTGGATACAAACTTGAATGACTTCCTAATGAAGTCAAGTAAAAAATTAAAAACTGCCTGAACCAATCACATTATCTGCTGAAAATTACAAAGAAACTGCATATGGAAAAGATAAATCTTTACCTCCCAAGCTCAAATTATTCACAATAATCAAATGGATAAAGATTTATCTTGTTAGTCACTCTGCTCTTACCACTCTAAATGTGAAACAACTTTCATGGTAACCTCTGGTGGTAAGTGGCCTTTTTTGTAAAATTGTATTGTTTTATTTATTTTTTTAACTGAATGACTGAAATAAATCTGAGCTCATGATTAATTATTCAACAATTATTGTCTAATCTAGAAATAGTTTAAGAAAAGAAATCAAAATATACAAAGAAATAATCCAAGATTTTTATTTATTTGTCTGTGTTTTATGTCATCTCCCTCGATTTTGGCTAGAAGCACCAGGCTTTTGCAGAGCCAAAAAACAGTACTGCTAATCTGTTCAATGACTGGGGCAAATCTCAGTCCCTCATTTGGATATATGGGTCATTTTTTTAATGCATTTTTCAAAAATACTTTAAATGTATACACCTAAGGCATGTCTACATGCGATGCCGACTGTGCAAGTAGAGTGTCACAGCATGGACAGTTCTAATATGCTACTGCACAGTATTATTAGGTTACTGTGAAGTAGCGTAACCTAAGACATTTGCCAGTGTTACTACTCAGTAACTCCAGTTACTGCACATTATTTAGTGCTTGCTAATACAAGTACTAAATAAATTGTGCAGTAATGACTGCACAGTAGCATCTCATGTAGAGCTCTATAGTCTAAAATTACCTTTCTACCCAAACATTCTTCCATGTAATTTCTCATTGCTGATACCAACTTGATCCTGCCAAATACTCAGACTTACAGTCTCTGACAATATAACCCCCTTTTTCTTTCTTTCTACCTTCCAATTCTGGTCCTTGCCTCCTCAATACTCACTCAAACTAATTTCTTCACCTCCGCCAACTTCCAGCAAGTTTCAGTTTAAATACTATTTTTTCAATACATTAACTGATACAACCCTCTATCCAGTTGACCCCAAAAGGTATTAAATACAGTTATTTTCCTATCTTACTACTATGAACATGTTTCTTCCTGAATCTGAACTGACTTCACTTTTTCTTCCATAAATATTTGGGTCTTCTACTTTCAAAATTGTCAATAACTCCTTTTCAAACCCCATTAATCTTTTCTCCCTACATGTACACTCATCCTTCTTAGCATACTCAAATATCTCTTATAGCACGTATTTGTGTCCTTTGCCTACTGAGGGCTTTGCACTTTCTTTTACATCTCCCCTTGTGTCTTGAAACAACATGAATCAGCCTCAGAAACTGAGACGTGAGACACCACTATATCTCTTAAACTCAGCAAGCTTGTTAGTACTGCCAAACAGTACTTTGTAAAAAAAAGACTCCATTCTGATTTTTCCAAAGCTTTAATACCACAGCAGGAAGAAAGGAACTTAAACTTCAAATATGGAATAGCTAGCCCCTATTGGTTACTCCAGTTGAGTGGCATGTTAGGCCCACTGACAGTAAGAGAGGATAAGACTGGATCACATCAGTAGTGCCGGCCAACATACACTGGAGGACCCCCAAAGCTATTCCAAACTATGTTAGGGATGGGAGGGGATACAAATAGCTCTGAGAGTGTGTACTCAGAAAACAACTTTTCTGCAGCATCTCATTCAGTTAAGTTCAGCAGACATTGATCACAGGTGTAGACTTAGTCTGCATATGTACACATAAAATATAGCAAATGTGAATATTTTGTTGTACTATTAAAAATACAAAAAAAAAATCTACTCTTCTGGTAGTATTACAATGCACAGGAGACAATAAGGGAACAGAGATCTGCTGGAAATGGGAACAGAAAAGAAAGAGAATAAAGAAGTAGGTTTATAACCAAAACTGAAGTAGTGAAAAAATGCAGTGATTTATCTGTTTTGACTTCTCGCATAAATGAAAACATTATTTTCACAGCAGATATTTTAAAATATATTTTATCCACACTAGATGCCAACATTAATATTTCACAATAGCTAAAATATCATCCCACTAAAAAGACTTAGCTATGAAAAAAAGTGGCAGGGTTGATTAGGTGCTAAGCCACTTACTGCTAAAAAACTAATCACACTTCAAAATCTTGATGCACTCATGATTATATTAAGTCTGTATCAACTTATTTGCAGAACTGTAAATTTTGCTAGCAAAATTAAAAGTAGATGTGGCATCCTTTTGTTGGTATTGAGATTCATTCTACCTCAATCCTATTCTATTCTATATTTTATTCAAGTTATTACATTTCATCCATTGTTATGGTATCTGAATGCCTCCTAGGAACAGCCAGAGGTAGGACCAACACTTATCATATACTTATACTGAGACACATAGATTCCATAGATTTAGATGTCATAGACGTTAGGGCTGGAAGGGACCTCAAAGATCATCAAGTCCAGCCCCCTTCCCCAGGAACAGGAAGTCAGCTAGGGTCAAAGGACCTCAGCAAGACAAGTATCCAAGTGTTTCTTGAATAAGTCCAGAGTAGGTGCCTGCACCACGTCTGGAGGGAGTCTATTTCAGGTCTTGGGAGCTTAGACAGTAAAGAAATTTTTTTTTATTTCCAGCCGAAAACAGTCTTGTAGCAGTTTATGACCGTTGGTCCTTGTTTTTCCTTGGGGCACTCTGGTGAACAGATATTCTCCCAGATCCTGATGAACATCCCTTGTGTACTTATAGGTAGTCACCAGGCCCCCCCTGATCCTGCACTTTTCCACTGTCATAAACAGCCTTAGAGCACAAGTCTTCCTCTAAGCTGAATTTGGCTAAACCGCACTGCATCCCAGGTATGAAGCTTCACTGTCTTTTTAGGAGCAGGGCATCAATTAATAAACTCCAACTCTAAAGATAGCCATCTATATTTCTGTCCCACTGCTCCTTCCTCCCTCAACCCCGGCAAATGTATTTACCTCTTTGGGACTCTCGATTACAAGCTTCCTACATACTTTGGTGGTTTTATATCACAAGTCAGATGTACAGACAATTTTTTAATTTCAAGATCTTATATTTAGTTAATCAGTTTCATTATTTCAGCTCTGAAGAATGCAGTCTGGGGCTCCCATACCAACAAACGTAATACTGCAATGGAGCTCACACTACATTTCCGTACATGTATACGAGTGCAACCAGTAAGGTAGCTTAATACCTTCATAATTTAACTTTTCTAGTTCTAATGGAAGAATTTTTCTTAAACTATAAGAGTTAAAATAAAACAAAATGTTTATATGTCAGAACTAATGCTCTGAAGGTAAAATCAAATGGTCAATTACTAGTGCTTTCTCTTATTGGAAGAAAAAAGAAGACCATCAAAAATTAAATTCTACCTCTGTGTCAAGAAATCCAGTTGTACTCAGTGGTCTTTTTTCTTCCAGTACTACTGTAGCAGAATTTATAGCCCAATCTTTTACTAAATCTTTCTGGTTCTCGTTGACAACAGGCCTATTATAATCCTGGCTGTCATCCACTCCAAATACCTGGAAATGAAACACATTGTTACTCGGATTAACCCAATGTCTTTCTGACACAGCATTCAATTTTGATGGATGGAGGCATCAATGCTGGTAAATTAAGTTATCTGACATCTAAGTTAATTCCACAATTCAATAGCAAATCAAAAACATTTCCAGAAGTTTATTTTTGGGTACTTATTTTTATAAATGTACTTTTAGGCCTCAGACATTATGCAATATCAAGAAATATACACGCTTGTATTAGCTAAATAATATATTTAAGTATATTCTAATTAAAATAATACTTAATGTTTTTGTTGTTTTTATTTTTAGAAGAGTTACTACTTGTTACAAACCAAGCACTCTCAAAGTTATTAAGGTAGACCACATCTTTTAGAACACCGCCCCAGTGGATATCAACCGCTTCTCCTCACACTGATGCAGCAACTACAGCAATTGCTTACATAAGAAAATGTTAAATATGTTTTAACAAAATGTTAATGGAATGTAATTTAGTTGACAGAAACAAGAAGGATTATCAACTTAAAGTTACTACTCAATTTTCCATGTAGTCTACAGTGGGCTCTAAATTTAAAAAAAGACATTTTTAGGGTTTGGGAAATTAATGCTTTTTTTTTTAAAGGTTGACAAAAGACCTTATTGCTGAGATTAACTTATGTCAGAAGATTGCTTTATCATGGAAGGAATGCAAGTGAAATAGAGAACCATCTAAACAACTATCAGTTTTATTAAAAAAAAAAAAAAATCACTAATGACAAAAAACCACCCCCAAAGAAAATATGCACAACATAGAAGAAGATATTTTTCTAAATGCAGTATTTTCCATTGATTGGTGTCTCTGGGTCTTTGACAACCCTTTGTCCAGTACTAATAAAGGAAGGAGGACATGCTAATTACCAAAATTATGAAGGAGGAGACATTGCTTACCAAAATTCTGAACAAATTTAAAAAATACCAAAGGTATCTAATTCCAAATACCAAAGTTATCTAATTCACCACTAGAGGCCCATAGTCCATAACACTTTCTCACTGAGGCCAGTAATATTTAAAAGGACATTTTTCTTCCTTAAAAATATAATTCCCATTTAAGGTCTAATTATAGAAAGTGACCATCTATACAGAAATTGACTATTTATATGTTGATACAAACTAATAAATGTGCATTTGCCAATACTTGAGAACAAAAAACTGTTTTGCATGCTTTTCTGGTACAAGGCCTCTTTGCCAGTTGATACTACCATTTGCACGTAGAACACACCTACAATTTCAAATGACAGTATTGCAGTTATCTAAGCATAATTAATCTCTTCCAAGAGCTTTTTAAAATTGCAGTGCATCTGTCATGTCCCCATAATCAAGATAACATCTAGTTCCCTTTCTCTTTCCAGCTTTGACAAGTGTGATAGGTGGCAAGGAAGCACATAAACCAACGATCATCCAGCCCCTCCTCCCACTTTTAGTTTACTCTTACATAGGTGGCTCTTTATTCTCTCACTTTATTCACATGGACACCTCAGTTCTTCTAACATTTACATTTAAATCAGAACTGCAGGAGCATTTTGTACATACAAATTACTATTAGCAGATTATCTACTGACTATGAAAATAAATATCTTTACTGATGTTGCAAAGTTCTTTAAACCCTCCACATCACACCCCTTGTCCCGGGTCACATTACTCTCATGGATTTGAAGCTTTATTGAAGTTATATAGTCTTGTCATCAGGCCTTTCCTGTTAGGGGAATATTGGGTACACTAAGCTGAAATCCAGTTCTGCTTCATTCTACGAGGGCTGAGGATAAGATGCAAAGAATATCCTCCTCTCCTTTCATATAGTGAAAAGATGTCCATAGCCTAATGTCCCCACTAATATCCCTTCAACACAAATAGTAAAGGCTGGATACAGCTCTAGTGTCTCATATATTTGGGGGCTAGTACTCTAATAGGTGAAGTATCATATACTAGACTCTTTTTCAGTAAAAGCAGAATGCTGTGCAGCACATTTGCCCTGCACTACACTATACAAGCATCAAGTTACTTCTCTCCTTTAAGTGGTATTTTCTGCTGCTATCTTACAAGAACAGACTTTACAGGAGAAAGGATACAATCTAGCTCAAGAATGATTTACAGGATTAGCTAAGAGGCAAAATACATTTACAATACAGATGCCCCTGGTATTGAAAAATGATTGTTTCTATATTCTTGCTCCTCTCTTAATTCACTGAAGAGCAACCAAACTTATCAGTGTGGCTGTGGGACACACCATGTGCTGCTCTGTCCTTCCCCTTCCACATGGACAGCCTGTCCCAACTCCAAGTCGCCACAGGCTGTGCTGTGCTGCCTCACCTCAGAGGAGTAGGGCAGGATGCTGAAGGAGAGAGGAAGAGCTTAAAGACGCAGGTACCAGCAGGAGCAGAGGGAGGAATGGTGGCCAGGCAGAACCCTTCAGGCCAAGCATTAACCCCTCTTGGGCCACATGCAGTCAGACAGTGCTGATTTATTGGAAAAGAAGATGACAGGCTTACATAGAAAGATTAGTTTTCATTTCACACTTGCTCTTTCTCTTGCAACCTTGAACAGAATTGGCTTTCAATCAATTTATTAGCCAGCATTTTGGCTAGAAGCACCCAGCTGTTTGGCTGAAAAATCAGTTTAAAAAATTACATGCTTTTTTAAAAAGCAGTTAAGTATAGAAAGCCAGGTTTTCGGGCAGAGCTTTCTCTTCTTTAAAAAATCCCAACAATGGTTGTGTTTACACAGAGAAAACAAGTTTCTTAATCAGCTTAATATTGGATATCACCACTTTTTTATTTTAACAGTTCATTGCTTAGTCAATTCAAAATTGAATTGCTACCTCCGCCCTGCAAGAGAGGCCCTCTACAGGAAGGTCATTTCTATGCCAAATTTCAGTCTTCCACACCCAGCTGTTTGGCTGAAAAATCAGTTTAAAAAAATTACATGCTTTTTTCTTTAATGGAAAAAAAAAGCTTTTCTTCCATCTTCCTTGCATTTATATGACTGAACAATTTTTTGCTCAAATTTATAAAAAATAAAACCCATACTTTTTTTAGCAATAATCAAGCCTGGGATATCTTAGGCACTGGTGAATGTTTCAAAAGAAAATTATTCACTGAAAAAAAAGTTTATAAAGGGGAATAATAATGTAACTAATTACAGCAGTAAATCATAGCTCCCTTCAGATTGTAAGTCTTAAACATTTCTTCATCTCCGTGCTCAAACTTAATGGTCCACAGTCTCCCTCTTTTAGGCAAAAAAAAAAATCCCATAATGATTGTGAGGTACATTAACAAATGAAAAGTTGAGATAGGCTAATTTTGTAAAATTTTGAGTGCAAACTTAATTTTTTTCTGGTGTCTTCCTTCCAAACCTCCCTATTCTGGACCTGGAGCCCAAATGTATCTATTAGAGTCTGCAAACATTAAAAATATTTAAAAGTTCTGCAGACAACAATGTCCTTTGTAATTAGTTAGGCTGTGCATACATTTGGGTGAACTGTATCACATATGTAATACTTTACAGCACAGACAGGCAAAATATGGCCCTTGGGTCAGATCTGACCTGCCAGACCATTCTATCTGGCCCGCAGGATCCCTAAAAAATTTAAAAAATATTTATCTCCTCCTGGCCTCCTGCCAAAGATGACAGAAGCCAGGGGCAGTAAGACCCAGGGGGAGCCAGCAGCAGAAAGCAGGAGTCCAGCCCCACCCACCCCTAGCCCTTTCATACACACAGGCAGTGGTGGGGAGAGAGAGAGAGACAGAGAGTGTGCGCGCGCATGGACGTAAGTAGGCAGAGGCAGTGCGCAGGGTTGTCCCTAGGGAGCTGTGAATCAAGATGACCGCCTCAGGCCCCGCCCTTTGGGGGCCCCCGCAGAGCTGGGTGGAATGGCTGCGGCAACTCTGTGCTGCCACCAGCTTCATGAACCTCACCCACCCCCACATCTGCTGCTGGCTTCCTTGCATTCAGGGGTGGAGCCCCACACAGGCTGATTTGCACCAGGCCACACACCTTGCCTGGGTTGCCTCTGGCAGTGTGCGAGTACATGTGTGTGCATAGGCAGGGGCAGTGTGTGTGCATGTCCAGGCAGGGGCAGAGTGTGTGTCTGTGTGCAGGCAGGGCCAAAGTGTATGTGTTTGTAGGGTGAGTCCCACACACAGCCCACTATACACATGCACCCACAACCCTCTCACAATGCCATACACACAGATCCCCACACCCTCTCACACACGCCAGCCACCCTGCCCCACAAACCCCATACCCACCCACATCCTACATATCCGCACCCACATTCCCACCCCCACCTACAAACCTATACCCACACCCCAAAATATGTGTGTAAGACTTCATTTAAGTTATTGTGCAAAAATATATATTTTCAATTAAATTAATGAATGCTGTGAATGTTCACTTTTTAGAATATAATTTGGTATTTTTCTGGTTCCGAGATGGCAAAACCCCTTGCTGAAAGGAGTACTTCCTGGCGCAAGGGGAGGAACTGCTGGTTCCTCTCAAGGATGACCTTGAGAGCGTCCAGAGGAGGGCCACTAGACTGATACGCGGGCAGCAGGATAGGCCTTACGAGGAGCATCTGAGGGTTAATTGCCATGGCTCTGCTGAACCTGTTCAGCCTCAGTAAACGGAGGCTGAGGGGGAACCTGGTGGCAGCCTATAAACTGCTGAGGGGAGATCAGCAGGAAATAGGGCAGGCTCTT
>JAGPOW010003648.1:40095664-40111120 GCA_030014935.1 Caiman crocodilus
TGGAACCAGCTTCCTAGGGAAGTTGTTCTTGCTCCTACCTTGGGCATCTTCAAGAGTAGATTAGATAGGTACTTGGCTGGGGTCCTGTGACCCTGGCACACTCATTCCTGCCATTGGCGGGGGGTCAGACTAAATGGCCTGCTTTAGGCCCCTTCTGACCCTAGATACTATGATACTATGGTAGAAAAGGTCAGGGGTTAGGAGGCAGGACTTCTGGTCCCAAGATGGCTATCAGGGGGTGTGGGGCACCTGTCAAAGGGCATAGCTACCCATTCGGTCCTCAACAGCTTGCCAAAACTCGGTAAGTGGCCTTCCGCCCAAAATAAATTGCCCACCCCTGATTTACAGACATTAAGCCTATATAGGCATCACTTCCATTTTATAAGTGGGTTCACTAACATAGGTTGTGTGGTCAGTTATATGACTTCAGCAAGACTATAGGAGGATCCAGAGGTGGGAAAAAAATTGAAATGAAGCAGCCCCTTTATTTTGAATACAATTCCTCTACTAGAGCAATAAGGGTCAAGCTATCTGGTCCACGGGTGGGATTAGTGGCATGATGTCAGTCTGTGGGTTGGATCCTGTTAGCAGGGTTAGCCCACAGATACAGTCTGGTGAGTCAGCACAACATGAACACTGGATCTGGCTGTAGCCGGACCAGTGCACAAGACCATGTCATTTGGACCACAGAACTCTACATGGGGCCAAAAATTTGTCGTGTTAATTGCCATGGCTCTAGATGCAATTAACAGCTACTGCTCCCTCAAAAACAAATTTCTGGACCCATGGGGAACCCCACAGGTCACATGACGTAGCTCTACAGGCTGAATCTAGCCTGTGGGACACATGTTGAACACCACTGCCCTGGAGTATATATACTCTGATCATACTTTCAAACTCTTCTGTCCAGTGGCCACAAGGCACACTCCCCATTCAGCAGAAGTAGCACCACAACTGTAGCCTATAAGTGAGCTTTTGATATACTTGGTGTCTTCTATAGCATCCTAAGCAACACTCCTCTTCTAGTTTTTCAGGTGGAAGTGATATGATCTAAGATCATCCCCAAAATACTGGCCTTGGTTTGCAGAGTTCTGAAATGGCTAAAATGGGAAGGAAAAAGCTAAGAATCTCACTTTAAAAACAAACAAGCTTCAAACCCTCTCTCACATGTTTATATCTGCTAATGGAGCCTACTGTCATGGCTTCACTAGTGACTCTCCAAGCAGAACTTAGTCTTGAAAAGGAATCTAGTTCAAGTAGGGCATTCAATGGCTAAGCAGTGTCATGAGAGAAAGCACTGGTGGATGGAGTGAACAAATGGGAATTAAAGGTTTATACAACTGAGTTAAAGAGATTGGAGTGGCAACAGTAAATAAGTAGGCAGCAATGCTGTAAAGCATATTAAAGGCATAAATTAAGGCAAAGGAAAATGGGGAGAGTGGCATGAGTTTAAAGAGTATGTGAGATGGTAAAAGGTGGAAAAGTAAAGTATCTTAGCAGTTCTGTTTTATATGGAATTGGGGGAAAGTAGATTAAATTGTCTAGAATCACCAAGAGAAGTTTACAGCAATTTATATATGAGATTTATGAGGTCCTTTATCAGCCCTTTATCTGTACGAACAGAAAAGATAATATTAGGTTATGTTTTAGAAATATATAAGACAATTTGGATACGTCTTGGATATGCAGGGAAAAGTAAAGGAAAGATATCAACTTTAGGGGCTTCAGTGACTGTGAGAAAGGACTGAAATATGGTGGGTGTGGAGTGTAATAGTTTTCAGATTAAAATCCAGGAGCTCACTTCAGGTCCAAACTAAATTTCTGATATTTCCACTAATGATGGTAGCCCACGTGTTCATAAGAGAATATAGGATAAATCATTAATAGAGGTGAAAATCACTATCACAAAAGAAAATGATGAGAACAAGTATCTTCTGCTTTTTAGAAAAAGCACAAAATACTATGGTAAAAATCCCATTTCCCTATTTAGATATTGTGGCTCATATTTTATTTAAGCTGCTTCTGGAACTCAGGTTTCAATGATCTTTTTAATGGTTACCTTAAGTATTTTAAAACAATATGGTCTTTCTAATTAAGTTCAGGGGAACAGGTCACCTACACATTATCAAATTATCTCACTAAGTATTCTTAGATTTTCAAACTCCACAAATCAGTATGATTACATACATAATCAGAATGTAAAGCCAGACAACACAAAATTCTCTAGCATAAAAAGTTAAAACTTTGAATTTAACATTTACTAGAAGAAACAATTAAAAAAACTTCAAGCAAGAAACCAAAAGATACCAGCTTACCAAGTCTAATATTCTTTCATTTTCCAAAAAGCCAACTACATGTCCATGATTGCATATAAATTCTTTGCTTAGAATCACAGAGTAGGGCTAGAAAGGACCTTAGGAGGTCATCTTGTCAAACCCGATGCTCAAGGCAAGTCATCCCATGCTTGTCACAATGAAACCTTCAGTCCGTTTCAAGCTTCAAAATTGAAAACAATTTTACTAATTGTTGAAAGTCTGCCAGATATGTGAAAAATTCAGATTTGACATTCATTCCTTGAACTTGTTGCTCAATCTGAGTGCATGCTTCAAGTAAAATGCAAACAGAATTCAAATAAAAGTAATAAAATAAAGCAAGTTATAGTCACGCTCAGATGATTTACTAGGTTTTAGTATCCTTGCTTAACTTTCAACATACCATTCACAAACCATATGTAGTTCTACAACCAGGACACGTGAGGTTAAAGCATACTTTTTCTGGCATGAATCACTGAAGCAGTGATAAAAAGTAATTAAGCCCCAGGATCTTGGGGCTGAAAAGTAAGAAGACCTGAAAGCCATTTTTCTAAAGATAGAAATGTTTGGCTTAGTCCTTTTATTTTCCAGTTCCTTAATTGTTTTAAGGCAGTCTCTCATCTACAAATATGCAGAAAGATTCCAAAAGGTGTTCTGCCCTCAGGGCACCACCGTATACGACTTAAAATCTTACTTTATTGTATTTGTCCATATTTGTAATAAAAGCAAAGAAGATATTTTTTCAGTTAAATCACCATTGTTACAAGGGTTGCTAAAAATTTCGCAATAGGAGAAATATAGGTGTTCAGAAATTTTGTAGTATTTTATTTCATTGCAAAGATCATAAATATTGTATCTGCCAATTTTGTGTGCATACACACATGGGCTAGAGACAGACATTTAAAAAGCCTGAGCCTGAATTGATTCAATCTTTGCAGGTTAGTCTAACCTGGCTAGGCTGAACTGGTTTGTAACTGCACAGACATGCCAGATATGCAGGCACATGCCTGCAGAGGCTCAGGCTAGAAGCTGGGGGTGCTAGACAGCCCTCCCATCCCTTCCACAGTACTGAGCTGAGGTGCGGGGGGGTGGCCAGACCCCAGTAGGATGCTCTGATTAGCCCAGCAGGGAATTAATAACAGTGTTTATCACCCCCTCAGTTTTTATCACCACATCAAGAAAATAACAGAGGGAACTGTTGTCCCACCTGTTGATTCAGCATGGACTGTAGCCAGTATATGGTCTGTTAGCTAATACACAGACACCTCTCCACAAGGCAGAGAGGAAGTCAGAATTCCTGCTTAGCAGGTAGTGGTGAGGAGGAGGTGGGGAATAGTCCTCAGTCTGTGCCAGAGCTGCAGCCAGAGAGCAGAGGGGAGGGGCCAGCTCTGCTGTGGAGTAGAGAGCTCTGCCCAGTCCAGAGAGCATGCCAGAATACTGTGGGTGTCTGGTTTATTTTAAACCAGTAAGGAGTCTGGGACAGGCATTGTATAAACTGGTTTGCCCCAGGTCAGTTAAGTCTGATTCTACATTCAATCAGGTTTATCTCAAACCTGTTTCAGGCACTTTGAAACTGGTTTCTGTGCACTGAACATCTGTTCCATGACAGGTTTCAATCAGTTTCTGATCACTTAAACTGGTTTATGTCCCTAGTCATGCAGACAAAGTTGTTATTAGGGCTGCGTGAACCTTCAGTCGCCAATTCAGTTCGGCGGAGATTCAACCTGATTCAGCGGTTGAATTTCTGAATCTAAATCGAATTAGGTGACCCTTTAAATCACTCCAAATTGAACTGGAACCTTCTGAATTGATTCAGAGAGATTTGGAAAGATTCTATAATTTGGACATAGACACAGCTTTAAATGTTTTTTACATACCACCCGGAACCAGGAGGCTCGTGAATGCTACGATGGTGGGGAGGATGGAGCATCCCACGGAAACATAGGGGGTCCCCAGTGTGCTTGGCAGTAGATCTAGAAATAGACCAGAAGCGCTTCTGGTCCACTTCCATGTCCACCAGGGACCACACAAGGGGACCCCTCCCTGGCTCGGCAACTGGTGCCTCCTGGGTCAGGAGAGATGCCCGGGGTTCTCCCGCCACCAATCACTGAGCTGGGGGTGGGGTCCCCCACACGCTCAGCGCCAGAACTCAAAAGTGTACCAGAAGTAATTCTGGTCTACTTCTGGGCTCGTCGCTGAGCACGTGGGGAGGCTCCCTGAATTCCTGTGGAATGCTCCATCTGTCCCACCATCACAAGCTGCACCTGGTACCTTAAGGCATGTAGAAAAAACATTTAAAGCTGTGTCTATGGCCAAATCACTGATTCTCCGAAGAGAATGATGTTATATACCTGGAATTTAGAAAAGTCTTCGATCTGGTGTCCCATGACCTCCTCATGGAAAAATTGGCCAGCTGCAGCCTTGGCTACATCACAGTCTGAGGGCTGGGGAACTGGTGCTGAGATTGGACCCAGAGAGTGGGAGCTGATGGAAGTGAATAATCATGGCACTGTGACCAGTAGTGTCTCCCAAAGCTCCATCCTTGGACCTTTTCTCTTTACCGTCTTTATTAATGATGTGGGCACTGGCGTCAAAAGTGGACTGGCCAAGTTTGCTGATGACACTAACCTTTGGGGTAGAGCTTCCACACCTGAGGATAAGCTGGTGATCCAGGCTGACCAGAACAGGCTTAGTAAGTGGGTGGATATAAACTTGATGCCATTCAATACATAAAAAAGAAAGGTACTCCACCTCAGGGGGGTGGGGGCAGAGGGAAAGAACCTGCAAGATGCTTTCTAGCACCATAGCCGAAAGAGACTTGGGGGTCACAACTGATCACAAGATGAACATGAGTCACCAAAGCAATATCACAGCTGGTAAAGTGAACAAAACTCTGGCTTGCATCAAAAGATGCTTCTCAAGTAAATCTTAGGATGTCATCCTCCCACTGCATTCGGCCTTGGTGAGGCCACAGCTGGAGTACTGCATCCAACTCTGGGTTCCACAATTCAAGAAGGGTGTGGAGAAGCTTGAGAGAGTCCAGAGGACAGCCACTCATGACCAAAGGACAAGAGAACAGGCCTTATGAAGAGAAGCTAAGAATCATGGGACTCTTCAGCCTGGAAAAGCACAGGCTTAGGGGCGATATGGTGGCAGCTTATAAGCAGGGATCCGAGTTTTCTGTTTCCCACAGAAAAATACAAAAAACCATGATTTTCACATTTTTATCAGAGAAAACATGGATCTCCCCTTTTAGAAGAGAAACCCACTTATTTCTCCCTTTTGCAAAGAGCCCCATCCTACAAGAACTGTTTGCAAAAGGGGTGGGGAAACCCTCAACCCTGCCAGGAGGGGAAGGAAGATGGAAAAGGTGGGGCCTGACACTTGCACTTACTGCAGGCTGCTTCAGGCTCACTCTTCTTGCTGGAGAAGTGGGGCTTGGGGGGTTGTAGGGCATGGCTGTGGGAGGAAACTGGTTAGGGGCTGAGGGAGCAGGGAGGTTTGCAGCCGACTGGGTACTCAGGCCGGGAGGGGGTTTGCAGCCTCTCCACTCCCAGCCAGAGTGTTTGGCTGGCTGCAAACCCCAACCATTCCTGGCCATCTGCAAACTGGAGTGCCCAGCTAGCTACAAACCTTCCTGCTCCCTCAGTCCCCTGATGACTTGGGCACTCCAGCCAGGAGCGGGGGAGGTTTACATCCTCCCTGCTCCCTCAGTCTGCAGCCAGCTTGGGCACTCTCTGGCCTGTCATTCTGGCTGGGAAGAGGGCTTTGCAGCTGGCTGGGAGCAGTGGGGGTTTGCAGGTGGCTGAGTGCATCAGCCAGGAGTGGGCAAAATGCAAACCCCTTCCCAACCAAAGTGCCCAGCCGGTTGCAAACCTTCCTGCTCCCTCAGCTAGCTTGGGCACTCTCTGGCCAGAAAGCAGGGTTTGCAGCCAGCCAGGCACTCCTGCTGGGAACGGGGAGACTGCAAACCCTGCCTCTCCATCTGGTGTGCCCAGACAGCTGCAAACCCACAAATGCTGTGCTCTCTGACCTGCTGTCCTCCCCCAGGCCCTCTGGAGCGCAGTGTGTGCGACTGGCATGACAGGGCACAGCGGGACCATGCACGAAAGCTGCCTGCTGTTGCAATCTCCACAATGCCCTGGCCACACTTCCTGTGTGAACAGAGGCAGCAGCGCACACCTGCCCTGCCCCCACCCCAATCTGGGAGCACAGGTCTCCCTTGCCCCCAGGACTGCACGCTGCCACTGGGACCTGGCTCCACCAAAGCCTGCAGCAGGCAGTGGTGGTGGGGAGCCAACCTGTGCATCTGCTGTAGGACCCGCTGTCTTCTTTCGGAGTCAGGGGACTGTGGACCTGGGTCCCTGGCCCTATAGCCCTGGCAGCTGGGGGACTCTCTCCAGCAGGGCTGAGAGCAAGGGCTGTGGGTGGCAGGCAAGGAGTACAAGTAGGGCTGCGGGGGAGGAAGTGAGGAACACCAGCAAGGCTGTGGAAGGGCATTTAATTTTAACCATGGATTTTGGGATTTATCAGAGAATCTGTTATTTTTTTTATCACATAAAACCAGGATCCCTGCTGATGAGATTGTGACTGTACCTCACCTGCACAGTTGGGACTTGCCACTAGAGGCTTGGTGAGCAGGGCAAGTCTAGAAGCCCAAGTAAAAAGTTTCTTAGTGCTAGCCATGGGGCTTGGGTAGCACAGGTGCCAAGTTGCACATTGATAGCCCAGAGATCACAAGTTCAAAGCCATCGCAAAAGCACTAACAGCACACCCCTATTAGAGTCCAACGAATCTGTGAGTTATGCTAAATATCTTGTCACAAGGACTTGAGAAAGGAAGGAAGTACAAGTCAGTGCTGTCAGCCACATCTTAACATTTTGTGTGTTTGTTTTTCAGTCTGTTCTATTTGTTGGCACTGGCTACAATGCCAATCAATACACTTGGGGTAGGACTGGTTCACTGCTCTCACTGGGCAAAGCCAACACTGCAGCCCAAGTGCATCTGGTGGCTGTGGCGCCTTCTGCTGCTGCCCAGACTGGCTCACTACTTCAGCTCTGAGAGACCCAATCCTTTTTTCTCTGCAGCTTGCCCACCACTCCATGCCACTGCTGGTCGGAGCAGTGAGCCGTTCCAGGAGGCAGTAGGAGGCACTACAGCCACCAGGTAACCTGAGGCTGCATTCTACCCAATGTCCCAGAGGGGTGAGGCACCATGCCCGGCTTTGCTGCACTCCAGTGTCCCTTCTTACCCACTGAATCCTAGGATGCTGGAGGACTCCAACTTGGGTAGAAAAGCTGTGGCAAGTGACCACCTTAATGGAACAGGACAAAATTAGGCAGATTAGAGATAATCCTGCCCTGGAGTGGTGTAACTTTAAAATGAATAATGACTGCTTTAAGCAGTGTAAAACATGGCTGATCTAAAAATTAAGAGCTCCAGAAACCACCTAAAATTACCACGTAACAAGGCTGAGAAAGTTTTTTTTTTGTTTGATTGTTAAAAACACTGCAGAATTCCCTATTTGGTTGACAATTTTATTCAAAACCTTTCAGTTACTACTTAAATACAGAGAACTTTGTATTTGACATTTACTTTTATAAAATGGATTATCACAAATACCACAGCAGTCTAGTAAAATGTATGTTAATTATTACTTGAAAAGGCAAGTAATAATTGCCTGCTTTTCTAATATTTAACTGGTTATTAATATTTATATTTCAGAGTAAATTAGTTCTGAACAACCCATCATTATATATTAGTTATTTTATATTCAGTGTGTTTTAGTATACCTACAAAAACACTTGTAAACTAACTACTTTTGGAATTACAGTAAAGAGCACTGCTGAACAAGCTTTAGGACAAATCCAGACTAAAGATTTAAAACTGGACTTTGAAAAATCAAGTTTACTAGGGGGTGGGGGAGAGAGAAAAAGAATTGTGAGCTTCTATACTACTGGTCTGTCTGAATTCCACATATATATACTCGTTTCACAAATAAAGGATCTGAAATTCATCTGAAATTCATTCATCAGTAGGTCTCAGAACTAACAAGAGAAAATACCCAGCAGCTCTCAATAAAGAACCTTATGTTAGTAATATCAGCAACTATAAATGAATACAGAACGCTGGATACAAATCTGCATAACATGGCTCCTTTGTTCCTATGGGCTTACTGATTGTTTGCTTGTCTCTCTCAGTCCTCCCCCTCCCTTTCCCCCCATCCCTGCTACACTTGGCTTTTGTCTTCTAATTTTTCTGTCCTTCTTATACTCTGCTTTCTATATTTCCTTTCACAGTATTAGATGTGATATGTGTATGCACCCCCCCCACACCCCCCCTTCCATTTTATAGTCATACTGGAAAATAAGCCCATTGATTGAAGGGCTCTTAGGATTGTTTCAATGTGAAGTAAAAGTTTTTAGAAGCATCTGTGTAAAGAAGAGGTATAGAAAGAAAAGGAGAAAAGCCATTACTTTATTCCAAAAACTTTTAGAGAGATAAGGTAATCTTGACACAAAAGTATTACCCGATAGAAACTGAAGTCTTTTCAGATGCATTTTCTACATACACTGTTTTCACTGTGACTATACACATGACAAGCTTTTGATTGGATATTTTTTGTCTTTGTGTGCACTATAGTTTTGCCCTTAAGTTCCCACACAAAGGGAAAGAAGGGCAGTGTGTACATCCTACTACTTTGTTTCTTCTGAACCTCAATTTTATAACACATACAACTCTTCAGAGTTCTGGGGTTACTGGAGTTCTTTCTTCTCCAGTGATTGTCCATATGCATATTCACATTGTGAGCAAATCCAAAGCAATGCTAATGCATGCTTTCAGGGAAAGTCTTAGAGACCCCAGGTAAATAGCAACTGAAAGACCATTAAAATGCATCATTAGTCCTCGAAACTTTCACAATTGTACGGCGCTTGATAAAGGAATGGATTGAGGTTTAGATGGCTGCCCTGCAATTATCACTTATAGAAACAGCGTGTAGGAAGGCTATGGAAGCGGCCTGAGCTCTAATGGTCTGGGCTTTTTCAGACAGCAGCTCCACCTTACTGGTCTCAGAGTTTATTTTCACATAAGCCAATACCCAGTCAGATGGTGTCTGGGCTAACACAGGTGTACCCCTGGTTTGTTTTTGTTTACGCTAGGGAATCAGATAAGCTATGTTTTTTTCAGAAAAACTTAGTCCTATATAGATATGCCAAGGTTCTCTTGACATGCAGTGAGTACAATGAAAGCCTGAGGGATCAACACCAGCATGTTCATTTGTTAATGCAAGTGAAAACAGTAACCACTTCAGATAAAATTTTAGGTAAGTGGGTTCTCAAAAGTTACCTCGTCTGAACAGAAGGTAATATATTGAAAAAAAAAAAATCAACTACGGATTTCCAACCTTTCTTGCTGTGATAATTGACAATAGGAATGTTGCTTCACAGGAAGTGGAGCGAATAGCTTCAACTCGCCTTCCCACCTTTTGTATTTAAATCATCCACACCATTTTATACACTGATCTATGCTGTCCTGTCACAGCATCTGATGGAATGAGCTTGAGTTCATGAAAGCTTATGCCTAACACCCTGCCCCCCTCACAGACAGAGCTATCTCTATCTGTATCTCTTTATTTACTTAGTCCATAAGATGCATATCTACCTGCCTTCTGCCTGGCTTAATATATAAAAACAGCATAAATTACAGAACCATCAAAGATGTGAATCTTCATATCCCATTGAGGAACAGGATTCCAAACATAGGAAAATACCTTAGCCAAGGGTTAATGGAATTTGAGGGTTTGTGTATGAGAACACATATCTGGATGTCTACAGATGGATAAAGGATTGAGATATTTGCTAGGTGTACTTTAACTGAAAGACAGATAGATGGTCATGAGGTCTGAACTCCAGTAAATAAGCCAGTTTATCAGGGAGAATGAACAGACTAGGATTAATGCCCCCTGCCTGACACCCAGTCAAGAACTTAGGCCAATTCATTAGTTAGGTGCACCGAATGGAGATCTTTTTCGTTGTGGATAAGAATCTCTCTAACCTAAGCAAAATATCTTTGTTCTTCCTGCAAGACGCATCTAGCCTTCATGGTTTAAGATACGGGAAGCATAAGTCTGGGTAAAACACTCTCTACATCTATACTGAGACAGCAGGTCTGGAAGCAGAAGCAGAGCCCTGGATCTACCACTGACAGCACCTTATCATTCTAGAGAGACCAAATAAAAGAATTCTTGTGCTACTGGTAGACCTATCCCACAACAAGTTACAGGTATCATCTGTGTAAAAGTCTTATGATGTACAAATAAGTGGAGAGATGTGATCTGTAGGACCCTTCTACACATGCAGGTAAAGGCGCGACTGGACATAATGTATGACCATACAATCATGCCATGTGCAAATTAAAGCTGGATAAAAAACAGTTATAAAGTTACTACACATTTTAAAGCAATAACTATAGCTGGTTGGACCTTTTTAAGGCCAGGAGAATTAAATTTGCATATGCAGCCAGTCTAAATTTACTGTGTAATTAATAAGGTAATAAGTGGTACAATAGATATAACACACACAGGGGGCCGAAGTGTCCTCTAAGTAAAGATATATGATCTAAGATTGATATGGATGCAAGCTGACCAACCTAATAAGGAGAGGATCTTTGCTGAGGCAGGATCTGAAGAGAGGGGTCCTTGAAAAGGGACCAAGAGGGGAAATTAGGGTTGGGCAGAGAACTGAACACTATAGGTAACTGCTATCCTACCCAGGACCTAATAGTCCAGGTAATTTGAGCCCATCCAGTGTGGAAAGATGCCAAGTAGTTACAGAAGGTAATTTCTGGCAGACAAAGGTGAAATGTAGGGATTGCATGGGGGTGTACATGCACCCCCTGAGAGCACTGGTGTACCCCATCAGGCTACATGCCCTGTTTAGCCGGTGGGCAGGTGGGAGCACCAGTGCCCTGCTTGCGAGTGCCTGCCAGGGAATGGGGCCACCAGCAAAAGCAGCCGCACTGCTTCTAGAAGTGGCTGCCGGAGTTCTGGAAGTGGCATGGCCACTTTTACAATGAAATCAGACATGGGGGACCACCCCCTCTGGGGGATCCCGCCCCCTCTGGTTGCTGACTTGTGTCAGGGGAGCCATGTGCCCTCCCAACTCGAGAGGCACCAGACAACCATGCTGACAGAGGCTGCCTATCCCTCAGCTCCATCAAATGCTCTGTCATTGCTAGAAGCAGGCTACAATGTGGTCTCTGCAGCTGACAAATGCTGTGAAACTGAAGGTGTTTCTTGAACAGTTCAGAAGAATGGTAAGCATCAGAGATCAAATGTCTGATGAAGGTGGATGCTGCCTGGGAAGCTCAATATGTAGCATACATGATACTTCCATTTTCACTTGGAAGCTGACAAAAGCATTCAGGGTAACCCAAGTCTATTATGGTTTGGAACACAGTACTGATTTTTGTACCCTTGAACAGAAGGTTCTTCACAGTGGCCTAATTCTCCTTTAGGAAACTGGAAACATGCCACCAAGAAAGGTAGCTCATGATGACTGCTATTGCCATGGACTAAAATACAGCCTCAGCAATACCAGAAGCCACTAACAGAACTATTTTAGCCATGAGCTGTTCTTTACTAAGTCAGCATGGCTTCTCTGCAATCCACATGGAAAGATAGGCTGAATAGGTCAACAGGAAAAACAAGGCAATTAACCCTTTGAGGGTCAAAGGACTTATAAATCCTTGCTCCAAATAATGGGATAAGAAACCATACTTTTGGATTAGGCTATATTTAACACAATCCCAGACAGATGATTGGATTTTTTAAATATATATATTTTTTACCAATTGTCTTATTCAACCCCCTTTTATTTCTCTCAGCAGCGCTCAGCTCCCCTGTCCTTTTTATTTGAAGTCTCTTCCATTTGGAACTTTTTTTCTGCAAACCCTTTCTTAAAGTAGGCTTGCCCACTAGTCCTTTAAATAAAAATGTAAGGGACAGGAAGGCCACTAGAAGTAAACATTACCAAGATGGAAGCAACTTCTGCTCCAGTAAAAGAAAAAGAGCGTGAGAGTAAGTGGACACATGGGTGCTTTAAGCCTTTTTGAAGCAGGAACTTTTGAAAAGGGCAGCAATTGGTACGCGCTAGCTGTTATATACGAACAGTCTGTGAACAAATCAAATGCAGCAAAACATACCCGATTTTAACACTTCATCCAGACATAAAGCAGGACCAGTTTTACTACACTTGAATTGTTCTCAGATTGTTCACACAATTAGAATGTATCAGATGTTGCCTTTTTGAAATGTTCTGTTTTTGAAAGGACTCAAGAGCATTTGTGTGTTCATATGATGGGTATACATGCGTGTAATGCATGAGCATAAGGAGCGAGGGAAGTGGAGGGTGCAGGATAAAAAAGAACCAACCAAGTCCTCTCTACCTCTTTCCTTCTCTTTCAAAAAAGCAGGCAAAATGAAATGAAAAATAACAAAAAGCAGACATCCTAAGAAGAGTCTTCAAAGAAGGCAGGCTGAAAGACAAGCCAAATATACACACTCTCTTTAATCAAGGAGGACACCAAGTTAAAATTTTTCCATCAAACAGTCTGACATCCAGAGTAAAAAAAAAGTGCATATGGACAATCAGAAAGGGTAATAATGTTATTTAGATTGTATAAACTCCTGACAGAACCATTTAAAAACAAAAGCACAGAAAGTTGGTAAAATACACAGGAAGATGGTACAATTTATATAATCTCTCTGCTATTATTTGTTTATTAAGTTACTTTGGGACATTAAAATAAAAATTATTTCCCAGTCAATTTTAATTTTAAAAATAAAAACTAACCTAGAATATTCATTTTATGATGTCAATATACAACAAAACGAGAATACAGCAGAATCATTAGGTTTAAATCTTTTCTAAGATTTTAATTCCCACCAGCCACTTTAGTATTACTGCAGTTAATGGGAAGAATAGTTTTATCAGTGAAGAACAGAAACACAAACACTTTTGCACAACCTTATAAAAAACAGATTGTTTTCTTTTATTTATTTAGTTTTATATATATATAAAACAATCTTAAAAATTATTTTGACCCTACAATTGTTTCTTTTAATTGTTTTGTGTGCATGTATACACACACACACACACAAAACAATTAAAGGAAACAATTATAGGGTCAAAATAATTTTAAGATTCTTGGCTGAGTCCGATATTTCTACAGGTAGCTGGGCAGCCATGATGGGATTTCAGTTTTCCTGGCTAGCTATGATTAAGAATTTTATATAATGTAATCAGCCTCTGGAATGTGAAGAAATAGTACAGGAAGATGCAGACTTAAATGTTCATCAGTTTAATCACAAACTCAAAGTAATCTTCTCAGTCAAACATACTACAATAAAGCTGGCAAACTGGAACTGTTTTAAAAAGAGAGAAAGAAAAATATATATAACCCAAGAGTGTGTGTAAAAGTTAGGACGACAAAGCTCCATTTGAACCATCTTAATAATTCTGGATATGCTACCTTAATCTTTACAAAATGATACAGGCCTATAACACAACAGGCTGAACTTCCAATCAGGAGAAGGAAAGTCTGTGTTTGAATCAGCTTCAAAATTAAAGTGATACAGGGTTTTTAAGAGAAGCCTTGGTTAGGCCAGCAGCTGCTTTTTTCTCATTACTGAACCATAAGCATATTTAATACTCTCTACACACAAAGAACCAGCAACAGATTATTTTTCCTTTATTAAAGCCAAATACCTGATAATGTACTTGGTAAACAGCACCAGGAAATTTTAAACACTGACAGGTAGCATTTTCTTTTAACTGGAACTTGAGGATAGCTGCTAGACATACCATTTGAATTTTTTTCAATATCTGTGACAAACTTGCATTTTCTAAAGTTCAGAAAAGCTTTTTTACTTTTAAAAGCTGGATATCAAAGAGCATGTTTGATTAAAAACTTTTTTCTTGGGCTAGAAAAAAGTATTACATAAACAAGTAAAATGCTCTGTGCTGCAAATTTTCTCATTCACCACAAATAAGGAGAAAGCAATTCTGATGGATTCATTAGGAAACGAAAAGTGTTTTGTACACATATGCAACAGATACGTCTAATGATAAGTATTTGCATGAGGTAAGAAACAAAACACCACTACTGTTCCATTTACTGATACATTTTCTAAGAATATTTTAACATTAAAAATACAAATTCTGTATCACATCAAGGTCCTGAACTGAATTGTTGTGATACTTTCATTCGGGTGTTAGCTGGAAGGTTAAGAATATTACTGTCCTAGGAATGTTCTTGCTTCCTTGAAATCTCTGGACTGGACAAGATAATGTTGTCCTTTTTAAAGCCTGCTCTCAAAAATGTAGACCAATAAAATATTAGGAAATCAGGAAGTTGAAACTAAACGCAGCTCTCTTTCCCTTTTACATTAACCAAAGAAACCTGACATTTCTAGAGAAAGACATATCAGGCATATCACTCACTGAAATCCAGGTAGTATCCAACTGTATTCATGAAAATGTGAAGAAGATATATAAGCAAAGGATAGCTAGAATTCAACCATACCTTCCCTTTATATGTGAATATATTTATTTTCCCATTTATTCCACAATAAGCAAATTTAATTTATAATGCTCCATGCATTAAAGTTAAATAATAAAACAAGAATAATAACTGATGAACTCTTTCCCGAAGTCCTTTTTGATTAAAAAACTTCAACATTAAAAAATTCATAAAGCGTTATAATAAAACTACATCTTATAAATAGAAAGGAAGTGCGTAAGTTTTGGAGAAAAAGCAGTTAGATCATAAGAAGCTGGAGGGAGTAGCACTATAATAAGAGAACTCCAGAAATTCATCAATATACAAATGCTTAGTTACAGAACCTTGTAGCATATAATGAATGAATACAAAAATCTTAGTCATAAATATGTTAGTAGCTGCACAATGTTGAGAGAAACCACAAAAATTACTAAAACTGTGGCAGATGATATCAGATACCCAGATATTAATAGGTCAAATACCAGCGCTGCTGGATCTGGTCCTGGTCTCGGGGGACGATCTGGTTGCAGGGCTCCAGGTACGCGACTCCCTGGGAGACAGCGACCATTGCCTGATAGAATTT
>JAGPOW010003648.1:40111220-40135590 GCA_030014935.1 Caiman crocodilus
TGGGGTCCTGTGACCCTGGCACTCATTCCTGCCATTGGCGGGGGGTCAGACTAGATGGCCTGCTCTAGGCCCCTTCTGACCCTAGTTACTATGAAACTACTATGGAAACACAAAAATCTTCAACACCATAACCAAAGGGTTGCTTCTGGAGTGCGTGTGTGTGTATGCATGCATGCATGTGTATACGCGTGCAGATACAAATAATGGGGTGGTTTGCAGACATAGCTACCTTCCTTATTAAACAGGAGTGTGAGAAATATTTTGTGGGGCAGAGTAAACAGGAGTCTGGTGGGGCAGGGGAGAAAGGAAAAAAAAAAAGAAAATGCAAGCATGGCAGAGACAAGGACTGACTTGTCCTCTTCCTCCGCCTTTTTGTTGATTGCGGCTGGATGTACAATAGGGCAGTCAACTGGCTCTTGCATGTTTCTTCACTCCACATACTTAAGATCTAGGCTTTTCAAAAGCTTCCTTTTGTTAGCTTCCCCACCTGTAAATCTATTAAGAGAAGGGTTCCTTTTCAATTATTATATTTTAAATGGAGGACTCATCCATCACCTATTATCCCCACTGGGCCAAACTGGCACAAGAGCTGCTGAACATTTTCATCCTCCCTGCTGCATTTGAGAAGCGAGTGACTTGAAAGCAACCAAATTTAAACTTACAGGTATTAAAGAAAATAAAACCATTAGCTGAGTGCAATTTGAGGCCGCTGTCCAAAATAATAGAACGCATGGGCACACAGTAGGCTTGTGCAAAGCAGCAAGTATTCGATTCAGCTTTGGATTTGGCTGATTTGGAGGGATAGCAATTTGATTCAGTGATTTGAGTCACTGTCCCGACTTGATTTGAATTTGGAGATTTGGCTGCCATGTCAGGCTGAATCGCCTCTGAATTGCACAGGTGGCAGCGAGTAGGGCCCCACCTCCTACCCACTCCCTCTACCCCAAAGGCTGCCCCGCCTGGCCCTAGCATTCCAGCACTTAAAAAAAAAAAAAAAAAAAAAAAGCCCCGCACTCACTGGATGCAGCAACAGTAGTAATTGGGGCCTTGGAGGACTTGTGACGGAAAACCCCCATGAAGTGCCTGGCCCCCACACAGCAGCTGTCACATTGTGTGGGTACAACATGGTTCGGTAGGGCACCGCACGCTGTCCCAGAGCTGGGGTGGCTTCAGCAGTCACCCGGTGACCAGCAGCACTCAGCCTGAAGGGCATCAGTTCCCAGACAGTGCACGGAGCCCCAGGACACCCTGTCGAGCAGTGCTACACCCACTTAATGCGACAGCTGCTGTGCAGGTGCCAGGCAGGGGGGCAATCCCTGTTGCCCCCCACTGCGTGGGGGGGGAGGGGCTCAGCCACAAGCCCTCAAAGGTCCCGATTGCCACTGCTGCAGTCGATGAGTACGGGGCTTTAAAAAAAAAAGGGCTGGGATTCTGTGGCTGGCCTGTGCAGCCATGTGAGGGAGGGGCTGCAGGAGTTGGCGGGGGATTAGGCCATGTGGGGGTCCTCCTTCTCCAGCCCCACCACCCGCTATTTACCAGCAGACAGTGTGGATCCAGCTCCCTGCAGTGGCAAGCAGGTACTGCCTGAATTAATTCAGAGGCTTCTGATTAGATTCAAACTTTTTAATGGGCCTCCTGATTCAATTTAGTTTCGAGATTCAGCCGCCGAACTGGGCCATATCCCCTCCAAATCGAATTGGCTACTAAAGCTTTCCACAGCCCTAGCACACAGCATCCTTTCCAGTGTTAAGTAAAGAAGTTGCTCATATGTCATGCACAATGCTAGGAAGACCAGTTAAGACAGACCAAAAAAGTCAGGGAAGCAAGGCAGAAAGGAAATAGGCACCCACAATCTTGGTGGATAGAAAAAAGGAAATAAAATTAAGACACTGATTGTGGAGTAAGTGATTGACATCTTTAGGATGGCATGAAAGAATATTAGGATTGTAAAAGGTAGTGTGCTTACATAAGGGAAAACAGGAGGTGATAAGATCCATAAGTTCTGTGGATACAACAGAAACACACTGAATGTCAATATCTGTTGTCTTGAGAAATACAACACAAAATGTGCCCTAATAATTAGAGATTCTCTTATAAGTATGTACCATGGGCTAAGTACAGACATTCAAAAAGCCCTACCCTGTATCAATTCAATCTTTGCAAGTTAGTTTTTGCAGGCTGAGTATGATTGAGGAGTGGCTTAAGCCCCCATCCTGGCCTGCCTTGTCCCCAGCCAGGGTGTGCCTGGAAGGGAAAGGGGGAAGCAGCACTTACCAGGCACTCCCCTCCCCCCCCAACTCAAGTAGCAGGGGGAGTGGCCAGAGGCTGGCTCTAGCCAGCAGCCTGAGGTGAAGGGGGGACAGTTTAATCCCTCCCCTCTCCCACCAGCACAGGACCCCAGCTGGGATCTGTCTGAAAGGGGTGGCCCTGTCAGACAGATGTTAGCTGGTGTCCCATGCCAGTGGGAGTGGGGATGGAGCGAGGATTCAATGCCCCCATGCCATCCTAATCCCATGCATGGAGCTATATCATATGGCCCACAGGGCTCCCCACAGGTCTGAAAATTTGAGAGGGGGGGAGGACTGAGGGTAGCATAAACTACTGTGGCTCTGGGAGCCATAGCAATGAATGCTGTCACTGCTGCTCCACAGCTAAACTTCCAGACCTGTAGGGAGCCCTAAGGGCTGGATGACATGACTCTGCGGGCCATAGGCTGAGCACCACTAGAGTCAGTAATCATACAATTAGGAATATTTAACAAAACAGATAACTTCCATATTGCCGTCATCATATGTCCCATGTTGAGACATTGCTTTATGTCTACAACTGTAGCAAAATCATCCCCAACTGATATTGGAAACACATTCCGAGAGTGAGGAGAAATGGTGCTAAAGGCTGAAACAATCCACCTAGCCATGGATGCTGTGGAAACTCTGCTAGTAATTCTAAACCAGCATACCAGAAGTGCCCAAGTTTAAAAAAAGTTGAGAACCAGTGCTCTGAGACATATGATCTCTCTCAAAGCAATAGAAATAAAAACTGTAAAATACTTAAGATGCAAGAGAGACCAATATCATTCATTTGATGTAAATATATGTGTATACAACAAAAAAGTATATCCAAAAAAACCAAGTCTATATATATGCTAAAGGAAGACTATTTTTATTATATACTTTACTGCACTGTATTATTATATATATATTATATAATAATAATAATTATATATGTTATTATATACTTTACTATACTTTATTATTTATTTACTTATTGTTTTTGAAATTACTTTTTTCACACCTGGAATAGGGAGGCAAACTCTGTTGAATTTTTTTAAAATGTGTATACTGCCAAAACTTTGTCTTGCAATGTATATCATAGGAAGTTTTCAGGCAGCTGCTCTTTTCCCAAAGCACATTTGAGAAACATTTCCCTGCTACCAAAATAAATGTGAAATAAGTTTAGAATGTACCTGCAATTTACTTACATAGGTAGCTCTCGAAGTGCAATTAAAAGGCCCAAGTGCAACCTGGATCCAGAAATGTCAAAGATTAAATTTAAAGACATGTCCACAATTTGGCTACATTTGGACACCCTACAGATGGAGGAAAAAAAGCAAGCCAAATGTTTTGTAATTACATTTTAACATCTCTTCAATTTGAGATGGTGGTAAGAGAACATTGGAACAGCATCTCACAGCAATTCTCTCCAATAAAATTATAAAAAGAAGTAAAAGATCTGAAAATTTAGAAACTTTATCAAAGTTGCAAAAATGCCAGTGGTATACTAGGTTAACAGGAGGGTCTCTTGCAAATAGTTTTCTGCTCCATTTGGCACTGGTGAAGCTTTGTCCGGAGTACTGTGTCTAGTTTTGGGTCCTATACTTTAATGAAGATGAGAACAGACTGGAAAGCAACAAATGGAGAGGGAAAAAGGGTTAGCGGCCTGGGAAATATGACATGAGGAAAGGTTGAAAGAACAAGGATTATTTAATCTGGAGAACTGAACACTAAGAGCAGATTTAGTAACAGTCTTCAATTATCTGAAGGACAATTAAAAATAAGACAGATATGGTCTTTTCTCTGTAGCTCTAGGAGACAAGAATAGGAGCAATGACCTCAAATGGCATCAGAGGAAATTTAGGTTCAAGATAAAAAGAACTTGTTGACTGTGAGGATGGTCAAGCATTGCAGGCTACCTGGACAAATTGTAGAATCTCCATCTCCAGAAATTTTTCAAGAGCAGATTAGAGGGACACTTGACTGGGATGATTTATCAGTATCTCATCTCTCTGCAAGTCCATTCATAACATCTGACCAAGTAGGCTGTAGCCTACAAAAGCTCAATGCCTTTTTGAATGAGTTAGCCTATAACAGGGGCAAGCAAAATACCATCAGCCCATTTTATGTGGCCTGCAGGGCCTCTAAAATGTCTAGAAAATTAATTTATCTGCCCCAGGCTGCCTGCCAAAGATAACAGGCAACCAGCAGCAGCAGGACCCAGTGGGCGCCTAAGCCTGAAGAGCAAGGCTGCCTGCTCTCCCCCACCCCACTCCCCTCCCTCCCTCAGTCCCCACCCAGAAGCCTCTGAGGTTTCTGACCTCACAACCCTGGAGCTGTCCTCCCCTCCTCTCCATCCAAGTGGAAAGTAAAGTAAGATTGGATTGGAATTGGTTGTGAACAGGCAAGCAGCCAGGAGCCCCGTGATGCTTGCTGGGCCAGGCTGGAACCAGAGCGGAAAGCAGGTACAGCAGGGGTGGGGGAGGGGGGGCATGAGGAGTGATGGGGGCTGAGGGGAGCAGCACAGCATGGGCTGCAGGGAGTGACAGCAGCCTTAGGGAGTGGCACAGCAAGTGGTAGGGGCCATGAGCAGTGGTGTGGCACCCGGTACAGGGCACGACAGAGGCTGCAGGGAGCGGTACTACAAGCAGCAGGGGCCACAGGGAGCAGTGGACAAGTGTGCAGGAAGGAGTGCAGGGAAGTGGTGATGATGGGGCAGTGAGGAGCCCGTACACCCTGGGACTAGCAGGGACTCAGGGTGGGGCAGAAGCAGCACAGAGCCTGGGTGTATGGTCTGCCTGGCTGCATTCCTATGAGGCTCGCATGCAGTCTGTTAGAGCTGCATGCGACAGAGCCATCCATCCGGCCCTGTCTCTCTCTCTCCCACCCCACCCACCATAACCTCACACTCTCCTACATACCCCACACCCACCCACCACACTCGCACCTGACACATACACCCCCTTACTGCTCACACACAACATACACTAGGACTGTATGTAATTATTATGTAGTCACCTCTAGATACACTTCATGAGCACATAAATTAGCACAAAAATATTTTTAAATAAATTAAAATAAGTTATTATAGAATCATACAAGTAGGGTTGGAAGGGACCTTGTAGATCTTCAAGTCTGACCCCCTGCCTGGGCAGGAGGAAAACTGGGCTCAAATGACCCTAGCCAGGTAGGCATCAAGCTGCTTGTTAAAGACCCCCCAGGGTAGGAACTAGCACCACTTCCTTTGGAAGTTGGTTCCAGATCCTAGCCACCCTAACTGAAGTAGTTCTTATGGATGTCTAATATAAACCTACTCTCCAACTACTTGTGGCCGTTATTCCTTGTTATCCCGGGGGGCGCTAGGGGAAACACAGTCTCCCCCAAACCCTTTTGGTCCCCCCTAGTGAGTTTATAGATGATCACCAGGTCCCCCCTCAGCCTTCTCTTGTGAAGGCTGAACAGGTTCAGGCTCCATAGCCTCCCATTGTAGGGCCTGCCCTGCTGTCCCCAGATCACGTGGGTGGCTGTCCTCTGGACCCTCTCAGTGTGGTCCACATCCCTCTTGAAGTGGGGTGCCCAGAACTGGACACAGTACTCTAGCTGTGGCCTGACCAGTGTCGCATAGAGGGGGAGGATGTAGATGTTATAGTAGATGTTTTATTTTTTTTTTGTATATAATTTGAGGTTTTTTTCTGGTTTCAAGATTGCAGCACTCTCCCTTCCAAAAGGAGTACTTCTGGGGCAGGGGGAGGGACATCTGGTGGCAAAGGTCAGGGGTTGGGGGCAAGACTTTCGGTCCCAATATGGCAACTGGGGGCAGGGCTCCCCATGCAGCCCTTGATAGCTCCCAGAAACTTGGTAAGCAGGCCTCCACCCAAAATAATTGCCTGCCTTTGGTCTTGCCTTCTACCAAACTTCAGACTAACATGCTAGCTATCTCTCTTTGAGATGGTTTAGTCAGGGATGATCCTGCCTTGAGCAGGAGGCTGGATTGGATGACCTCTGAAGGTCCCTTTCAGTCCTAATTTCTTATGATCCTTGAGGTGATATCTCTAAGCTTCTTATTTTTTTCATATTCAAATCCATCTTTTTTATTGCAGTGTAAACATTTAGAAGTTAAACCTTAGATGACTGGAAACTATCATTTCATTGTTCACATTCTCAGAAAAGATTTATAATAATTCTTCATGTTTCAAATATTCACAGTAAACTAATAGAAAATTCAAATATACAAGAATAGAGATCCTTGGTAATTTGACAGCCTTTTAACATATAGAGTATTTCTATTTAACAGCTGATCCATAATGCACCTTGGCTTTCTCCAACTACAAAAAGGTCAGAGACTGACTCTGATGATTCTCTTACTCTTATTTCCATCCACACATACCAAGTACTAATTTAGTACAAGGGTAGGCACATACTTCAGAATAGTTTTCAGCCTTAGTGGGGAGGGAGAGCAAGGGGGGGAGAAGGGAAAAGAATTCAGAGGAAGATCAAAATCTTCCACCCTGGTGTCATAATTTTCTAAGGTTAGACAAATAAAAAAAGGTTCTTCACTACCAAAAGGAGGTAAGTTTCCTAAAGATTTTTTTAAAACTCCTATTTTAAATGTTCATTTTATAATTTTATTAAATTTTAGTTTCTGGTTTAGTTTTAATCTATGACTATGCATGCTCACAAAGCTGCTTCCATTTTAGCAACTGTCTATTCATTCCTCTAGTTAAAGGTTTAAAGATATTGAATTACTGCTTGAATTTTACCTATACTAAATGTTGGTTAAGAAAAGTTTCCTTGATGTTAAGTTTCAAGGGGAAGGAATCTTACCCTGTCCTTGAAACTTAACATCAAGAAAACTTTTCTTTTCAAGGACAGGGTAAGACTCCCTCCCCTCATTTTATTTGGTTTTCAGGCTGTTGTGTCAGATTCAGCACTGCAGACAAATGACTTACCTCTAATGAAGCAGTGTTTTTACTGGAAGCTATTCTATCACATGCTTAGACAAAACATGCTTCCTTCATAAGAAAGTGCATCTTTTTCCCCTCCCCCTTCACAAGACAGTCTTGGGAAAAGTCTAAAAGAAGAATATGCCCTTTATCATTTTACTCCTCTCAGATGTTGAGAATACATTGCCTACTATAATTTAGGTTCAGTCTCTAAGAAGTAGTGTGGGAAATGGCTCTTTTGTGTTCTAATAGCAAATTGGAAAAATGAATGGGTAGTGAAAGAAGCCTTCTCAGATCTTTTAAGCAGCTTGTTCATTAAGGTCATCTTTTGTCCTATAGAAAGCTGGAACTAAACATAACAGTATATATGAATCATATAAGAAAACTCCTTCCAGACATATACAGACACACATACAAAAGTTACCTTCCTTTCACATGGCCTCAGCTTTTAAGAATCTGAAACTGGCTTTACCTGACCTCAAGGTCACAAGAATTGTGATTCTGTCTGAAAACTCAGTATCATTCATCATTTACCTGGTCCCTGTCAAATTCAAAGTCATATTTGGATATTTAATTTATTCGTATTTCCTAAAGACAACAGCATAGTATTATCCCATGGAAGCGGAGCCAGGAGGAGGGGTAGTGAAGATGGAAGGAATCCTCAAGTGAATGAACAAAGTTAAACGAAATGGGGAAAAGACATTGTGGCTTTTGTTCAGCTGAGACTTACTTAATTAGCTGGTCTTTTGACCTCCATAAAATGTTCCTCTTTTTTAATGATCCCAGGTCAAACAAAGTTCATACATCAGAACTTACTTGCAGATTTAAATATTTATGAATTGGGCTCAGAGTAAATTACTTTAAATATTCCAATTTAGATGGTGCGTTAAAAAGAAAGTAACAATGTAGAGCACAAGTTTTATCTTTTCCTTTAATAAATAGGGTTTTTTTTCATGTGGACTTCATTAGTATTAGTGGAAATTCTGTGGGGTGACGAATTCTTTATCAGGCACTACTGTTAAACGTTCACTAAACAATCCTTGCCAACCAGAGTAGATACCTCCACCTCATTCTCACATATACATATATACACACGGCAGTCTTATTATTTCTGTGACTTATAAAAAATGCTATATATATAGAATTTTTCCTTTATATATAATATAAAAGGATATATAATATATATTATATATTCTATAATTATTATATATATATAATTTTTCCTAAAGTCACAGAAATGATAAGACTGTGCCTTGTAACTAGTTAGCAAAAACACACACACACACACACACACACACACACACACCCCTATTTTGTGGATACAATACAATTACAGTAATATAACTAATGAGTTAAATAGTTACAGGTCTTCAGGCTTTAACTCAAAATACTTTATGTTCTACCCTTTTTCTTTATATTTCTTTTTATTTCTGAAAAATATACCTTCTTCAACCATGAAGTAACCAATAAAGAAAATAACTGTTAAAAACAATCTACTTATATCATATGACTAAAGCATACTTATGAAAGTATAACCTGGAAGCTCCTACCATGCAAACAGAACTATTAAGGAAAGGGAAATATTAGTAATAAAAAGGTAGTTTTCAAAAGTCAGCTCGCCCAAAGATTAAACAAAGCAGTTATATCTTTAAATAAGACTTCAGAAACTTGCTGTAATGTGAGATTCATCTTGAAAACTCAAGTCAGGTCTTCTGAAATTATCAAAAGATTCTTAAAAAAAATCAATGAAAAACCTTATCTATATGCAAACAGCAAAACACAAGAGCACAGAGAGAGCATATGTGTATGTGTGTAGGTTCTTAATTCCATTCCACTGAGTATGATTGATACTAAAAATAGTTACTGCAGTAAAAACTATAAATACAACATATTAAATTTACAACTCTGGAATACATCAGATAAGTCTTATTTGTCATTTTTGTACTTTGTACCCTGAAAAACAGGAAGAGATCAGATGATTTAAAACAAGTTGTTTTTCTACAAGGATAGAGTAAATCCAAATTTAGTGACTTCTGGCATTATTATAATCATAATCTTTAGTTTCAGTCTGCATGAGTCCATGTAAACATAAAGACCTGCTTTAAAAAATACATTCAGAAATATCAAACTGGTATACAAAGAATACTTGAAACAGATCCTAAAATGATATTAGATTTGAAGGCAATGTGCTACAGTTATTTTTAAGACATTCCACTATGCTAATACAGTAATATTATTGTGAACTTGTATCGTTATGATTGTGGTATTAAAATAATTTTAATGAGAAGCAGACGTGTGTGTACCATTAGCTACACAAAACATTTCAGTTTTAACAGTGGTACAAGTATTACATTTCTTACCTTGTCAATCATTTTACGTGCTTCCACTTCCTCCGAATTGGGATTTTCCAACTCAATAGTGTATGTTCCTTTGTCACTTTGGTCATCATCATTAACCTTTTCAGTAGCAGCAGACACAGATTGGCTTTTTAATATTTTGTCCATCTCCTGGCTCTGTCCTGGCCTATGCCCAAGGCTTCCGGAGCTCCTTAACAATACAGTTTGTAAGATAGGTAATGCAGCAGAAGGCTCTTCAGATTTCTGCTTTAACAGTTTTGCATGAACACCATGTACTGTCCTGGGGTGTGAAGAGCTAGTCTGCAAAGGTGAAGAAACTGTTTTGTCTCCTGATGGTGGTTTCACACGCTCAGCTCTTGGATGAGGTGTTGGAGAAGTCGTTTCTGGGCAGACACCTCCCACGTTTTGAGAAAAGGAATAGGACCTTCTCTTTCGAGGATGGTCTTCATCAAAAAACTCAATCATAAAGGCAGTCTGACTTACAGTAGCTTGTTCTTGGTGCTTTTCTGCAGAGTGAACTTTCTGGTGCGATGACTTCTGTTCTGCATGATGATGCCTTAAATGTTCTTCAAGTGTGGCCCGTTTGCTGTAATGCCTGTGGGCACCAACATTTTCTGAATCACTTTGTGTCCCGTCGTCATGTTTATTTCCTGTGAACAAGACAAAAAGAAATCATAGTAATACAAACATTAAACAAAATAGTACATGGGAAAAAAGCTGGCAAATCAAAATGTAGGTGGAAATAGTTGTTTGTTTGTGAGAGTCCAATAAATCTTCAGTAACAGGCTCTGCGAACTAATGCATTCAACTGCTACCAGTCAAACAATGAAGCCTTTTACAAGCTGAACAGTGACACAGATGCATTTAAATCATGTTTTTCACCAAAATTCTAATCTGTAACAATTTAATCAATGACTTACAGAATAGACAATATCATACTAGCTGTACTTGAGCTTGGTTTCATTACATCAACATACCGCCCCGTCAGATTACATTTATTTAAGCAGTCAGCTGATTACAAATGACTACAGAACCAGAAAAAGAAACCTGACCCTGAAAATACTCCAGGGAGGATAAAAGACAGCTATCATTACACATCATTCACTGTTATTGGAATACCTGCTGGGAGCTACAGGTTTGGAACATTATTAATAGTGTTTTTTTAGAATAGGTTTCCATCCAGTTAATTACCGCAGTTTCCAGAAAGCGGGTAGGGGAATATCTAGTTAGCATCAGCATTAATCCTTTATCACACTTTCACAGAAGTGCAATGAATTTTCCCATCAGTTACTAACAATGCTGTGGAACAGCAGTGGACATATGGAGTATCACTACTTACCTACCTCTGTAACATGCTTAGCAAACTTTATGCATAGATTTCAAAGTATTTATTACATACGGTATATTTATAAGTGAAAAAACAATAACCTTAAAATGTTTAAAAAATACTTATAAGAATAGACATTACTTTAAGCAGATTAAATTTATGACAAAGCAGTCTTGTGTACACTGTAATCATTGCAACACCAACTTCCAATTCTCTCTCTGAACAGTTTCTTCTTGTTTAAGCCATGAATTGATTTTTAAATAAATACTGATTTGTGCAAGTGTCAACCCCGGCATGTAATAAAGGGTGTTGACAGACATGCACTGCCTACTATAATTCATGGCTCTTTGCAGGAAGAAACATGAGTTACAGCAACCCTGCTAGATCCAAAAGACTTTTGCTGTTGGGTTGGGGGAGCGGCAGGAAATCAAAGTCCAGTTCTCCCCCTAGCCCCACCTCCTCTCACAACTACGGTGCCATCTTCTCCAATCCCCTCACCCCACTCTGCAGCACAGCTTGGGCAAACCCCAGATAGAGCTCTCCCTTCCCATTCTGAAGACAGCACCAGTGGTGGGGCTGGGCTGTATCAGACCACCCCTGATCCTGGTATGGGCTGACTGAACTTAACAAAGGCGCTCCACTTTGGAGACCTTTATCTGAACCTTCACATAATGAGGGTTCAGACTGTCATGCAACTGAGCACTTCTAAAGCATGCTGCAGCTGTGCACTTCCATAAGAGCACAGCTGTAGAGCGCTTCAGAGGCCCAATCACACAACAAACCATCATTTCTGTCTGCGCCCAAAATGACTTTCTTTGTCTGAGTCGCCTTCTATGCTGGGTCTTTTTGTATCTGTTATCTAGATTAGTTGTCTTGCTAGTCAATGACTGTTTTAATAGGTCTCTTATCAAGCACCAAGCACTATTAGCATTAAACTGAATTATCACAGTATTAGTTATTAAAAAAAATGATATAGTAACTCAGGGATAGGTAACCTCTGGTATGTGTGCCAAAGTTCGACAAAAATGGAATTTTGCTTGGCAGCCATGGCATGGGGAAAGGGGCCAGGCTGTGCTGCCCCACAAAGATCAAGCCACTTGCAGCTCCCCTGCCATCCACCCCTGTCATGCCAACATCTTACAAGTCATGTTTGTGGGTGTTTTTGGTACTCTGCCCAGAAACACCCACAAACTTGACTTGTAAAATGTACCAGGTACTTGTAACTGGACCAAGTACTCTGCCCAAAAACACTGTTGACCCTGTAGTAACTAATGATTATCATATTTACATTTGAAAAGCACCTATTTTAAATGTTACAAGGATTACAAAGTGTTCAAATTTGTTTATTAGAAACAGAAATACTAGGTAGATTAGTGGTTCTCAAACTTCTTTAGATTCAAGGCACCACTCAGTAAACTGCAGGCATGTCTCCATACCCTTTTGTGAACTGGGTGACACCCCTTTTCAATAACTTAATTTATAACATTGTTTACTTCCTTTCAGAGGACCCAGACAATGGGGCAGGGGAACAGGGGCCAGGCAGGGAAGAATTTGAGCTTGCCCTTATCTGCTTAACTCCTCACACCTCACTACACCCTTCAAAGGATCTTGTGGCACTCTGGTTGAGAATCACTGGGCTCAAAAGCAATACAGAACAGTTATCCATGTGGTTGCATGAGTAGCATAATGCTCTTTTAAAATTAAAAATTCATCACAACCTTGTTTCTCAAATTATTCAGCAAATTTCTCTTTGGAACACAGATGATAATTCTGTTGGGTGTTGCATAAGGCTTAGTAAATTGGGAGTCCTGGACCAGGACTGTAGTTCCTTGGTGCTACCACTACCTTGCCATTGTTCACCAAAATTTTTAGAAATGAGAGTCAAGTTTTCAGAGTGGGTGTTGGTACATAAAACAAGAGGAAATTTAAGAGACAACCTATGATATAGAGCATACTTAAGAACAGAGTTTGTTATGTCAAAAGTATTTTCAGTTGACAAAAATGTAAAAATTATTCATTAGTTTCTGCTACCACAAAATGCCCCAAAGCCTTGTAAGCATATGTTTGTACAAGGCAACAGTTCTGATTTTTCAGAGTAATGTGGTTGATGTTTTCAAGAATGTTTACAGCGTAATACAATCCAATGTCATGAATAGCAAAGAAGTCACTGTGGTAATATTATCCCGGTCCCAATAACCCCTAGCTGTTATAGAGGTTTTCAAAGTTTGTGCTTTAAAGTTTAGTTTAGAAAAGTTTGGAAAAGATAGTCCTCAAAATCAAATTTCTGATCAATACAATTCTATCCCAAGTGGCTGAACAGAAAAATAAGTTTATGAAGCAAGATCAAGAAAAGAGGACGATCACAGTTTAGCAAGCAGAATATTAAAAAAGCAAGTAATTTGCAAAAATTAAAAAAATGCCAACAAGTTTTCTTTTCCAAAAGTCTGAATGGCACCACAATTTGCATAAGCAAATTGTAGGAGGCTTTTTTCCTTAAATTGTTTAACAGAATCTCAAGTGGAATTTACACACTTAAAAAACTATCATTGCCACCTATTTGTTTTCAACTGAAATACTGGATGTGATGCCTGCAATACACAAACATTCAAAATCAACAGGTATTTTGGTTGATAAAACTACTTTCGAGCACATATAGCATGAAATTTTGCAAAATGGAATTTCTTGAGGAGTTTTGTTTTGTTTTTTTTAGGATACAGATGAAGTTGAATCGATCCTCCAAAATTAGCATTTTAAGTGAAGTAGCTACATGCAGAATATCATACACATAATGCAAATTTTGTTTAGCTTTCATGAATGTGACCATAGCACGGAAGCCATTTATTGAATACTTGGTGCTGAAAGACCTGCAGAAGCATATTTGAATTTATGAGTTTTGGTTCTCAAAAGCAAAACTTTTTTCAAACAAGTAAACATTTAATAAGTGAACTGCATAAAAATGTAACTGAGATGCTTTTTTTTTTTTTTTTTTTTTCACTTTTAAAGAAGAATGTTTTGGAACACATGACATTTTTATTGCACAAAAATTCAACACAACTCCAACTGGTATACTTACAGTGAAGTCATGTAATTGTTTTCTTTTTTAAGGATCAACCTTGCAATGCAATTAGCTAGCACAGATCCCTGTGCACATGTGAAGTACTAATGACTTAATCTGGACTTTGCAAGGAACAGGGGCCACTTGCTGGATTTCAGTGAAGGATCAAGGCCTTCAGAAATAAGCATAGCTGGAACTATTCACTTTACCTTTCAGTCTCTTCAAGTAAACTGGAACATCACTCTTAATACTTTTTGAATCTTCTTCTGTTGGTTCCCATATCATTCTAGGGGGGTTATTCTGTGCTAGCCAGTCCGCTACTTTGCTCTCTGCAGCCATCATCACTGTTTGAAGCCCAGGCAGGTCCTGACCACCAGAGGATGACTTCTTCGGCTTATGTCGTTGATCTGAAGTGAATTTTGTCACATGATCTTTGATTGTTACTTTTCCTGGGGTGTTGTCATCAAATTCAATGGTAAATGAAGCATGCCCAGCACCTGCTGCATGGGAGCTTTGGGTGTCTTTTGTTGGAATTTCATGGATAGTGCTCTCCTCTATCTGTGAGGTTTGCTGGAATTCCTTTGTAGGGATTTCAAAGTAACTTGGCTCCCTACAGAAAGGATAAAGTTCTTCATTTGCAGATGCAGAATGCTCCTCAACTTGCTTGGTATCTGTGCTGCATCCTATTAAGAAAAATAAAAAATAGATTTCACAACACTTGGGAACTTCGAGGTCTTCAAGAAATTTCAGGATTCCTATAAGGGCACTTGAGTGATTCCTGGAAAAATGGCACTAATCTGTGCAAAAGACTGAACAATCTAGTTCAGAAATTGTAAATTATTTTTATTACATGAAAAGTGTTCCTGAAAAGTGGACAGCTTTGACTGTAGGCACTACAAAGTGGCAGAAAGCTCACTTAGAATTTGCCAAAGAAAATCCCATAGATTTTTGAATGATGTAAAGAACAGACATTAGTAGCAACATGATAAACAGAATAAAAAATTGTAAGACCTAACACTTGGAAAAAACTTTCACTATTCCAAAGTGCTTGGAAACCATCAAAAGGCTACTGACTATATTTATGGGTACCCTTAAGTTATATGGACTTCAATTTCTATGAAGTATATTTTTGTTGAGCAAGATTGGAAAACGAGAAACCAAACAATGTTATGTAAACAAGAGTTCCTTTGTGAAAGTTTTAAAAAAGGACAAGAGTAGGCATTAAAATACAAATATCTTTATTTCTACAACAGGTAAAACCAAGAACTGCTCTAAATCCGTTACCTGCCCCTGTTTTGCATGTTAATCTAAACCATAAAGCAGAAAAAGCAGGCTTAAGCAATAACTAGAAGCATGCAGAACTTTATAAGCAACATGCTTTGGAATGGAGCAAAGAAAGCAGGAAAGATGAAGATGTGAGGTGGGAAATGAGTCCCACTACACATTCAGAATAAATGTTAGGTTCAAGCTTCCATGGTGCTGGTAACAAAAGCCATTCGTATTTCTTCAGGAAAACTAGCTTTCATTTGCATTAGTGAAAGCCAAAATATCTGGCTGAAGAATGCACAATAAGCAATAGATGTTTGTTTAGAAGTTAGTAGCAGCTGCACACTAGATGAAACAGTAGAAAATCTGAACAGTTCCTACTCATTCTATGAATCATACCAAGATTTGGAGGAAAAATAAAAAGTGTTTTAGGTTGCTTGGTAAAGATACAGAATACTCTCAATTTGTTCATCTGAAGAAAGCCAAATTCCATTCACCAAGTTACTGAAAGCTTATACATGAAATCTGTTACCCAACAAAATAGCAGTGTAAATACATTTCTAATAGTCACAGGTGGCAAGCAGTAAGGAAAAAAGTGCCCAGGTTTCTGCTGTTCTTCAGGAAACACTTGCTTTTCTGTGATACACTGATTTATTCTCAACACTGTATGTCTTTAGAAAAAGATGATGAAAACCTAGAAAATAGGGCTATTTGATAGTCTCAACTACTTTGAGACTAGTATAACTGCTGGAAAATGTTCAAGAATGAATGATGTTAGGGTGGGATGACTAGATTAGCGTACATCCATCCTTGATCCTCACTTCTGGAAGCTAACAGGATATAAAGAATTCTCAGTAAAAGGCATATAGGTTGTTTTAAGTCAGTAACGATAGCCTCCTTCAGAAAATTAGTTATTGTGCCAAATTTAAAAATTGAAACTAGAACAGATTAGAAAATTCTAATATTCTATCAGATGACAGCACCACTTTTAATCAGGTTTTATGCATTTGTTTATATTAAAATACTTTCTACTTTAACTGAGTATCATAATCTAGTTTCAACCTAAATTATGACAAAATGGATTCCTCAAATAATTTATGAAGACATTATCATGAATTATTTAAAGATAACAGCATATTTTTTACTACATAAGGACAAATTTTGTAGAAAAGTTTTTTCCCAGTTTACAAAAAAAAAATTAAAAGTAGCTAAAAACATTCTCTTTTGAAGCTGCAGTATTTGCTGGTGTTGTAAAAGGTCAGGTTTACCAGGTTTAAGCAGAACAAAATACAGGAAATCCCAAATATATTACATTTCATGTTGCATTGCAGTATAAAGCAAAACACAGCACAGAAAAGACCAAAAATTCCATGTTGATCCTGATCCAGATTATCATGAAACATTAGGAAGAACATTATGTTTTGTTAGCCCTCTTCACTTAAAAAGCACATGAGGCCTAGAATATTTCAATCATTGATAATAATTTCACTTATCTACTGTTAATCTACAATGTAACTTAAAATTTGCAGGTATTAATGGGAAGGAAGTTGTAGAAAATAACCTTACCTTTGCTGTCCCAATATTGTAGTAATTTGCAGTGCCCGAGAAATTTGCGTTTTGGTATAAAAACTAAATCATACTGAAAGGCAACTCCTTAAGCAAGTTGTTCTGCAAACACTTAACAGAAATGTGGTTCATCATACGTAACTATGACCTGAATTAAATAAAACCCACAAAAATTGGTCTATGAATGGATTATAAATGATCAGAGTGCTAAATGAGTTGGGGATAAGACAGCCATAGATTTGTGCTGGGAGGGAAGGAAAAGGCAGAGGTGAAAGAAAATGGTCTCTAACTTTGAAACAGAGAAGAAAAAGAATTGGTACTTAGAGCTGCAGAAGAGATGCAATGAGGCTGACAGTTGAAGGAAGCTGAAACTAAAGCTAACTCACTCGAAAGGGTATGCAGGAAGCCTGGAAAGGGGAACAGGCTAAAACAGGAGAACAAGGAGTGAGGATCTGCATACAGCGGAGGAGGGAAGCATAAATCAGGATCCAAAAGAACACTGTAGTTGTTCCTGGGGATGTCTTGAACCCATGGGTGGGGGCAGTAAAAAAAAAAATACAACCCCCTGAAGAAAAAAAAACCCAGAAAAAGTGTTGGAAGAGATATAGTATGTGTGATCATGAAGAGGAGTGGTAATCCATGAGATTCTTCATGAAGGAGTAGTGCATGTATTAAGAGGATATGAAATATGAAGAATCTTGGCTTACATTAGTTAAATTGATTAAGGAAATTATTTGGCTAGTATGAACTCATGACTGAAAAACAAACAAACAAAAAAGCAAGATTAACTTTGAATCATTGTAAAGACCCAAAATTCCACTTGATCTACCAGACAGGAAAATCTCTCTAGGTACTCATTGTTAGTCACTGGAATTCATCTATGGCAGGAAACTGCCTATATAACTAAAGGTTTCTTTAAAGGCACTGATAATCCATTTCTGCAAAAAAAGGAAGTGGTATTCAGAAAAAAGTAACTACTATGAACAGATTATTTTTTTGTAAATTATCTTTTCTGCTATTTGTAACATGATTTTGTATTCTTTCCTCATTTATAGAAGACTAAATGAATTTTAATTATGAATGTACTAAATGCTACAAAGACATCTTCTGACAGCAGATAGATTTTAAAAAATGTCAAAACAGGAGCAGGAGGGAAAACTCTTTAGTGGCTATCTTTTTTGCTATTGTAACAGATTGGTTCATTATTGGGCCCAGCATCAAAGCTTACTGGATAAATTTAATTTATTAATTTCGGCTGTATTTTCCTTCCAATAATTCTCAAGTTTATTCTATTTCTTTTGATGCTAATATGAGATCCACACTGACCTTTCAAGGTTCACAATTTTATGATTTTACTTCATGTTCCATATTAATGATATTAAGGGGAAAATCTATAATTTATTATAATTTGCTACTAAATGCAAGTACTTTCACACATTTTAGAGTTAGCACTTTAAAGTATCTGCTACCAACTGCCACCAAGGCTGCTTGCTAAGAAACATAATCTTTATGTATACCAATGCTTGGCAGATGAATGAAATACAAGACTAGAAAATATCTTTTTTCATCTAAATATCTTTTAAAAGATTCACTTTTACAAGCTTAAGTGCGTCCTATAACATGCTGTGCGCATTTACTTCCATAACCCTGCTATATTCAGGTTTTACTTATGCAACACCCACTTACTCCACACACCAATTGCAGCAAAGTTCTTAAGCACATGCTTAGTGGCTTTACTGTGAAGAAACATTACTATTTAATTTAATTGCAACTCTAGCAGCCTTCTAAATTCTCTGCCAGGGATTTATTATTTTAAATTTTACCTGAAAATCTTTTTTTGCTAGATGTAAGACAACTTGATATATCACATTAAAATATTATCTTGGTGTTCAAAAATATAAGCACCTATTAAAAAACCTTGTATAAATTACTATTTCTTTTTATTTAGAGCCTTAAGCTGAATTTAAAATCAAGTTTTTTGTCTCCATTTCCTACATATTTAAGATGGGAGAAATATAATTAGGTGAGTAGAATTAGCAATGCTAAATTCTGGAGCAGTCAGTGAAACCAACAAATAGTTTTATATTAGGAACATAAGGATATGAGATAATGTAGATACCTAATTATTTATGTTAAGTATTGAAAGTTTAAAAAAAATGTATGGTACCTTAACTTGGGCTTGAAAACAATAATCTTGGGTAGCATGAAATCATGGTGGCAGGAAATGGTATGAAATTATGTGCATCTATACTATTTTATGGGTTCATGATTCATAAAATTAGATCAATATTCCCTCTCTTCACCACACCAAAAAAAGAAACAGACCTGTCTACAACTGGGCTACTGTACTGCACTCTGTTTACTACCAACAATTTTCATTAGAATTCCATTAGAGATGAAAGACAGTAACACCAAAATGTTCCAAATAATTTAAGGCTATAAAGGCTAATAGTTTATAGTTAATTTGTCAGTGACAAATCCACAACATCAACTTCCTGATTAAACTATGTCCCATCTGTTGTAACAAATACTTTCCCCTCTATTCAAGGGAGAACAATTTTTCTATGTTAAAGTGTGAAGGACACCATCGCTGAGATTAATTTGTTAAATAGTAATAGGATATTATTTGGATTTGCCTTAAATTTATGGAACTAAACAAAGTTCAGAGAATTAGAAATAAGCATTCAACCTGCAATTTACTTGTTATACAGTTTTTGCGTTAAGGACAGTGTTTCAACAGGATGTTTTTTAATTTGTTTGTTTTAAATGTCTGAGATCATACACTGCTTATCATGCAAGAAGGCAAAATGACCCTCTTGAATGATCCATTTATTATAATCAACTCAATACAGTGTTGGATTTTATTGATCATTCATTTTAATTAGAGGCAGAATTATTTAACTTATTTTACTTTTTTTGAATTCAGGGAATATCATAAAGGCTATTCTACAGTTTCATAAACCATTTGCATTGCATTACTTTGAAGAAAGCAGCGTTAATATATGGGGGGAAGAAACAAAGTATGTATCACATTACAGAATTAATCACTGTCTGTGATATTTGGAAGTTACCTAACAGTAGTGTTATTTCAATACAACATATCTTTATGATATCTTTTTAAAAACAGTCCTTAATATAACAAAAAATAACACCCATCCCATACACATGTGGCATTAAACTAATGAAAATAGATATAAGGAACTATGAAAAATATCCCTCAAAATAACCTTTGCCATTAACATTTTATTTTTACTTCCTTTGTGCTCTTTCAACACATACCTTGGGTATCCTCACACATACAGTTAAAATATTCCTTCTGTAAATCAGAAAGATGGTCAAGAACACGGACCTAAAAAGAGATTAATGCCACAAATGGTGGCATCTGTTTCAGAGAGAGCAAAGCAAGCGGTGGAGACATCACAACTGCCTCAGAAAAGCGGAAGGTACGTTTCACAACAAAATGATTTCTGTTCATAACCAAGTTAAAAAAGGAGAATAGAATAATCCCGCTGATACAGGCATGCACTTAATAACTTAAAGAGAGTGCACTAAAAAAGCTTATGAGGGAGAGAGCGAGCATGTGCATACATACACACAGACAGTCAGATCTTTATGATGTTAAAATTAATCTCTTTCACTTTGCCTTTACAAACACTATTTTTCTGAGGATTTTAGGGAGGGAGTGGTTTAATTGATTTTTCCCCTATTGTGACAACTGGTTGTCGCTTGTTTCTCTTCAGATGACTTTCAGGGATGAGTGTCATTTGAGAATGTGAAAGCAGTCATCAAGGATAAAATGCCAAAGAAATCAAAGAATTTTACCTGTCCCTTCCTAGGAAAATGTGAGCAAAAATGCCGCATAAATAGTAGCTTTTGAGAAAGCTTCTGATCAAGATGAAACATGGGATCAGAAAGCCATAAGAACACTACGGGACATCTGTCAAAGGTACTCAAAATGTTTATAATTGCATCATGTATCTATATTTATGCCACATACACACTACAAAAATTCTTGTAAAAATTTTTAGTTTCAAACGATTTTATTGGAACAATTTCTATATGTATCTAGTTGTAAAACTTAGTTCATCTATACAAGACTCAAAATGAATCATAAAAACTTCTTGAAGCAACAAAAATAGTTTTCCTTTAAATAAAAATCTCACCACTTTATAGTTCTTCACCTGCTTTCTATCCACTAACCCAAAACCCCGACATTTTATTCTATAGATTGGTAGCAGGAGCTATTAGGGAGCAAAACTCAAGACTTCCTAATACAATACAAAACTCATTATGTTTTGGGGTTTTTTTAAGTAAGTTTATAAAAAACCTCTTTAAAACTTACCATTGGTTGTGCAAGTCGCTGTTACAGTCAGGAGAAAACAAATATAGTTTCAATTTTAAAAAGTTAAATTTAAGAAACACTTCAAACATGCATGAATATGGGTAAGTTTGCATTCCTAAAATCTATATTTAACATCTACATAAAAGTGATCTGGTTTCATTTTGGCGTCAGTGGAATTTCTGGATACACAGCACTTTTGGAAAAAAAAAAAAATCAATCCATTTCTATTTATATGCCTAATGATAGGAACCCAAGGTTGTAAATTGTGTCCAAGTATTTTACAAAAATAATACAAGTTTGAACAGCAACTAACAGAAATCATAAAATCCTATTTAGATGTACTAGGGCTGAACAGCAAGAGTTTTCTTTGCAAATCTTAATATTTGACTTTAAAAGTAGAGGAGATATTACAATTAATGAAATGGTAACAAGTGAAAGTGGAATCACCTCTATGGTTGACAAAAGCTCACTTGCTATAATTTAGATTAAATGCACTCACCTAATAAGAACCTCCTCCAGGTTTTGTATTTTCCATGTAAGCATACATTTATTAACTATTTAGCAAAAATGTCTAGTTACTGCATCTTGGCTATAGCTGACTGAAGTGAACCTAGCTCTACTGAAGTCTATGAGAGATTTTACTATCGACTTCAATTGAGTCAAGATTTAACCGTGATTTGAGTTCAATGGACATAGTAACTTTGGGGCATACAGTTCCAGCAGTCATGAAAAACAGAGAAAACAAAATATCTAGATAGATATGCAATTCTGTAGTATGAAATGCAGATACACATTAGTCAGTGGAGTTTCACAGAAGTAAATAGGATACAGGAGTGATTAATGTATCACTACCTACCAACTATGTTATTTTTCCTAGAACTCCTCTTACCTGTGCAGTTCCATATTTTAGGAGTTTACTTTAATAAGTAAATATTCTGAAGTGGAATGTTTTTCAGATGGACTTACCCAAAGCTCCTGTTTCAAGAATTTTTTCTTCATGTTTGCTTTCTTGCTTGCAACCATTTTTTTCATCAGCCTCATCATCACCCCACCATGACGGCTGTCCATATAAAGGTGTACCACGAGGCATTGCAGAAAGATCTATAGAGATGTTCCAAAATAAAATAAGTTAGTCTTACATTTACTTGCAATGCTTAGATATCAGAGAATAACTAGGAAAATCTTTTATGTTGAAAGCAGTAGTGTTTTGACTGTATACATTCAGGCAAATACACAACCAGTTAAAAGTCTGGATAAGTGATCCATGTTCTAAATATAAAAGATTACAAATGACCTGACAAAAACTGCTTGCATAAGCACTTATGCAAATTCAGTCGACTTCTCTCTCATCAGTACTTCACAGTGTTTTTTAACATTGTTTTCTGAATTCATTTAAGTCATCTCAGTATCTGCATATTATCAAAAACTAACTGATACTATTCTTGTGAAAGAGACACTTTTATCCACATTGACCTTTAACTGGAATCTGAACCGTCACATGTAAAAACGATCAAATTCTGTACTGCTGCCAAGGTTCTAAATAGCTGACTGCTACTAAGGAATAACAAACTGCACAGGCTATAATAAACAGCTTAACAATTCATTTTACAGGAATATTTAACTGAAAGAAAATGACGGTCAAATAATGTTTTAATTTCCAGTATCATACAGATGCTCTCATGGATTAGATTTCTGGTGTTTTAATACCACTATAGATATTGAGAAAAATACGTACACCCTTACTAATGCATCAGTTCCCAAATCACTATCACTTAATTGTGTTTATGTCTGGAGAGCAGAATAACATATCTTAAAGAACTGTATATTTTGCAATAATATATACTGTTCAGATGCTATGAAAAAAAGATTGTTTCCATAATGTGCATTTTTAAATGTATGGACTGCTCATGAATGTATATACAATAGTTATTAACAAATGGCTTACAAGGGAATTAATCTTCCCCCAAAGTAAATGTAATAACCATTTTATATGCTTTCATCTATACAAATTTCAAATTAGTTTTCTTTCAAAACTAAGCTTTACATTAGAATATACTGAAGTATCTAAAAGCATGATAGTACACATTTCTATATGGTTAACTGAATGAATAATAGTAACAAATATGTACATATGCAGGTGTAAAGAAGAACCAATATCCAGATACACTTCCAAGTTAGTTCTAATATGAATGCATTACTTAAGGGTGCTTTCTCATTCTATAGGTTTCTGTTTGGGATATGTGTCAGCGGGTAAGAAATACTGCCCAACCTTGTGGAAAACAAGTTTTTGGATTCCAGAGAAGCAAATCCATTACAAATGATAAATTGAAAAGATGATTTCATATACGCACGAGTAGGCACTGAACTTACTAACCCTCCTCTCTCCCCCAAAACAAAAGACTAATTAGTTATGCTACACAGTATTATAAACTACTACTGAGAGATTCAACCTATGGTTTACATGGTAAACTTACTGGGCTCAAGATCAACATCAGACTTGCAAAGCATGTCACACAGCCTGTGTTTGTTGATTTGCTGGCTGAGGAAATCAGCAGTGGTGGCAGTAGGGAGTGGTGGCCCGGTTGGAAACAGCAGTCTACTTTCAGAATGAACTCTGCTCATTTGACACAGCACTCCTAAAAAGCGGTCAAACCCTTTTATAACCAGTATATCTGTGCAGTGTCATGAGCACACTAACTAAGCAAGTGATATTGTCCCTAAGCCATGAGAACAATTTTGCTTAAGTACAGCCTGGATGTGGCTATATTATTTTTCATTTTAAGAAGAGCATAGCTCAAATATGTATTTATAAAGTATGGTAAATTTAGTGGGCAGATGACCTCTCAAGACTGTTTGACAATAGACATATTGAAGAAAGGAGTACTTAACATAACAGAATCACCTGACCTTGTATGGCACAAGCCAGGCTTAGTTACCTCTATCTTAGAAATAATATAAAATGTGGCTCTTCCCTCATCTTGTAGTTATCCTTTGGGTATTTACACAGATAGCATAACAGACAAACAAATCTTGCAGTTGAATTAAGGGACTTGATGATGTTCCTGTTCTGAACTCAATTAAAATCTGCTGCAAATATATGAAGAACTTTTTTTTTTTTTTTTTTTTTTAAAGACCAACAATAGAAACTATAAAATTGCTTTTGAACAATACTACATACTGTCTATGGCAGAGGCTGTCCTTCTATCCTTCTAGAGCAGGGGTCGGCATGCATGCTGAGCAT
>JAGPOW010003648.1:40135690-40298160 GCA_030014935.1 Caiman crocodilus
GAAACTATAAAATTGCTTTTGAACAATACTACATACTGTCTATGGCAGAGGCTGTCCTTCTATCCTTCTAGAGCAGGGGTCGGCATGCATGCTGAGCATGACACACAAGGCCATTATCCTAGCCATGCATTGGGACCAGGGACGCAGCAGCTGTTTACAGCCTCCTGGCTGCAGCCGGCCCCAGCTCTAGGTAGCTGATGCCAGCTGGGAGCCCAGGCTGCTCCTAGCAGGCAGCTGGGATACTGTAAGCCTGCTGGAATAGCATGGGCTCCATGGCTAACAGCAGCTACCCAGAGCAGAGGGGCTACAAACAGCTGCTGCCTTCCCACCCCTGGCCCTGGCCCCAACAGGTACAGTGCTGGTACCTGCTGTCTTCTCTGAGCCCAGAGCTAGTAGACAGCCAGCACCAGGGCAGGAGGGCAGCAGCTGTTTGTAGCCTCCCGGCTGCAGCTGGCCCCAGCTCTAGGTAGCTGCTGATAGCCACGGAGCCCGGACTGATCCCACGGAAGCCTGGCTGCAACCAGCCCAGGCTCTGTAGCTATCAGCAACTACCCAGAACCTGGACCAGCTGCAAACATCTGCTGCCTCTCAGTCCTGGTCCCAGCCTCGGCCCTGGCCACCTCCCAGACAGACCTGGCCCCGGGTTCTGGGGAGGTAGCACATACCAGCAATGCTCCCTGCTGTACTGCCCTTGCTGCTTCTGCAAAGCAGCGCTGGAACTCAGCACAGCAGGGCATGTTGGGGAGCGCAGAAAGCCGCCTGCTCCCAGCTCCCTGCTGCCCTACCACACTTCCCCTGCAGGTGGGGGCAGCAGTGAGGGGCACAGCCCCGCATATGCTGCTCTCAAGCACACAGGGGAAGTGTGGCAGGGCAGTGGGGAGCTGGGAGCAGGCAGCTCTTTTGGAACCCCCCACTGTGCCTTGCTGCACCAATTTCCAACACTTTGCAGAAGCAGAGAGGGCAGCACAGCAGGGAGCAGTGCCAGTATGTGCTGCCTCCCCGGAGCTGGGGCTGGGAGGCAACAGATGTTTGCAGCTGGCCCAGATTCTGGGTAGCTGCTGACAGGCACAGAGTCCGGGCTGGGGGGCAGGGGCTTTGTGTGGGAGGCAAGGGTCATGAGCAGGGCTGGGGGGGGGCAAGGGGCAGCAGTGTTGAGGGCAAGGGTTTTGGCTGGGGTGCACAGGGCAGCAGTGCTGAGGGGGCGGCAGCAGCAGCAAGGCTGGGAGGGCAGGGGGCATGAGCAGGGCTGGAGGGCAGGGGCTTCAGGTGGGGGGCAAGAGGCACAAGCAGGGCATCCTGCCATGAACCCCCTGCCCTCATTTTGTTTTTCTGGCATGCCAGCACTCTGGCACCTTCCAAGGTAGGCATTGTGGGGGTTTTCGGCACTCCGGCCAAAAAACCTTGCCTACCTCTGTTCTAGAGTCTTGCACCACAGGGTTTTAGTTGATGACTCAAACTTTATGTATAATTACATCAATGTAAACAAAATGAACAGCTCAAACTAGAGGCATCAATTCTTATCGATTTCCAAAACTCAAAGGTTGAGGGTATGATAGGAAATTTGTGAAATAAAGTTTTGCCTTATTTTAGATTTATGTTTCGATGTCACGATAAAGGAAGTTGCAGAAATTCCATTCAGAGCATACATATATTGAGCGCATTTTAAAAGTAAGTCTCTATTGCTGACTGTTTATATTTATACCTATTGCCCAAAAATTTGAAAAAGAAAAAAGTTATAGCTCTTCACAAATTATAATATTAATTGATGCATAAACTTCTCACCCATAGATTTTTCTTCAGATTTCAACGCTTCTGTAGCTTTGTGATGCATTTCAGTCATATTACCTGGTACCTTTGGCTCTGTACCTTTGGAGCTGATTGACTTTGATCCTTCTATCTCTGAGGATTTCTGGGATAACTGGAGCTGACTTGTGAATTTTTCATGCTGAGAGACAAACAAACGAGGCTCAAAAATGGAAAAAAATGGCACAAATAATAGCAATATCTACATAGAAGACTGTAGTATACATAACGATTGCATACTATTACCTTAAGTGCTTCTTCAGGAACCCTCATTTCTCCTCTGACTACAGTAAAAAGATTAGTATGTATGATATGATAAGGAAAGACTTCATTTTTTATAAAGAAACAAAAGTATTTTATTCTATTCTATTAAAGTACATGAGTACCTTCTGGCAACATGTTAAGCAACACTAATATCATGCTATCTAGTGTTTTTTGTCCTCTAATCCTCTCCCCATGACCAGAAACGCATTTAGGTGGAGTGCTTTTGTTGCGCATGTGTTTTTGCTAAGTGTTTGTGTGAGATAGAACAAGGTCAAATGAAAGGAACTTGCACTCAGAGAGGCAAGTGCTGAGGCCTTTCATGGTCTTTATTCCTGTAGAAATTCACTCCATAGATTTGGACCAGTCCTTGAGAACATTTTGTTTCCCAAAGAGATGAACTTGTGTCAGAGAACCAAAAACAGCAACAAATCTTATCAACCTAAATAGCAATAAATGTTTTAAATCTTTCTGCATAATAAGCAAAGTAATTTCATAGAATAAAAGCATCAACCAAGATAAGAACATATTAGAGACATTCACAGCCAGAATAAATTAATTTTACTTTCCTAAATTCCAAACTATGTTAAATATACTTCAAAGAAAAAAAAATATATTTTTTTCCTATTGCAGAGAATGGGATTTTTTTCTCCAAATGAAACATGCAAATTTTTGTTCTGAATTATCCATTTTTCTCCAGATGGGACAGATTTATCTCAATGAAAGGAAATTTTCAGGTAAGTACAGAATAATTTTTCTATTCATAGCACGGATTTCCACCAACCTGTTACAACAGAATTTTTATAGCATTTAGGTCCAGGATGAGAAGTAAGTCTTTTATCTTCAACATCCCTAATAAGTAATATATATGCTATCTTGCACTGGGAATAAAGGCATGAAGAGGACTTTTAACATAAAATAAGGTTACCTAAGATCAGTTGACTAATGTGCAGAATTTGGTGATTTTACATGATGAAGGCCATGTGGCTGCCTAGCTGATTAATGGGATACACATGGCTTCTAGTGATTGCACTTTGAGCAGGGGTGGGCAAAATATGGCCCGCGGGCCACATCCGGCCCGTGAGGCCATTTTACTGGCCTGTGGGTCCCTGAAAAAAATGTAGAAAATTAATCTCTCTCTGCCCTTGGTTCCTGTCAAAAATGTTCGAGCCCAGCAGGCTCCAACAACAGCGGGCTCGCCTGGCTCTGCCCCCCAGCTGGAAGTCCCAGCTGCAGTTTCTGGGCTGGGAGCATGTGCCGGCATGGGAAGCTCAGGTAAGTAGGGCGGTGGGGGGGGGGACCCTGGGCAAGGAAGGAGCACACAGGGCGGGGGGGGCAGCAACAGCAAGGTTGCAAGCCAGTGCCAGGCTAGCAGTGGGGCTGGTTACAAGCTGGTGCTGAGTACAGAGAAAAGTGGCCCCTCACCCACCCCATGGCTAGCGCCCCGCACTGCATCTACCTCATGTGCCTGCTCTGGACAGCCATACGTGGGCTACGAGCGCCTGCCACATGGGGCACCAAGCGTGGGGAGGGGCCACTTCCACCCCCCCGCACTCAGCTTTTCCCTGGGCTCCTTTCCTGTGCCAAGAAACGTGGCCCCTCGCCTGCCCCAGGGCTGATGCCTTGCACTCCATACGCTTGCAGCCCATGCAGGGCTGTCTGGAGTAGGCAAAGGCAGCCCCAGGCCAGCTGCAAGTAGCTGCAGTGTGGGGTGCTGGGCTTGAGCCTCTTTCTCCACCCCCCCCTCGCGCTCAGCACTACCTTGTAACCCAGCCCCACTGTCAGGTTGGCAGTGGGGTGGGTTATAAGCTGATGCTAAGCACAGGGAGAAGTGGCCCCTCACCCATCCCATGGCCAGTGCCCCACGCTGCAGCCACCTGCAGCCTGTGCCTGCTCCAGACAGCCCCACGTGGGCTGCGAGTGCACCATCCATGGGGCAGGCGAGGGGCCACTTTTCCCCACGATCAGCACCAGCTTCTTCCCAGCTGGTGAGCAGGGGGTCAGGGCTTTGCACTGACCCCCGCCTGTACCGTGGGGCTGGGGGGCACTGGATGTGAGTGGGCAGGCAGCCAATGGGAGCACAGGGCCTGCACCAGTGTCCAAGGACCAGTGCTGGTGGGACCCAGAGCAGGGTGCCAGGAGCACAGGGTCCCAGGTGGCTGCGGCTCTATGGAGCCAGGCCAGCTCCCTCCTCACTGCTGATGCAGCCCAGCCCAGCCCAGCTCCACAGACCCCAGCTGGCCTGTGCCCTGCTCTGGGGTCCACCAGAGCTGGCCCTGGGACATTGGTCCCAAGGCATTGGGACGTTGGTCCCAAGATGATGACCAGGGGGCAGGGCACCTGTGAAGGGGTGGGGCACCTTTCAAGAGAGAGGGCTACCCACGCAGCCCTCAACAGCCTGCCAAAACAGAGTAAGTGGCCTTCCGCCCAAAATAATTGCCCATCCCTGACTTCGAGGCTTAAGAAAAATACTTTTTAATTTTTAATTTGGGGATAAATACTGCAACAGCTAGGAACATGACATGCATAGTTAAAAGTACAACATTGGATCTCCTAGGAATTAGATATACCTGGATGGACTCGTTAGCTAGCTGGAGTCTATTTTAAAGGATAGGAAGTATGCTGATAATTCCTGATGGGGTTCAATCAGAGTAATGCTGAAAGGAGAAGAATAAGGTTTCAAAGTTGTGCTTTATGACAATGAGGTTGGAGTATTTCATGCTGGCATTTATGTAAAACTATTTTTTGTCAACGTGCTGTCAATTTCCCTTCTTCTTGGATTCATGAGATGGTAGTTCTAAGCATCTATTTTGTAAGAGAAGACCGTCATTAAACAAAGGTGTTGGAAGGTCCAAAGTCAGGTAAATCAAGTTTAAATTCCATATCTGCCTTATAATCTTTTGTACAACCCCCTGAAACAGTGATAAATGATAACTAAAAGCAACAGAATAGGTATACCTCTCTCTAGACTGGGCAGGAACCAAGATTATCAGTAGACTTTTGAAATGATTCTTTGTGGCCTAAACTTTCCATAAAGTTTCTCATTGTTTCTCCCTAAAATCCAGGAACCAATTTGCTCGTGTGCTTTATCTCAACAACCAGTGTTCAAATACCCGTTCGACCACTCTTAAAGAGACATTTTATGTTGGAAAGATCACGCTTGAAATATTATCATTCGCATAACCTGCAAAAATCACACAGAAGCACCCATACTTTCAGAGTATAGAATTTTCTTTTGGGTTGATAGGATGCCATCAGTGATTTCATGATAAGCAAGGGAGCTGAGAAGATATCTGGATCTCACTGTCTATGAAGAGCCAAGAGCAAAAAAAATCCATTTTTACAGACAAAGACCATCTTTTGGTGGACACTGAGTCTACACCTAACAGGAAAAGTAACTTTACTTTCTTTGTATAGGACATTGGGTTGAACTGGAAATGGGCATGCCTCTGAACAACCTTCTGGCCTCATGAAATGCAGCTTTTGTGGTCTGCAAACACAAACTCCTTACTTTCTCCTTGTTCTTCCAAAGCAGTGCTCTTGTGCCAATCATTTTATTCCATGGCCAAGTGCTAAACAAAAAGGTAGAGGTAAGATGTGGCAATCTGGAACACAAATGGTGGATAACTGCCTAAACATTAGGAACTGGTGGGTGACAGTGTCAGCTAATAACCATCCAGTTATGCTTTTCCAGTCTTAAATGAAGGAACTCCTTGGCCTCTCTGCTACATTTTTTCATGAAGCCTAAGAAGGGATAAACAGCTTGCTTAGAGGAGTTTCAGACCATCTAAAAACATACTTTCATGAGACTCAATCTGATTAAAAGAATCTATCCTCTTAGGTTTCATTTGTTTTTTTAGTATCATTTAAGCCTCTCATTTGAATTCAGACATTTGATCTTCCTCTCCCAAGGAAGAAGAGATCCCTTTTTGCATGTGCAAATAACCTGCACACACCAATTCCACCACAGGAATTAGCACAGCCATAGTTGGCACCATGCCACACACTAAGAAAATGTGCGGGAGAAATTGTGATATTATTTTATTTTCTCTTTGGGAATCTGGCTCTATAATCTTACTTCAGAGGGAAGCAAAATCAAGCTCAGAGACTGCTCCAAAAGTATTTCTAAGTTGTCAACTCTCTCATTTCTCAAAGGAGCAGTTTATTGTCTCCCCTCCTGCATATGGCACCTTCATGGTTTTCTGAGGGAAGGTATTGACCTTCAGTTCAGGTACAGCCTTTCCAGAGGCTCTAATCCTTTTTGACTGCATCTTTGCAGATCCGTTTCCTGCAGGTATCCCATGGGGAGCTTGCTATTAATATGAGGCGGAGCCAAGCTGTACCCAAAGGTCCCTTACTGCACTGTTTGGAACTGATAAGATCTGTACTGTGTCTATCCACACCTCAAGAAGCACAACTGCTAACGCAAACTCTAAGGCAGTGATTCTCAAGTGCAGTACCACACCAGATCCTTTGAAGGATGATGCAAGTTGGAAGGGAATAATCACAGGCTAAGGGCTGCCCATGCCTGGCTGATTCTCCATGCCAAAGGCCTAGCCTCTCTGCAAGGAGGTAAGTGCTATGATATATAAATTAGTTTTTGAAACTGGATGCCATTCAATTTATTAAAGTTATGGAGGAGTGCCTTGAGTCCAAAATGGTTGAGATCCACTGCTCTAGGGATTTGGGTACAGTATTCTATCTAGCATGCAATCTTTTGGTTATTGTTCCTCCCATGGGAGATGGATGAGAGAGTGATGCTTGTCTATTGGGCCACCTATTCCTATCCTACCTTCCTCCTTTCTTGCATTTACAAGTCTGGGAATGATAGTTTGATGAAGAGGCGATAGCAGTGTCAGCTATGCTAGATTGGACTGCTGAGATAGTTGATGGTCTCTTATTGAGCAGAATCTGTCTCTCTGATTGACTGGATCCTTTCTTCCTTGGGAAAGGCAACGTGGAAAGGGCTTAAGAGCAAGGGCCAGGGTAGGGATGAAGAGACAGGGAACTGCATTATACTACAGAGCCAGCCAAACTCCACGATGGGACAGACGCACCATAAACAGATGAAAGCCTTTTGTCTTCTTTTTTCAGCTTGGATTGTCCCATAAAGCCTGCAGGAGTATTAGATACTGGCATGAGTACAGAACCATGAGAAGGGAAGTTGAGCTAAGAGGATAGTTTCTCCACAAAAGACAAACACAGCTTTGGGAAAGAGAGACAAATGATACACATCATTTTAGCTGAATTCTTAGAAGATTGACATACACACTTATTCTCAAATCATAAAGCACTACTGTATTCACTGACTTTATAGTTCCAGAAGGTGAGTATTGCTATAGGAGAAAGGAAGCAATATTAGTCAGTTTTTATGCTGTAAACATCTTCATTCTTTTTAGCTGGTTATTCCTTCGCTAACAAGTTTTACAAACTTCCCCCAAAAAACAGTTTATATTGAATATTGCCACTAAACCCATCCAATGAGAGACACAAATCGCAATAAAGCTAAGAAACAGAATTATTAGGGTCAGATCCTATTCTGCATACTAGGTACATAGCATAAATCCATTCTGCCCTTGTTGCATCCCTGAAAAACCTTTAATGTGGTTTTTTTTTTCATAAAACACCTTTATATTAGCATTACGGACAAGAAGCTGAAAAGGAAATGCGTCCCACCCATCTTTTGCATTAACTTATTTTTTTTGGGGACTCAAGTGCGGTACAATAAACATTTAAAAATCTAATAGGTGTAACAGGACCTGTCCCTTATCAATATTAATACATTTTTTTTTTTGCATTTCAACACCTACTTTTGTCTGAAGTGCTATCTAGATGCAAAAAACTATGAAGAAAGGCACAAAGCCCATTTCTAAAAAAGGTTGATTAGAATAAGGGATACAAAAGGAACATGTAATTCATTATCACTTCTCGGCCTCTTGAAGGCTCAGATAGTATAGACCTTCCAACAGTTAAAAAGACAGTGTACTCATCACAGAAAACCTTTTAAGAGGACTGGATATATGGGTCTGTATTCTGGATGTGCAAGTATCAGTCATAAAGAATTACATACTTTTTTTTTCCAGCCACATATCACTGGAAGAAGTATTAGACTTGTCTGTAGAATGTGTAAGTCACTACTGAAAGACTGCTGAACTTGCAGCTATCTTTCAATAGTGTCCTACACCGTCAATGGCCTTTTCCACAAGTGAACAAGGGCATGTATCCCAATACTGTACAACAGTCACTATGCATCATACTATTGCAGTGACATTTTGGGGAAGATAATGAAGCGATGGAGGCTGTTTCGCAGTGGCTGCACAACAATCACAATGACTTTTTTCCTCAGTCTGTTCTTAATTGCAACTGGGCATAATATTTCTATAACTGCAAGCTAGTCTTGCCTACTTAGATATTTTCCTAATGGGGCAAAGAATAAAATCTGAGGATTTACTGTTAATAAATATTAAAAGCTCACTTTAGGATCAGTTAACTGACCAGTTCAATATTTTATAGTACAAACATATTGCAAAAATTGTATATTTTTATAATAAAAGGATATCATATCCAAATCTCAGTTTATCGTCAAGCTTCAGTGTAATGTATGTCTGTTCTGGAATCCTCACATCATTCACAAATGTCTACAAAAATAAAAAAAGGGGAAAAAGATATTATACTTCAAAATGTAATAAAGCATCAACATAAATCTCTTGATACAAGAAGTTACAGTATCACAATTTTGTTGATTGATGATGGATTATTTTCTTGGTGAGCTAAATAGTATTCTTGAGATATTACCTGTCTAACTATTTCAGAAAAGAAGTAAAGACTTAATCAGTTTAGTATAATCAGACTAACCTTGTAAAGCTCATTACCATTTTAATCTTGTTAAGAGTATTTGCTGACTAGGATTATTGATTATAACAATATGATGTTTTCTCAAACAGTGGGTGTCTTGGAAGTGGGCTTTCCCCCCTAGTCATGGCTATAATCAACGTTAAGGTTATTTAAGGATTTCTTGGGGTGACAGCTTTTATTGGAGCAATTATGTAGTTGGGATAAAGTTAGACAAGCATTTCAAATGCAACACATTCTCTCTCAGGTCAGATCACAAGGAGCCAGGGGAATGTGATCAAATTCTTTGCATTTGAAAGCTGGTAAACTAAGAAATCCTTGTTTCTTGCATAATTTCTAGACCATCAAGGCTAGAATATCACTCTTACACTACTAAGGCTATTTAAGAAATCCTAACTTACTCTAGGCATTTTATTTATACTACCATCATTCAAGTGGCAGAAAAATATTTCAGAAAGTATCAAAGTAGTTAAAGACAAAACAGAAAACAAAAAAGAACTCCTTCCTTATCTCCCCCAATACCACAAACATGTAATATAGACCAGGGGTGAGGTGGGGTGGCTAACTCACTTTGCACCCTGGCTGGATTTGGACCATGGGGCTCCTTGCAGGCCAGAAGCAGCAGCAGCAACAGAGTATATAGTGACTAGGGAGGAAGCAGAACACACTGCAGCAGCTCCACTCCTGCTGGAGCTACTGCCACTGAGTACCTTTTGCCAAGCAGTAGCTCCAATTTTATCACAGGAGACATGAAAGAGGCTGGAGCTGCTGCTGCTGTGTGCTCTGCTGCTGGCACTGCTATGGATACCACAGCCACCCCATGTTTCAATGCCTCTGCTGCATGCCCTCAACTTCCGATATTCCACTGGTACCTCCACTGGATCCAGCCCATGGGCCTAAAGTATACCACGTTACGAGTTTTAGCTAAAGACTGCTTGCTTGCCTTGCTCCAGAAAGCTGTACCCCACATTTAGAATTCTGCCAAGATGAAGCAATTCATAACTGTTAGACTGAAGGCAAGAGATGGGAGGAGGAGGGAAAGGGGAAATTAAACTTTATCACTTATTTATTTATTTATTTTACTTAGTGGTGATGACACTAAAGACTAAAGTGATGAAGAAAACAGAGGAGGAACTGTGGTGCCAATATTCATGATTGCTAGGCCCCCTCTACACATTACACATATCGTGCAATTAACTGATTAAGTGTGCAATTACCTTAAGACCAGCTATACATGCAAAGTACTTATCATACCATAAAAGACTCCAACCATTTATAATGTCAAATCTCAAAAATGTGCATTACCTTTATAGCTTGTTGATATTGAGCTTAATTTCCATATGCATTTGGGTCTCCCCGGTGGCTAGGAGCCCTGTCAGCTGCAGGGGTGCACCACAGCCAGAGTGAGACCCCGCCAGGGTCCGGGGGTGTGCATGTACATTTGGCACTTAAAGTCTCGTACCTGACAGGGCTCTCAGTCCCAGCTGCACCACACGTCTAAGGGGACCAAACATCCCTGCACACCTGATAGGGTTCTGTGCTGGTTGTACCACTGATCTCGGCTGCTGTTGTGCAGCCAGGACCAAGAGCCACATCAGATCTGGGACTCTCAGTCCTAGCTACGCATGACCCCTGCATCTGGAAGCCCTCTCAGCAAAGGGGCTCCCAGGTATGGGAGCCTGCTTCTTGCCAATGCAGGGGGAGCCCAGGACCAGGCTCCCCCTATACCAGCAATAAGGCGTGATTGGATCCAATGCACAATCCTACAAGCACGTCTCCTGCCATAGACTGTGGCCTAGCAGGAGGTATAATTATGTGGATCATGCATTAGATCCAATCATAACTTTACCTGAATGTGTAGAGGGGGGCCTTACAGTCTCTATATAGTAGAAAATTAACAAGGTATAAATCTCTTGGTGAATATAACAAAACCAAAGTATTCTTATAAAACTTTATATTGTTTTAGTGCCATACTATCTACCTTCCAAGTCTAAAAATAATGGCAGCAGACTATAATTCACAGAGCACTCAGATGCAAAAATCTGGCAACATTAGTTTTAGAAGCCAATATATTTCTCCAGAATTAACTTCATAAACTAGAAAATTAATCTATTCATAATAAGTTGCAATAGATTTTACTATCCACTCAAATAGAGGGCCTTTTCAGACCTTTACAAAGGTTAAGTTTCCTAATATAAACACTGAAAGCACACTTGTTTATGTAGCACAAAGAATATCTGCAATCTGAAGTAATAAAGAGAACAAACTAGACATATGGTGTCGCCATGGACACAGTCTTTCTAGACTTTACGACGGCCTTTGACACGGTCTCTCACCCCATCCTCATCAATAAATTAAGCAACTGAGGCATTGATGCCTGCACTGTTGGATGGGTAAAAAATTGGCTGATGGGGTGCACCCAGAGAATAGTGGTGGGTGGGCTGTACTCAACCTGGTGAGATGTGACCAGTGGGGTACCCCACGGCTCAGTCCTCAAGCCCACACTGTTTAATATGTTTATCAGTGACTTGGACAAGGGGGTGGAAAGCACGCTGTCCAAATTTGCTGATGACACTAAGATGTGGGGCGAGGTGGACACACTTGAAGGGAGAGAGAGGCTGCAACTAGATTTAGAGACTACAAAAGTGGGCAAACGAGAATAGGATGGGGTTCAGCGTAGACAAATGCAGGGTGCTGCACCTTGGGAGAAGGAGTCCACAGCATACATACAGGCTGGGGAGTTCCCTTCTTGAAAGCACAGAGGTAGAAAGGGATCTTGGAATCATTACTGACTCCAAGATGAACATGAGCTGCCAATGCCAGACCGCAGCCAGCAAGGCCAGCCATACCTTGTCATGCATCCAAAGGTGCATCTCAAGTTGGTCCAGAGAGGTGATACTCCTCCTCTATGCGACTTTGGTCAGGCCACAGTTGGAGTACTGCGTCCAGTACTGGGCACCCCACTTCAAAAGAGATGTGGCCAGCCTGGAGAGGGTTCAGAGGAGGGCCACCTGCTTGGTGAGAGGGCAGCAGGACAAGCCCTCCAAGGAGAGACAGAAGGACCTGAACCTGTTCAGCCTCAGCAAGAGGAGGCTGAGGGGAGATCTAGTGGCTGCCTACAAGCTCATCAGGGGAGATCAACAGCAAATAGGTAGAGAGCCCTTTTCTTCCCAGCACCACTTGGGGTGACAAGGAACAATGGTAATAAGCTGATGGAGAACAGGTTTAGATTAGAGATCAGAAGGCAATATTTTCCAGTTAGGGTGGCCAAAATCTGGAACCAACTTCCCAGGGAAGTGGTCCTCGTCCTTACCTTGGGCAAATTCAAGAGGAGGTTGGATAATCACCTGTCTGGGGCCTTGTGAACCCAGCATTCATTCCTGCCTGTGGCAGGGGGTCAGGCTAGATAATTTGTTCAGGTTCCTCCTGACCCTAGTTACTATGAAACTATATGTATTGATAGCAAAATAAATATTTAGCTGATTGTTTGTGAAGAGTTGTTGTCTTAAAGTAAAAATTAAGGGTAGGACAGAAATGGTATATTCTCACTTCAGTAGAACTCTCAAACAGAAGATCCAAAACCCACTTGCATACTTCAAACCCAAGTCTTAGCAGAACATTTTTAGATATGGAATATATGAGGAGGAGAAGATGGGAGGCTGCCACTATACTTCACACATATCCCAAAGGACTTGTAGTTAATTCACTCACCCATCTGAAAAAGTTATATTATGAATGTTATTAGACTCAGGTACTAATGGGGCCCAAGAGAAAAGTCCATTGGTTCACATGAATTTATTATTTGTGTAACACTCATAACCTGATGCAAGCTCCTTATATCAGTTAAAGGAACATATTTTCTGGTGCTGCTTCTCTAGTTCTGCAAAACCACCAAACTCCTTTATTCTTTGGAAGAAACATTTTCAGTCCCATGCAAATGTAATCTAATAGTATTAATATGAAATTCAATTTTTTTTTGTGCCTGCAGGCCTTTGAGTCGAAAGATGACTTACAAGACCACCTTACCCTAAAAACTGCTCCATATTACACTCAGAGTATAAATTATCAGAAGTCCTAGTTTTCTCTGTTTAAAAATTCCAAGTTCTCTGATTAAACCCCCCCAAATTTGTGTTTTTCCACAATTAAAATGAAATGCCACTATATATATAGGAATCCACTGAACATAATCTTTTATATTTATGATTTTAAAGCAATCTGAAAGCTTAACAGTGCCTTATCATTATATAATTCTAATATTATAAAAGCCTAAGTCTGTCTGTCTGTCCGTCTATAATGCTTTAATCACACTGTGACTGGCTGACAAACAGCCAATTAGTGTGCAAAGAAGCATTCCAACAAGAGCTGGCGGCTGGTGGAGCGCTGCCATGATGGTGAGGACACAGAGGACAGAGGGAACCCTAACCCCGCCTGCCCTGCTCCCTGCAAGTGGCAAGGATGGAGCAGGGGGCAGGGCCAGGTCACCAGAGATGGCCTGGCCCCACTCCCCCTTACTCCTTGCAGGTAGTGGTAGCAGCAGTGGTGCTGGGTGAGCAGGCCTCACACAAGTATGGGGAATATTGAGTGTACCATGGAGGTGGCAGTGGGGGGAGGAAGAGGACCATGCCCAAGCCGGGGGAGCAGCAGTCCCAGGTCGACCCAGTGGCAATGCAGGAATGGGAGGAGTGGGCTTGAAGCTGACCAGGGGAGGGTGGGGAGGGGAGGGGGAAGAGGCTCGCTCTTCCCCTTCCTAGGCCGCTGTTGTGTTGGGCCGGACCCACTGCTTCCGCCCACTGCCACAGCGAACAGGCTTTTCCCCCAGCTCAGGCCTGCTCCCCTCCTCAGACCCGGGCCCACTCTTCCCCCACCCCGCTCCTCTCCCCTGGCAGCTTTGAGCCCACTTCTCTTGTTCCCCTGCCACTGCTGGGTTGGCCTGGGCCCACTGCTTCCCCCACCACAGCTGGCTGGCTTCTCCCTACCCTCAGGCCTGGTCTTCCCCAGCATTGGGCCCAGGCCCACACCCACTCCTCCCCACTCCCCACTGCTGCAGTGGGGATGGGGGAAGCGGGCCCAGACCCCAAGCAGCAGGAGGTAAAGGTGGAGCAGGCCCAGACTGCAGGGGTCACAGGGCTCCATCCCCATACGCTTCCCCCCACCCTTCATCTATGATGTGCAATTGACTAGTAATAAAATAAATTCTAAATAATTATACATTTTGGTAGGGGTGCACCTATATATTGGTTGACTATTGGATTGGCACCAATAAAAGGAGAAATGGCATTATCAGCTATTGGCTCTTTTTGGTCACTGTAGCCGATAACTACAGCATGGCCAGGGTGTTGGCCTCTTATCCATTGCCTTGCCCACCTATTCTGTATTCACGGACACCATGTGAATTGGCATCATCTTCCTAATCCCCTTTTGTCCCCCCAAAACTGTGGGTTGCAAAGGCTGTTATTCCACATAAACTGCTCATACCTGTAAACCTAAAACACATCCCCAAAACAGTGAGGTGTCACTAGCCTAAAATAGTCGAATTAGTCTAATTTTCCCGTTCACTAATTTGCTCACAGTTTTTTTGTTTTTGGAAAACTGACCATTTAACACCACCAAGTATATTACTTGTTGAGACCACACACAAGTGAAATTAATCAATGATGCTTACATTCTACTATATTATGATACTGATACAAACACACACAACACACACTTTTTAGTTCAGTAATTAATAGACTGTAGGTGGAAAAGAGCTTGAATACAACTCATTTTCATGCAGCAATTTTTGGCACTTCACTGAAGAGTGATGTTGTAATATCAAAGAAAGTTGGTATTCACCCGACTTCATGTCTAATGATGAAACACAAGAGTTGAGATAAGGAAGAAAGATATGGCTGAAAGTTAAAGCAAGGGATGGGTAAAGTGTAAGGACTATAAAAGAAGGATTTTTTTAATGGAGAAGAAATTGAACAAAAAGGATATGTACCAATGTGAAATACTGTCTTAGAGAGGGGTGTCAAAACTCTACTGATCCCTGTTCCCCACCACTCTTGCTGGATCCAGACTGCAGGGCTCTTTGTGGGTAGAACCCAGACTCAGTGGCAGTGAAAGGGGTGGTGACAGGGCAGTTAGCAGCAGTTGCTCACTCCCCTGCCACTGACACATACTCCCAATGTGGAATCTGTCCCACTCCCAAATTCTTGTCCCCTATGGGAGCCCCATGGGATATGTGAAAGGGCTCTAGGAAGCCAGATTTGATCTGGGGACTGGATCTTTTGACACCCCAATCCAAGGCATGATACTAGTGGGGAAAAAAAATCAAGTATGAGAGTACCTATTCTTAAAAGATTCAAGGGCAGGTTTCAAATCAAGTCAGTTCTGAAACAGGACTTATTAAATTCAAGCTGTGTAAAGATACTGAAAACGGAAAAGCTTATCTAGTGATTACCAGGGCTAAATTTGTTTTGAAGAATAAAATAAGAGAAAGGCTCAATTCAGTAACTACTGAGAACTGAACTCAAACTATGTTTTGAGCTTGACTTTCATTTAGTGTATTAGTTAATAATGAGAAACAAAATAACAAGTGTGTAAAAAAAATATGTTTGAACCAATTTTGGAACTCATTATTCAAAGATCAAATGTATGCATTTCTTCAAAGGGCATATACATTTCAGACAACTCACATTTCTAATTTGTTGTTGGGATCCTGATTGTTTTGAACAGCTGTGCTATAGACTCTAAGGTGTCAATTAGAACAAAGTGGAAAGAATCTGACTGGTTTGAAAAAGCCTACCCTGTTCCAAAAAGAAACATAAGACTATGAAATCCATGCTGGGCAGACTGAGAAAACTGAGTATTCTTTTTCTTTCTTAGATCATTTGGGCAATACTGATTTAACTTGTTGTGAATATTACTGAAACAGAAGTGCAGCCAAGAGGTGCCAGCCATTTTTCCTCACTGCGCTCTTACGTCACAGCTGAACATATTTTATTTAAGTATACAAGCTCTATACTGTAGAATTTAAGTTTAGTTGCAGCTAAAATCTACAGCCGTTTCATACTGCAATGTATGAAAGTCTATTAAAATGTGAAAAACAGCCATTACATTTTAAAAAATAGTTACTTCAGCCATACCAACATGCTTAAAATATTCATTAAAAGGCAAGAGATTACACTTAAAGAACACTGCTGAAGCAATCCCTTAAGAGCCTTAAAATGTAAATTACCAGTTTTCGTTTTCATACAAAATATATTAACTAATGACTAAAGGGGACTCTTTTTAGATCATTGTTAACTCACCCCATTTAGGCTGCCCAAATCCTTCACCAAATGTTCATCTGTAGAAGCATCATAATTAAGTACAGCATGTTGCTTGTCCACACTCCGTGACTGAAATATTAAAAAGATTAAAATGAATGCAATTAGGATAATAATACAGTTCAAAGACGAAAGCATTTCTTATTACAAAGGCATTGTAAGAAGATGGCTTCCCCTCATATAAAGATTAGAAAAAGGTGATTCTTCCCAGGGTCATGCTGGGTAGCCAAACTGGACATATATAAGTAAACATGGTTGTTCAAAAAACATAATAAAAACAAGAAGTCTTTGTTTAGCTATAAAACCTCCCTGAATGAATCCTGCTAAGTTTTACTTGGTTTATAAACAGTTCCTGAAATTAACAAAACCTCTGACATTTCTACCAAATGGCATTGTTGCATTCCACTGAGAACTTACTTTCTTCTGTCCCCCAAAGCTATAGACAGATTATCTACATAAGTAACTATAGATATAGAGTGACCCAGCTGGATAAATCATAATGGTGTTTGGAAGGAAACAGACAGATGAAGTCTTGTTTAATTTCTACCTACTGACAGAAAACAGTCAACACAACTACATTTTATGTGCTGGTAAGCAGAATCTGTTAAACAGCAAGCATGTAAATATAATTTTCCTATACTATACTTCGTATTGCTCTTTGTTATCTACATAAACTACTAAAGGAGGAAGCAAAATTCATAATTTAAGTTTTTTTAAAGATACATTATATATTAGGTAGTCTAAAGAGATGGAATTGATAATGTAAGCTACAATTAACAAAATATGTACATTTTTACATAGATTCATAGACGTTGGGGTTGGAAGGGACCTCAGTAGATCATTGAGTCTGACCTCCTGCATAGGCAGCAAAGTGTGCTGGGTTCAGATGACCCCAGCCAGATGCCTATCTAACCTCCTCTTGAAGACCTCCAGAGTAGGGGACAGTACCACATCTCTTGGAATACTATTCCAGATTTTGGCCACACTAACTGTGAAGAAGTTCTTCCTCATGTCCAGTCTAAATCTGCTCTCTAGCTTATGGCCATTATTTCTTGTAACCCCAGGGGCACCTTAGCGAGCAGAGCCTCACCAATTCCCTTCTGCATCCCCATTCAGAATTTATAGGCAGCCACAAGGTCGCCTCTCAACCTTCTCTTGAAGAGGCTGAAGAGGTCCAGGTGCCCTAGTCTCTCCTTGTAGGGCTTGGCCTGCAAGCCCTTAACCATATGATATCACCTCCTTGGTTCTGTTTGTCATGCATCTGCTGATGCATGATAAAGTGCTATTAGCTTTTCTGATGGCTTCGTCACACTGCCGATTCACTTTTGTCTTGGAGTCCACTAGGACTCTGAGATCCCTTTCTGCTTCCGTGCTACCAAGCAGGTCATTTCCTAGGCCATAGGTGTGCTGGACATTTTTCCTCCCTAGGTGTAGCACTTTGCATTTCTCCTTGTTAAATCACATTCTATTGTTTTCTGCCCATTTGCCCATCTGCCCATTTGGTGAACCTATCCAGGTCTGCTTGTAGTTGTTCTCTGCCCATTCGCCATTTGCCCATCTGCCCATTTGGTAAACCTATTCAGGTCTGCTTGTAGTTGTTCCCTGACCTCCAGTGTCTCCACTTCTCCCCACAGTTTTGTATCATCCTCAGTCTTGGATAGAGTAAACTTCACTTCCTCGTCCAAGTCACTGATGATGACATTGAAGAGTATTGGTCGAAGGACCGAGGCCTGCGGAACCCCCACTGCCCAGATCCTTCCAGGCTGACACCAACCCATCCACCAACAGTCTCTGGGCATGACCCTCTAGCCAATTTGCCACCCACTGGACTGTGTAATCATCCAAGTCACAGCTTCTCAATTTGTTCACCAGTATGGAGTGGGATACCATATCAAGGCCTTCCTGAAGTCTAAGTAGACAATATCTATCCCTACTCCTGCGTCCAGGTGTTTTGTAACCTGGTTGTAAAAAGAGATTAGATTAGTCAGGCACGATCTACCCAGTACTAATCCACGCTGGTTTCCCCTCAGCATAATGTTTCCTGCTGGGTTCTCATGTATATGAGCCTTAATAATCTTTTCAAAGACTTTACCGAGGATGGAGGTGAGACTGACTGGCCTATAGTACCCTGGATCCGCCTTCCTCCACTTCCTGAAAATAGGGGAGGAAGGTGCACATTAGCCCTTTTCCAGTCCTCTGAGATTTGGCCTGTGTGCCACGAGTGCTCAAATATGCTTGCCAGTGGCTGTGCAATGACATCAGCCAGCGCCTTCAGTACCCTTGGATGGGGCTCATCTGGGCCTACCAACTTAAATGCATCCAGTCCTTCCAAGTGACTATGCAACATCTCAGGGTCAATGCTTGGAGTCAATGCCTGCTGTTACCTTTCTACAATCCCATTGTGAGACTTGTTTTACCCCTGTTTAGGAACCCTGAGGCAAAGAACTCATTGAGGAATTCAGCCTTGTCCCCCTTGTCTGTCACCAATTGCTTTTGCCCATTCACTAGTAGTCCTATACTGCTCTGGGCCTTCTTTTTACTCCCTATATATCTGAAAAACAATTTTTTGTTATTCTTAACTTGGGATGCCATCCTCAGCTCCATGGTAGTTTGGCCTTTCTAACTGCCTCCCTACAACTGTAAGCTGAGAAGGTATACTCCTCTTTAGTAAACCTGTCCCTCTCTAGTAATCTCTCCCATATATAACTTGTAGCAAAAAATCTTACTTGTAGGATACATCTATAGAGATAGGCGACTAGTGGAAGTCTAATGGAAGACTAAGTCAATTTTTAACACATTAACGTCATCTGGCTTTCTGTTATCTCCTAGCAAACAGTAGGGAATGGCTCAGTGTACAGTATCTCATTAGGGATCTCTTGTTAAGCCATTCACTGTGACAGTTGCTCAGAAGCAAATGTATTTTACAGAGAGTAAAGTGTTATTTAAAAACTTTAAAATGTACGTTTTGTGAGTTTTGTACATTTGAAATTTACATTTTTGACATCTGTGATTTTCAAACTATTTGTGCAAGACAAACTGAATATGCAAATATACTTGATAGAGTCAGAAAGTTATATGCCTTAGTCATAATACTGTGGTGTAAACTCATCCTGTAATATTTAGAGTAATTCAATATGTTATATGATATAGGTGCTTTACATTTAAGTGTAAGGTACATTTTAAATTATTAACAATTTAAATTTTAAATTATTAACAATTTGTGACACCAGATAACTTAATCAGCTGCCAAATACATAAAAGCTTAGACAAGTTGCAGGTTGTCCCCTAAAAGCTTTAAAACTTCATTATATTTTTATTTTTTCAGAAGGGACACCCATAAGGACTCAAGCCCAAAATTAATCACGAAAAAGTTTTGTTTTTGTTGTTTAAATATCTAACCAAGAATTACATTTTAATAGATTCTTTGGAGACATGCACTTATACTAAGGATTCTTCAACTACTAGTTTCTCAAATAACCTAATGATGTTTACTGAATAATTAAGGTAGGTGCTCTTACTTTCAGTCAAGTTAAATAACTCAATACACAGCTTGCTTTAATGGCATAAACATTATCTTACTTTCAAGTCCACAGTAATTAAAATTATTTGTTTTATTAACACTTCTAGGATCTTTCATAAAATAAGCATTAAACACAGACTCACAAAGAAAAGCATTAATATACATGTCTTTTATTAATCTGTTTCTCCTTGGTTAATATAAGAAATTTCATTCTATGCACTTATATATTATATTAAGAAGTATAACCAACTTCATTGGTTCCTTCCAGTCCTTCAAGTCCAGTTCTCTGATATTACAGGGAACTACACCATGCAAATTCCATTTATAAGCACAGTCAAGCTCCATCGTAAAAGCCAGTTAAGTTTTCTGCCCCATGTTATTACTGGAATTTTTATCCAGACCTCACTCTTTTGTTCCAGTTCCCAATCTACATTTATTTACCCATATATATTTACACCCATATATGTTAAACCATATATATGTTATTGGGCCAACTTTGTCCTTTAAGTTAAACAGCTCTTCTCACTCCCTGTTATTTAGACCCTCGATATATTTATAGTGAACAATCATATGTCCTCTAAACCTTATTTCTGCTAGGACAAATACAAATCAAGCTTTCTGTCTGCTCTCAAAATAATCTATTTGTTAATATTCCTAGTAGCACTTCTCTGTACCAATTTAAGTTTGATGAATTCTTCGTGAATACAAAGAAACCAGAAGTATTTCAATGAGATCCCATCAGGACCTTATAAAAGTGTCTTAGTGCTTCCCTATCTCTACTAGAAATGCTTCTCCTGACATCCTGAGATTGTATTTGTCTCTTGCACCACATTGATTCGGGATGTGGGGGAGGGAGAAGAGGGGGAAATGTGGTCAGTCACCTTATGACATCAGTGACTTTTCCTCCCATATCACTTCTACCCAATTAACTCCTAGCTTATAGCAAAAATTCTTGTTATTAGCCTTTAAGTGTATGACCTTGTACTCTTCTACTAAACGACAGCTCATACTACTATTATAGCCCTAAAGGTCGTTCAGCTCTTGCAAGATTTTCTGTTCCTGTACTGACTGGTATTCTCTGCATTGAGAATGCCTCCCAGCTTTGCAGCACAGTTCTACTTTTGTGACGAGATCATTCTTGAAAATGTTAAACATCAGCTCCAACACTGACTGTTGAAGAACTCCTGAAGCAGCATTTTCCTGTCCAATATTTCCCCTTTTAGCATTAAGCCACTGTCACCACTGTCTAGCTAGTTCTTCATCCACCTTAAAATTCCCCCATCCTTTCCATCTCCGTTAACAGTTTCTTCATGTGTAACTATTTGACACATGAAATGCTTTACTGAAGTCCAAACAGGTTAGTTCTATGAACAAGTTTCTTGAAGAAAAGTAATCACAGGAAGATATCAAGTTAATCTGGCAAAAACATCTACCCTTGATAAAGCCACACTGCATTTTTACCCATTTTCTAATTATGTCTGCCATAGTAATGAGTGTGTGTTGCCTATTAGCCATTGTTGAAAGGGCCTGAATATAAATATATAGAAACAAGACATAACAAAGTAAGTGCAAGTGATTCATAGTAAAATTAAACTTAAGATAAAAGAATGAAACTTAATGCACCAATCAGGTGTGAGCATACAGGGTTACTTTAGAGCAACTGGAAGGTCCCAAAACCGACTCGGACCAGGAAAAATTGCTCAAAACTGGATCACTGGAGTGAAATGGGCATGCGCTAGACGCTGCAACCGCCCCCAAATATGGGGCACTAGATGCTGCATCTGCACCCGAATATGGGACTTATGAAGAAGCAGAGTAGGAGGGGGCCATGACGCCAACTCACTCCATATAAACCAAGCGTAAGCAATCCCAATTCGGAGGAGAACTTACTTGCAGAGCATTGAAGGAAGAATCGCGAGTAGTTTGCGTTGCAGCCTGATCAACTGCGCAGAGTCCTCGAGACAAATATCTCGCTCTAAGTGAACAAGTCGTCTCGTCTGAAAACCGCAGAACACTAAGCCAGCAATCTCTCATCTGACTCAGTTACAGAATAGAATAACCAAGTATGCTATGCCTATTGGTGTGGTTAAGTATGAAATATGAATAATACAATTAGTCCTGAAATTAGTAAAATAATTGTAACCAGAAACTGTATTTGTAATCCTTTTTCTATAGTATCAGTATCAACAGAAACAGGAGAAGCAATTTTCCTCGTATTTTGTGTATGTTGCATTTCATATTGTTTATGGAAGTTAAGCAGTTGTACAAGAGATCTAAGGAGTGCTAAATTAGTTAATACATTGTGCGTAATAAAGGAAGCTTATTGGTTAATAACATCTGCCTCAGAAATCTCCTCAGTACTTATCCTTCACACACCTACATTCCAACTCATAACAAGCCGTACCCTTCGGCGTGGTAACTTTACCACCCCTACATGGTAACAGTGCCCAATATCTTTAACTATTCCTTCCTTCAGAATTTGTGCTAAAAAAATATGATAAAGGAGGCTGTCATCTAAGGAAGTATATGCCTCTCTGAACTAGTATATCTCAGAAATTACCCTGTCCTGCCTTATGCCTGACTTCAGATTAACACAACCAACCCATTCTAAAGCCTTGTAGACTACTGAAGTTAAACAGATCTATATTTGTCCATATCCCTTCCCACAACTTAAATATTAGAAACAGTACATTTGCTAATTGACAGTCATACAGTACTAATTCCAATTTGACAGATTTATTTTAAAAAGTACTTGCTAACATATTTGCATTTCCTGTGACATTTCTTCCAGAATTCTGGGGGTAGAGATTCCTCAGTCCTTACTGACCTGAGTGCATTAAACTCTGAGTTTTACCTCCCACCACAACTGTAATAATGTTCCCATTAGCCATCTTACCCCTGGGCAACACTGCTTCAGTATTCAGTAAAGACTGTACAGTGTTTATTTAGCCTTGTCTAGTCATATCTATATTATGTCCATCTACCCCATCCTTAATGTATAGTGCTGCCATTTCTTTTCTTGTTCTCTTTATGCATTTGATGTTTTATTAATTTAATATCCTTTGCAAAGTGTAAATCAACTTGACTTTGGTGATTCTTATTTAACTATACAACTTTCTGACTTCTGAGACAGAGGATTCTTTTTTGATTAGTTCCTTTTACTACTCTATTTATTTTTTACTTCTTTTAATAACTGTAGTACTGTTATTTATTCAACTCTATCTAATACTCCTTTTGACAAGTCTGTCCATCTATCCATACTCCCCCCCCCCTCACACACACTTAGGATACAAATGCCAGACAGCTTTTGCACTGCTAACTTAAATTTTAAGCCTTCTCCACATTTCAGTCCCTTAACTCTTCAGTCTAGGTTACTACATAGTTCCTTAACTGTTTAAAGCTTTTCCTTTTGAAATCAAGAACTTTAATTACAAATCTTTTTTAATATCCTTCCATTAAATTTAAAGTGAATCAACTTGAGATAATTTCATCCAAGCTTATTTTCTTATGACCAACTCTACTATATCCTCATAACAAAAAGAAACCCCAAACCCCACAAACAAGTATAACAGCATCAGATCTTGTTAACTGGTTATGTGGTGGGAATACCTGGATAGCCTGTCCAGTAAAATAAGGGCCGTTTAATTAATGATATATGTTCTTAGTTCTACATTTCAAAATGTTAAAATCTCCCAACGTGTTACAAGTCCTGGAGGTAGTAATATTAGAAACTTCTAACCATATCCAGATCTGACCTGGGTGGGGTCTATCACTATCACAATGCTCCTCTAGACTTTGACTATAAAATCGAAGTCACTAATTCTGCTTTATCTAAAGTCATCACTTATTCTTCATAATCAAAAGCAGAAGGAATTCCACCCTATCACCATAATTTCTATCTGCTTTTCCATACCTGTTTCTGATCATGACTGCTATTCCATAACACTTCGAAGATCCATTTTCACCTCTGACATTCAGTTTCATGTCCTTCATCATTAATTCCCCCATTTTGTTGTACACAAATCTCTCAGTTATTTCTCCAACCTCATCCAGTTCCTGCCCAAATTAGATAGTTATTTCATTTTTTAATACACTTTTGTCATAGAATCATAGAAAGCTAGGTTTGGAAGTGACCTCCAGAGGTCATCTACTCCAACCCCCTGTTCAAAGCAGGACTATCCCCAATTAAATCATCCCAGCCAAAGTTTTGTCTAGCTGGGTTTTAAAAACATCCAAGAATGGAGCTTCCACCGCCTCTTGGGGAAACCTGTTCCAGTGTTTTACTACCCTTCTAGTGAAAAAAATCTTCCTAATAGCTAACCTAAACTTCTCTTTTTACAATTTGAGATCAGTACTTCTTGTTCTGTCATCTGCCACTACTGAGGAAAGTCTAGCTCCATCCTCTTTTTAACTCCCCTTCAGGTAGTTGAAGGCTGCTTTTGTTGTGTCAGCCTTGATCTCAGAAAGCCAATAACCCACATACTCACATGGATATCAGTTCATTCCTTTTTTCTGAATGCTTCCTTATGGTTGTATATCCCCAAAACCCCTCTCACAGAACTAATCCTTGTATTAAGTTTATCTTTGTCTTAGCAGTGAATTTACTCTCCTTCTTTAGTACTCAGTTCTACCTGCGACTTTACTTCCTTGAGCATCTTCCCTAAACTTATATCGTCAATCTTGATCTGTTTCAGTGGTAAATCTATTAGTGCAATTGGTTTTGGGATGAAGGACAGTTGGTATTTTTTCTTCTCATATCCATCAAAAACTTTCAATTTTACTTTTCATATTTTTGCTTTGAGCAAGTAATACACCCTTCCATTCTTCAAATCTGCTCTGCTAATAGGCCCTTTGAGTCTATTAATAAGGAGATCCCAATCATAGAAGAGCAGATTCTTCTGAGGATTTTTGCTCTTATTTTTTTGTCTGCCAATCATCCTGTCTTTCTCTGCCCTGTTTATCATCTGTACTCCTTCCTGGGCTCTGGGTGCTCACTTACGCATGTCTCTTCCTCTTTTCTGTTGGGACTGACTTTCCTTTTTACAACCTGACTTTACAATCTTCTGTCTTGTTCTCTCGCTCCTGATCAACAATTTCTCCTTCACTAACCTGGCTCTTCTTCTGTCTATATCAAGGTTGATACTACACTATTTTCAGACTGTAGGATTGTAACAGTAATGTTATTTATTTATTTAATTTTTACCCTCAAGACAACAGTTTATTCTACACCTGGAATCAAAGGTGTCTCAGCATGCTGATTTAGAAGACAAAAATACTGTATTTGCACAAATATAAACTTATGTATTAAAGTATTCCAGATAAATTTACTTCCAAATACAAATACACAAACACAAGTAATTCAGCATGCCTTATATGGCAATCCAGTTAAGGTCAAATCTGCATCATTAGGCTTGAATAAAACATCTTTTAAAATAACAGTTTTTAGGCATGTATCTAAAATGTAATTCCTTTATGCTTCCTTTAGGAATTGTTTTTAGCAATGCTTTTACAACATCCATGATTGGCTAACAGGAGATAAAGACTGTGGCATTTAACGTTTTTATCATGCTTTGCCCACATTCTTTGCATTTAGAGAGCATGAGACTTGCCAATGTAGAATGGAAGACATTGCACAAAGAACCATACATATAAAACAAGGCAGCATTATTAGGCTTTTGTTTTTTTAACCCATGTGGTTTAACAGTCACATAGGAATGAAAGTCTTCTACAGTATACTAAATGTAACATGCCTCAAACCATCTGTGCCCTGGCTTCTGCTTTCTAGTACTAACTACATAAACTACGTAGAGGATGAAATCTGTATAATATTGGCACGTACTGAAAATTCGTAATTAAAACAGCAATTACTCTTCTGGGTCGAGGAGTGAAAATTATATCACATACATCTTAAAGTGCCGTAGTATTGAGCTGAATGCTGAATCTCCAATTTTAACATGCTCCCAGAATTAAAAGATAAACTCTAACCATTTGCCATTCAGAAAATTGAAAACTTGGGGGAAAAAAAAAAGAAAGACAAAAGTATACCCTGCAAGCTGGTAGGAGACAGTAAGAGTAAATAGACCATATACCAATGACAGCAGAAGCAAAGGACAATAAAATGCCAACTGTCTCAGCATTATAAGGAAATATGTATAACAAAATACAATATCTCACCACAACGTCAGAATATTCCACTGGAGCAATTAGAGACAAAGAATTGTATTTCAGATTTCACCCAAACCAAAAGAAAAAAAAAATAAAATAAAACCCCAACCAAATAAAAAAGCTGTGTGTAATGGGGCAGTCTGGCCCTTTATGGGAGGCAAACAGCTCTGGGGTCGGGGCCCAGTTGTGGGCAATTATCTGGCAAATAAAAGCCTAAAAGGAGAAAAAACAAGAGCTCAAGCTGGGGAAGGGAGGCATTTGTGGGTAGGGAGCAGACTGAAATCCAGATCTCACCCCTAGGAAGCGCCAGAGCTAAAGGGCCCTCTTCTGTGACCTGAAGAAAAGCTGTACAATTTGGACCATGGAGTATTGCTTTGTATTATGAGGACTGGTTTAGGGATTCCCAAGGGAGCAAAGCCAGATGGCAAGGTTGCAGACACTTAAGCCTGCTTCTGAACTATTATTTGGATAAGGGGCAAAGCCCACTTGCTTGTAAACAGGGACCCTAGCCCACTTACACTACGTAAGAGAAAGGAGCAATTTTCTTTAAATAGTGATTTTTTTTTTTAATTTTGCAACTAAAGATATATAACTTATAAGAATAAACAAACCCACTGAGATTTGGGACAGAAGTCCATAATTCCATATCAACCAAGTAGGGGGCAATTGTAAGTTCAAGACATTTTAAATGCTCATAGTGAGGCAACATTCTTTCTTCCTTCCTTCCAATATTTCATTTCCCTTTCCTTCCGGTTAAAAGGAACCATTAGCTAGTGGTGCACCGATACAGATTTTTTTGGCCAATACTGATGGCCTATTTTCAAAGAGCCATATCAGCCGATATGCAGCCCCACAACATGGAAAGTGGTGTCTGGCTGGTAAGTCTGTTGTGAGGGAAGGGGGGAGGGAAGGGGTGTGCATGTGGGATGGGGAGGTAGATCACGGCCTCTGCAGTGAAGGAGGAAGTAGGACTGTCACTGGGGTAGGTGAGAAAGCCGCAGTTTGTCTGGGAGGCGTGGGGGCGGCACCTGTGATAAATAAAAGGTGACCAAACGCCAGACATGAGAGCAAGTTATGCTCACAGCGTGGGGGAAGCAGCGGGCGCAGCCTAACAGCCACGCGATCAGTGCATGCAGCAGAATCCCCAGCTCATGCAATCCGCTCAGCGGGCCAAAAAGATCCTAATCTTATGGGGTATTCGGGCAGTATATAAAAGCGAAGCCCGCGAAAAAGAAGGTGGGACCCACACAACATCGGAGAGGCCTGATCATCCTCACCGGAGGTCCTGCATCCACGGTATCCCTTTCCCCCCGGATGCCCCCCATCACGGCTGAATACATCATTCAGATGTGTGAAGAGCTCTCAAATTCCCCGTAGGTTTGGTTTTGAAGTTGTTGTAAAGGGGAACTTCTGACACGGAAGTGTTAATAGAGCATTTATGTGCTACCCAGTGCAACTTTTATGGAAGGTGCCTACGCTTGTACTTCAGCAGCGTGAGTAAAGCATTTATTTGTTAGTCTTTTTGGATTTTTCTTGAACGGAAAGTAGAGGAAAAAGGAAACAAGGCTCCATGCCCCTAGATACGAACAGGCCGGGGACGAAAGGGTTTAATCACCCCCCACTTGCTTCCCTGCCACAGCACCCACTGCTGTGTGCACCCTGGGAGGGCATGTGGGGTGCGTGACCCTGGATCTGCGTGCAGGGCAGGGTGGGCTGCTGCTGCAGGCTGGGACCAGGGACTGGGTGGGGAGGCTATGGCAAGTTTTGGGGTGGCTGCAGCCCCTCCTACTCCTCCTCCCAGCACTGTGCTCCTGGTCACCTGCATGCTGTGGCAGCACATGTGCACGCAGCATTTATTGGCCACCTCAGCCAAGAAAAGCTGACTGTTGATGCTCTCGATTTTTCTCATACTGGTGATGATCTGATATGAAACTGATGTATTGGTGCACTTCTACTATTAGCTGATATCACTCTGTCTTTAGGTCTCTGAGAAGAAAACAGTCATGGAGATTTTTCCATAAGTTTTGGTCCTGAGTAGGTTAAAAAAAATTGCAAGTTATTAGGTTGCCAAACTTCATATTAAACAAGTGCTTAAGAACCACTAGTATGTGGGTGATACTTTTTCTACTCCCTCCAATGGTCAAATGGAGACTATTTCCTGCTATAGTGGAATTTCTGTCCCTGAAAAGGGGCAGAGAAGAGGGAAGGATCTGAGTGGATAGTGAACTGAAAATTGTATATTATGTCATAAGAGAGTTCATAACCTATGGTCCAAAGTAAATTTTAACCTATGCAGATTGGAAGAAAGCTAGACAGTTGTCAGAGAGAAGGCGGCCACGGCAGCACAAAAGAGGATGTCTGAATCACACTATTAAAATCTGGCCTGCTCCAAAACATATGGTGAATTAGTAGGTGTAAATAAGGAATGTTTGTGCTCAGAGAACTGTTGATGCTTTCAGGCAATTCTGAGGATCAATATGCTGTCAGATGAGGATGAGAACAGAGGAGGTATGCCAAGTATGCCTATGAATGAGACAAAGCTGAAACTTCTGCTTCCTCCTAAGAGCTGGTGAATAAACTCCAAGAGAGCATAAGGTAGCACTGATGTCCTTAAATATGTGAAGTGCTCCATCACTCCCACACTTATGTTCCTATGAAAGTTTTTCTGTTGTAGGCTCCCTACAAATAAAGGATAATTTTCTTTCTATTCTAAATATAGGGCATCCTCAACATTAACACAGACTTGTTTATGGGGAAAACATTTCCATGCAAGGAAAACCTGATCATCTGCAATACTGAACTGAATATTGGTAAATGTCAACAGGTCCAAACATTTAGGCTACACAGTAGAGGTGCAGTGATACATCGGTCTATATCGTATCACTGTTGATAAAAGGAAAATTGACATTATCAGCAATTGGCTTTTTTTTTGGCTGATGTGGCCGATGATGTCACAGATAAATGCTGTGTGCATGCGCAGCCACAGTGCAGCACACAGGCAGCCCAGAAAGCAACCCAGCAGTTTGGAGAGCAGCATCTAGCTGGTAAGTCTGATGTTGGGGGGAGGAAAGGGGTGTGGGGGGGCAGACTGAGGCCCCTGTGGTGAGAGAGGGAGTGGGGCTGGGCCAGGCACTGCCCAGCCAGGGTGGGACACAGGACATAGCCATGGCTCATCCAGGGGATGTTGGGGGTTGGGAGGCAGGTCTTACTGCTGCACTTATCCCCAGGGGAGGTGCCCCCTGCATCTGCATATGGGGCAAGGGCAAGAAGCCACTGCAATCTGGGGCCGGAGGGGGACTTGAGCCGGGGCTGTGCTCAGGGGCACGGGGGTGGGGGGCAGTGGCAGCACTGGGAAGAGGGTTTCCAGGGGGGAGGAGGGCTACAGCCATCCCAAAATCTGCCATAGCTCCTCGCTGCAGTGTCACTGCCACCCATCCCAATTCTAAACCTGAATTCAGAAGAAGATTCAAGCGGAGAATAGTGTGGATAGTTTGGAAGACTGGAGCTGAGGATAGTGTGGCGCCTGACTGTGCCATAATAATCAAAGCTGGGAAGGCTGCTAAGGCTAGAACTGTAAATCTATCTGATATACAAGTATACCCATAGAGGGAACTTACTAGGCTGAAAGAAGCTGAAGGCATTAGTTGAGAAAGCAGTACAAAGTTTAGTAACATGGTCAAAGAACAAGACAAAGTGATAGAAGTGCTGAGGAGGCGGTCTGGGACGAGGACAGGGTAGATAGTCATGTCGTATCCTGCTCGAGTGGTGCTGGGACTAGGGATTTTGGCTCCAGAGTAGAAGCTGGAAGCACCAAGCTGCTTCTCTGACAAGATTCAGAGGATCCAGGTGTCATATTGAATGTAAATATTTTGAATGCTTGTAATAGTTGTCCATTAGCCAGTTTAGAAAAAAGAGTAAGGTTTATCTTCTTATCTAGGTTCATTGTTTTACCTGGCCTTACAACAAACGTGCTTAAAGTCTTGGCTCCTCAGTCTCTTCTCTAGAGGCCTTTAACAAGTTATCCTAAGGACCAGAAAAATGACCCTTAAGTAAACATTCCAAGAGATCAAAACCCTAGATGCCTTTTGAAAGGGGGTTGTAAAAGAAAGGTCACCACAGTGGTATGGGAAAATCTTCCAAAGCAAAATTTAAGGTAAACTAAATGGTCAGCAGACAAATTCCATTGCGGAAGACAAACTGACCACCTAGCAAAAACCTGCTGAATAAGATCCAAGCCCAAATTTGAGAGTAGTGACAGGTTTGGGTAGGAGGGGCCCAAGACGGCAACTCACCCAATAAAAACTATAACCTACAGTCCCGATTTGGAGGTAACTTCACTTGCAGAACAACGAAGGAAGAATCGCAAGTGTAGGCCAGATCAGACTGATCACCTGAACCACCCTCTCCATGAACACAAATCTCTTAGTTCACACTGAAGCCGCAGAGCGCCCAAGGGGGACCGAAGGAAGGGGACTTGTTCCTATCGCTGCTGAGGCCAGACCATTGAACCATACTACTGAGGCCAGCACATGAATTGTACTACTGAGGAATGAAACCATAGTTAGGTGTTTGGCTTCTCGGAATTCTAGGATTATAAGTATAGTATGGTAATAACTTTTCTGGTTCAAATTATATAGCTAGTTGTAATTGTACTTGTTCTAAAGAAGTGCATTTAGAGTATTGTTCCATATATATAGTTATTGTGTTTTTGATGTTTATGGCATTTCTTAAAATAAAATTAAATTGTGTTGTATAAATTAAGTGTGAAATCATTGTGGAATTGTGCAATTAGCTAAAAATTTCCCTAGTCAGTGCATCAAATGAATCAGTAAGTTGTGTGGGATCTTCTCTATTCCATAACCCACTAGACACTCCAAGGTGTTTATTTTTTGTCTTAGTAGTTTGGAAGGGAGACAGACAGACAGTGCCAGAATTTAGGTGGTATCTTTACAGAGCCGTGACATACGGACTTAGGTAGGGGAGGTGATGAAGCATGCTTCTTTGAGGAACTGCAGACAAGGGACCTTCCTCAGAAGCTAGTATTCAAGCGATGACTCATTACCAGTCTCCATCATCTGCATAACACCAGTGACAGTCTCTGGCCCCCAAGGTGGAGAAAAAAAAACACCCCCAAAATTCTGGATTTTGTCTTCATTGGATCTCCTGGGTGTAAAAAACTTGCATATGAATCATTTCCAGGAATACGAGATTCTCCTACGTAATAAAGATACCTGGTATACACATTCAAAGTAGGCCTGGCACTACCACAACAGCTGAGAACAACATAGCACAGCTGAAACCCCAGAAAATGCAGAGAATTAATAATTATATCGTTTAAAAAGTAATAATAAGGACTCATATACCTATACACATGCAGAGAGGCCACTCTGATGTACTGTAATTATAACGTGTCAGAGCAGATTCAGTTAATTGAATCTGCTGGAGTGTGGCAATTACCATGCTCCAGCAGACACCAGCTGCCATTTTTCAGCATGGGGATGCTGGTACATGTGAAGATCTTGGGGTTTTAATGAGAGCAGCTCTTGGACCTGCTCTAATTAAAGTACCCCATCCCCCGCCTCCTCAAGCACATCTACAAATGCCCCTCAATTCTCCTTCCAAAACACAGGGAGAAGGTATAAGAGGACAGCCAGCAAGGGGAAGACAACCTGCACAAGATTTCCACTTTTGTTGGGCAGTTCAGTAAAAATCCAGGTTTATGAGCCTGCTCAAAAAAGAAATTATTAAAAATGTTTCTCTCTTTCTTTTTTAAAGAGCTATAAAAAATAGAAATAATATTTGAAGTGGAAAGCAACACTATTAAAATGAAAAAAACCTTTGAACAGAATATTTCAGTGTTTAGGTCGCAAGTACTCTGTTCTCTAACAATCAGTTCTACTTTTCCTCTAATTACTGATGTTTCTTATGTCAGACACATATTCATTTATAACCAGGTATACCGGTTTTCCCTGATAAAAATCATAAATTCTTGGATAACCCCCCCCAAATCTGTGATTAAAATGAAAGGCCACAATATTTATAGGTATCAGTTGAACACAATGTTTTATTGATATATTTACAGTTTTAAAACAAATTTGGAAGCTTACCAGGGCCTCAATCACTATAATACAATAAATTCTAAATATCTGTATACTTTGGCATTTGATTTTCAGTTTTTCATCATGGAAAAATCAGAACTGCTGAGACCACTCTGTATACCACAGGGAATTATGCCCAGAACAATTCAAAATTATGCACAGAAAAATTTTAAATTATGCAAAATAAACTAATTTTTTAAAAACAAATTAAACCAAACATCACGCTATTTGAGGCTCCTTTAGAAATATATGCAGGTACTTTGTATGGTTTGGGGTGGGGGTGGGGGATGTGTGTGGGGGAGGATTTGTGAAGGTATGGGTGAGTGTGGGTATGGGAGGGTGGGGTTTGTGGATGTGTGTGCAGGGTTTGCAGCTGGGTGTGAGGTTTGGCCAGCAGCATAACAGCAGTAGGCAGCAGGCCCTCAGGGCGCTCATGGCTGCAGCAGACAAAGCCCCTGGTGGTATGCACCTCTGGCTGAGTCCCAGGGCCTGCACATGCTGGCATGAAGCTAGCCCGGCCTGCTGGTACACGTGTTTGCACCAGACTGGGTTGGCTCTATGCCAGCATGTGGGGCTTGCGGTACTACAGGTGGGAACTGTGCACCACTGGGCCAGTATAGGGCTTCCAGCACTTCATGGAGGCATGGAGCCCACCTGGCCTGATGGTGTACAACCCTGTGCCTCATGTGCACCTTCCCACTCAGTACAATGGCATAAGGCTCCCAGTCTATGCACCACTGGGCCAGACCAGCCCTCTACATGGGGCATCCTGCAACACCTTCACACTCTCTTAGAGCCCACCCACCCGCCCTGCCACCACCTGCACTGCTGGCTCTTCCCACAGCCCCCAGCAGTCACCTGCATCCACCCCACAGGCCCACCCCCCTAGTTCCGCCAGTGCCCCCATCCCTAAACTGCAGACCCCTGTTTCCCTCCCCACCCCTTGCCCCCCACAGCAAACCCCACTTACCCCAAAGGCTCCAGGAGGGAAAGCGTGCCTGAGCCAAGCCTTGGCTGATGAAGTCTCAGGCCCTGTCCCTTCCACTTCTCCCTCCCACTCAGGGTAGGGGGCTTAGGGTTTGCCACCCTTTAGGCAAGAAGCTCTTGTAGGCTACAACTCTGCCAGTCTGTAAAGAGCTCTTTGCATACAGCAAGCAAAGCAAATATTACATAAAAATAGCCCATTATGACATTGTATGATCAGCCATTTTAGAGCAAGAAATCATTTCACAAGCATGGAGGAACACTTCAGAAATGAAGCTTGTGAATCTCTTTAGGATAATATTTATTTAGCACATATTCGTTGAACACTATGATCTATTAAAGTTACTATTGTGTTATGATAATATCTTTCAAAATAAATTATTAATATTGAAATTCTTACAAAATGTAAAGATTACTCAAGGTAAACTATCTTACATATCACCAGAGCTCCATTTCATTTTTAACTGCCAAATAGATTTAGCTCAATTTTGGTTATAAATTTCAATATACTAAATAACATACTTTATGCTATCTTCTGTCAACTGTCCATACAGTTTGTGAAGAAGCAAAAGCATATCCAGCAACTGACAACGCTAGCAGTCAGCAACAGAGGTCACAATCCAATGATGCCATGCTCCACACTAATCACTTCAGCTTCACAAGCTGAAAAAGTAATGCAGTTCTTTAATTTGCTAAGCAAAATATACCCCAAACAAAATATCACTGAATTATGAAAAAAAATTCTCAATCTGTGATTTCTGAAGCAAAACTGTGTTAATCAAATTTTCTGCAACAAAGATACAATTCACATAATCTGACAAAGAACAAACATAAAACTGCAGCTTTGGAAACAAGAAAATCTGACTGACATACAAGTACAACAGCTGTCACAGTAAGGAAACCAGCATCCATGTATAAGTGACAGAATGGAAATCAAGGTAAAGCAGGAACATTTACTGTCGCAGTGAAGAAATAACTATACTGTAAAAAGAGGAGAAAAGGGAAAGGATGGAAGAGCTCCAAGTCACCAGAGATTTGATTACTGAAGTCTTGTCTACTAACAAAGAAGAAGGGTAAAAATTTTCAAAAATGAAATCGGTGGGGCCTCTTGGTTCAACTTAAAGATTGTCCTGTCGGAAGACCTTTAATTCTTGTAGAACCTTTCTAGATTTTCATGTGTTTCCAACCTTATGACAAAAACAAATCCCACCCCCTCAGCTAAAGTAATGGACCACCATCCTCATGCGAGACTAAAATACAGAAAACTTATTTTAAGCAGGAATATCAGATTTGATTAAAAATAAAATCTATTTTTTTTATGTATTGTCAAGTTATTCCCATGCGCCTCTAGAGATTTCTAAGAATTATTAGAAAACACAAGTTTTTCAATGTTGTTCCACCAACACACACTTGTATACAAGTGAAAATAGCAGTCTCTGTTGTGTAGAAATTCTCCCACTATAACAATGGAATAAGATCATCCAGCCATTTCACAAAGGGTAATCAAACTACCAGGTAAAAAAAGTTCAATAGTCCAGTCCAGACTGTATTTGAAACAGTGGCCTCTAGGTAAAAGACTCTATAACTTCTTATCTCTTCTTGTTGACAGCCTGGATGAAGTCAGTTAACAAGTTAACTCTCTGTTTCAGAGAGTAACAGAAAAAAAGGCAGTTGGCAGCGAACAGCATTTGCAACAAACATACACTTTTAAATCTTTAAGTCAGAGATGGTCAGTCACAAAAATTATTGGACAAATTGCTATATTACATAAGTAGAGATTATATTATTTTAGACACTAAATTTTACTTTAAAAAGGTAGAGCAATTCAAAAAGCAGCAACAGCTCAGCAGTACTCCTCTCCTTAAACAAAATTAAGTCAGTTTTCTTCAAATGGCATATAGACATTCATCTATATACAGAAAAGAGCTAATAAGATATTTACTATTCTGGGAGCAGAGCAGAGATTGCTGGCTGACAAACTTTTAAAGAGGTGGTTATTTTACATCTTTAGTTTATAAAATACTGATTGCCATGAAACGTCCACTAATTTAAAAGTTTTGGTGAATACATAGTAAATAGGTAGATGAATTAAACAAAGGGGAGAAGAGAAACTGAAAGCAACAGACACTGCTGTTCTGTTACCCACTACTGACATTTGCTTAGATTCATCTTATATGAACTAATGGCTATTACTGAAACAAACAAAACCAAGTAATCTATTCAAAATTATGCAGAGACATTTAAGATATTAAGCAAAACTTGTCTAATGATTAGTATTTGCTTGAGAGTTCAACTAGCACAACAAACTTGTAATGCATTCCATAATATACTCTTCTGCAAACTTTATTTTGCCAGATACAGGGTGCATCTACATGAGACATTGCTGCACATTTATTTAGTACTTGTATACACAACTCTAGTTACTGTACATTTACTTAGTACTTCCTTATACAAGTATTAAAAAAATGCACAGTAAGCGGAGCTACTGCACAGTAGCGCTGGGAAACACCTTTTAAGTGATGCTACTATGCAATAGCCTAATACTACTGCAGTCAGTGTCTTGTGTAGAGATGCCTACAGCATATTAGCCAAGAAGTTTCACTGGGAGAAAACTTCAAACACATGCAATTATTAGTCCTGTCATCAAGATGATTTGGTAGCCAACCAGAATGAATGCTGAATAGCTAAGAGTTATGGCAACTTAATGTAGTTTTATGCTGTCTCCCATATGATGTTAATATAGATGGAGATACTAGCAGAAAGAGCAGCATACATACCAAGAGAAGACATAGGCAGGACAGTGTTGCACCTTGCAGACACAGGTGTGACTTTCCATGGCTACAGTTTATTTTGAATAATAAGAGGCTGAAAATAACCAGTAACTTGGTGATTTTCTATGAGCTAACGTGGGGTGGGCAAATCAAAACCTCGAACGAGTCTACTCCACTTTTATTACTCATCTTGTATAAAAGTAAAAATTCTCAATTCATGTTTCGCTGAATAATTTGTTTAAATTTACAAATGAAGCAATTTCTCTAATACAACTGAATTAAGATGTGAACTTAGGATAACTTTGTTTAATCACTAAGATTTACAGTGATCACTCACCATCACCACATGAAGATAAATATGCAAGTATTTTTAATACAAGTAATTAGAAATAAAATATAGGTAATATTCTAGCAAGTCCAAAAACCTTATTTTTGTTTTTGATGTAGCTACAGAGAACAAACATGGGCTACTTCCTATTATGAGGTGCACTGCAAGACAGTTTTAAATTACATATACAGATACATTACTTGAAGGCCAGTGCTGTTACTAAAAAAAAAGAAAAAGAAACAAACATCGCCCACTTTCCAAGCAAAATGTTACTTAACAGCTAAAAAATCTTCTTTGTTGTCAGGAGTGTACTTGGTAGCTGTGTTGGTCTGAGACAAAAAGACACACAAAAAACTAGAACTCTTGGTTCCAAAATGATACCTTTTATTAGACCAACTGGAAAATGGTAAGAAAATTCTCCTTTCAGGATCAAAGTCCCTTCATCAGGCTTAGGTTCTTTGTTGTCATACATTTTTGAGGAGAAAAACTGATATATAGAGATGAAAGTATTATAGAATATGGAGTAATAGCTTATACCACAGTACCATAGCATTTTCACAAGCCAGAGAAATATAAACTGAAGAAGCAATTGAGAGTGGTAAAGGATTTATAATCCAGAGGGGAAATCATTTTGACAACTTAACATTTATAGTCCTTGACCTTCTTTAAGATAGGTATAATGACTACACGTATTTCCACCTTTTCAACAGCTTTTCATGACAGCATTCTAAAAACTTTTTTCTTTACGCATTTCCATATATAATTTTAGAGACAATTAGCTATTCACAAAAGTACTAGCCATTTTTAAAAATTAAACCAAATCTCAATTAACAGCCTTTTTTTAGATTCTTTATAGGTATTTGATATTGAGAATAATGTAAAAAATTTTATTTTCTTGCCTAAATAAAAATGGATTTCGGGCTAACCACATGAGAATATTTGAAACCATGCATAACATCAAGCCTACATACTTTGTTCTGTATTATTTCATTTCAGAAAACTTAGTTTATATCTTGTTATTTCTTGTACAACTTTTGTAGCTAACTTGTACTCTAACTTGGATAATAACTCATGAGAACCCTTTTAGAAACTCCTTCTACCTGAACCAGGATATCTCTAGCACAAATATCTATGCTGAGGACAAATGTGAAAGCTATGTACCAAAGAGATGGCCATTAATGTAGCACTAATGCAAGCTTCAAATTTGGACAAATTCTCTCAGGAAACAAACACCAGCATGGATTATGACCATCAAGCTATTCTGCATTCAAAAAGAGATAGTTTCATAGTGTCGGAAGTGACCTGAGGAGATCATCTAATCCAACCCCATGTCGTGGCAGGAAAGAGTACTGGGGTCAAACAATAAACGAGATAATTTTATTAGGCACTAATTTTGCCTTCTGGATAGTTCCAAGTTGCAAAACCATACAGAATGTATCACAATATTCAAGCTCACATAGTAACAAAATGTAACTATAGCAAAGTTCATATTCAAGACATTCACATTACTTCCTTTGCTTCAAACAGGGAGGTAGGAATTTAAGCCTAAAAAACTAATATTCAACAGTTTTTTCCAATACAGCCAAAAATTCAGTACATCTTAAGTCAGGGCTATCTAACTTGTAAGGGGCAGGGGGTTGCACTCTGTGCAGGCTGCAATAGAGTAAGCCATAGACTCCCTTAGGCCACCACAAAAGGCTCCCCCTGCCACTTCAACTGTTCAGCTGTGGGCTCCTCTTTTGCATGGCACCATGGGCTTTCCTACCACTGCAGGCTGTTCCTTGGTACCCCAAGACAGGCACAGAAAGCAGAAGGTAAAGTGGGAAGGGGAAGCCTGAAGACCCAAGCTGCAGCAGCACCCAGAGTGATAGGGGTAGCAGTGGCCAGAGGCAGCCTGGTGGCTGCAGATTAACCCCACAAATGCTGCCAGTTGAACAGCTGTGATCTAAATGATAAAATATTATTACAAATGGAAGAAAGAGTGCCCTAACTTATGGTGCCATAATAATCTCTGCTAATACTTCCAGTTATCTTTCCAAATTTAATAGAATTATTTTGGTTTTACTGTGCAAGCCACAATTGCATTCAAATATTAGATCGAGTCCATTACATCAACTATATGAGATTAAATGGCAATGTAGTCCGTCATCAGGATACTGAAGAGACTGCAACCTATTGCTTGTTAATAATCTATTACACTATAAACGTAGTTGTTAGCATGCGTCCTACTCTTCCCTCACCTTTTAAATAATTGAATGCATACACTCACAGAAAACTATACCTCTTCACAATAATCTTATCTAAAGCCAGACACATGCTTGTCATTAGTGTGCCCAGTGGGAGCTTCATGGCTTATTCATACTACTGCACAGGAATAAATGCACATAAAGTATTTAAAATGATTTTTGCAATAGAAGGTTTTGATGTGGTCATTCATGGCCATGTGAATTCTGTGTCATGGGGTGGAAAAATTAAGAAGGGATTGTTGTACTGAATAATATAAAATAAATCTAGAAGAAATGTTAGGAGAGCGCTCAATAAATCCATGCACAGGGATTCCCAGGATCAGGCCCAGGAAAAGAAGCCACTTAAGTAGTAACACATGCAATACAGGATTTTCTAAGAACAAAAAAAAACACCTCACTTCCATTGAAGTCATATTTTCATTATTAAAAATCTTTAAAGGTAAGTAAATACTTTCTATCCTTACCCCATTTCCCTGTTGTGCCAAATTTAGAGCTCTTGTATTGTATTTTTTGTCTAATAGTCAATATAGTTTTTTCTAACAGTTACTAAAGTATGCCATTAATTTAAAATTTCCATTTTTATATAGATGACAAAGATTTATACTTTATAGATTTATATAGATATATATATCTATATAAAATATCATTTTATATATATATCTATCTATATATATAAGATATATATGAGATATATAAGATAAAGATTTATACTTTTTATATAGATAAAGTAAAAAAAGCAGGGGATATAATTTTTACAAACCTGTTTTAGGCAATAATTTAAATAATATTTTAAAAAAACTAATAACAATTGTGAAGACATTTATACAGTGAAAGGATTACCTCATCAACATACATGGATACTGAACTGTGTGAAACATAATGGTTAGATTGGATATAATATAATTCATACTTAAGACAGAAAGACCTCTCCAAGAATTATCTTACTACACTTAACAAAATTATGCAAATCATCTCCTGATTATAAAATAAAGTTGTATTTCAATTAATTTGTCATACATTATTTTTCAATGTGTGTATTTGTATGAAATGCAATTTAATCTCTTAGTCCACTGACAGGATCTGACAGAGTAAGCTGCAGCCTATGACAGCTCATTCTCTCTGAATGAGCGTTTCTAAGGCACCTATTCCTAAACTGTGAGTTACAACCACAAAAGGGGTTGGAACATCAACAGATGGGGTGGTGATAAACAGGGATCCAGGTTTTCCATTTGCTGTGGGAAAACGTGGATTTTTTCCTTTAAAAGGAGAAAGGCAATGTGGCTGGGGGGTGTTGGAGGGGACCACATGAAATTTCTGCGCCCACAGTGGGGTGCAGGACAGCAGCTAGGCCAGGCCAGCTCCCCAGGAATCACCTCCACAGCCTAGTGGGAAGGACCCAGCACAGGAGGGAGCACTGCACTGCCACGGCTGCCAAAGTGAAGTGCTTGCAATGGCACAGAGTTGTGCCCCTGCTGTTGCTGGGCAGCCACAATCAGAGTTGTGCCTCAGCTTGGTGGCCATGATGCCATGGCACTCCCTCCCATGTCGGATCCTGCTCACTGGGCTGCAGAGCCCCCAGGGAAGGGAGCATGGCAAGGAGCCTGAAGCCTGCAGCAGGCAGCCCACATCCTTGCCACAAACCCTATAGCCTCTGCTCTGGCCATACCACCTGCAGGGGAGGGCACGGAGGAGTGGGGGCAAAGAGCCAGGATCCGTGCTCCACTCCAGACATTACAGCTGCTGCTTCCCACAGGTGGCAGGCCACAGAGGTGGCTGGGGGGAGAGGCTGCAGGTCAGGAGGGGCACATGAAGGATTGGGGGCTGTGGGTTGGGAGTGAGGGGCCAAGCTGAGGAAATGGGGTCATACTGAAAAAAAGTTTGGGAAGCACTGCTCTAAGGTGCCACCCTGCCCTGCCTTCTCTTTTACTTCAGAATTACACTACTAGCTACCTTTCTCTTGAATCTTAAACAATGGTTACTTATTCAACAGCAATAAAATCAAATTCACTTTTCCTCTATAAGGAATATGAAAGATTAGTTTAGATTAAAATTGTTGACAAAAGCTGAAAATGGAGAGAATTAAAAACTTAATATCTGGCAGATAGAATTCTCAGAAGAATTATAAATAGAGTGTTTTAAATCCAAACTTTGAACAGTTGCAGATGGAAGTTTGATGCAATTACCTGCAACATCAGCTCACAGTCATCTCTTCCAACAAAAATCATTTCTCGTGGCAGCCTGTGGCGGGTGCCTCCGCTGCTCACCAAAAACCAGGATGTTAAGCTCATTTTCTGCTTAGCTGCTAAGTCCTTGACAAAGCTACGTCATCCTGAAGCAAAAGAGAGAGAAATCTATTTAGTTATTTTTAGCTTCAGCTCCTATTCAACAAGCACTGTGATAAATGTATACAAAAGTCTGAAAAACCAATTCTAACATCATGTATAGCTCCCAATGGACTGAATCCAGATATTACAGGAAGTGACAGGCAATTAAATTTACATAAAATCTGAGGCTTTTTCATTCAACTAGGCACCTTCAATATTGCAGATGTATGCCTGTTCAAAATAAATCTGTAGCTATTTAAATACACGCGTTGTCAGAAAGCTTTTAACACTTAAATGCTTATTACCAATCAAAGTAATGCTTTTATAACACATCACCACCGTCACCAGTACGTAACACTGTATATATTTATCTGTCCAGAGAGATTAAACAAAAGTAGCTTGTGTGTCTGCCCCAAGATAAAATCCACCTCAGCATAAAACAAGACCAGAATTATTTCTCAAAAAGATATGTAAAAACTGAAAAAAAATTACAGGAAATGTAAATTCTGGGGGGTTTTGTGATTATATTTTTCCATGGAGTGTTTTTTGTATTTAGATATCATTTCTTTTCTTCAAGTATGTTACATCTAAAAGTAGATAAAGGCATTTTAAAAAGCAAGATATGCAAAAAGCAGCAAAAGGTATACAATATGGAAAAAGTTGAAAGTCTTGAAACATAATTGCCAATGATTCTTCTACCAACATTTTTACTATAACTTGATTTGTCAAAAGAATATGGGCTTTGGGATCTTAAGTTTCACTGGATGTAAAACATACATGCTATGTACCTACCTTTGATCTCTATAGTGCATAAACAAATCTACTCTGACTTTATCATACGAACATCCTACAAGTCAAAGTTGTGACTGTTTTTGGCACTTAGCCCAAAAATGTTGCTAACCCCTGGGCTACAGGTTAGATTTCATAGACATTAGGGCTGGAAGGGACCACCTTCTGCCCAAAGGGTAGACAGTCAGCAGGGGTCAAATGATCCCAGCAAGATAGGCATCCTGAGTAGGTGCCTACTCCACCTCTGGTGGGAGTTTATTCCAGGCTCTGAGGACATTCTTGAACCCCTCCACATCCTTTCTGAATTGCGGAGCCCAGAATGGGACATGGTATTCTAGCTGTGGTCTTACCAAGGCTGAGTAAAGTGGAGGATGACTTCCAGGGTCTTGTTTGAGATGCATAAGAAGATGCAGGCCAGAGGTTTGCCTGCTTTGCCGGCTGCAACATCACATTGGTAGCTCATGTTCATCTTGTGATCAATCATGATCAAGTCTTTTTCAGACACAGTGCTAACTAGCGTAGCACTGCCCACCCTGTAAGTGTGGTGTGGGTTCTCTCTCCCAAGGTGGAGCACCTTGTATTTCTTGGTGTTGAATGCCATCAGGTTTTGATCTCCCTACCTTATAAGCCTGTTGAGGTTGGCCTGCATTGCTAGCCTATTCTGTGGGACAGCTGCACTTCCCCATAATTTGGTGTCATCACCAAACTTTGCCAGTCTGTTTGTAACACCCAAGTCCAGACCATTTATAAACGCATTGAAGAGTACAGGTCCAAGAATGGAGCCTTGGGGGATGCCCTTGGTTACAGGGCATCAAGTTGATTTGATTCCAAGAACTATCACCCTCTGGGTCCATCCACGGAGGCAGTTCACCACGTCATCAGACCGCGAAATTGTCTAGGCCACAGTTCCCCGATTTTTCCATATGGACATAATGGGACACCAAGTCAAAGGCTTTCTTGAAGTCCAAGAATATGATATCTACTTCTTCTCCTTTCTCCATGTGATGCATCACCTGGTCAAAGAAGATCAGGTTGGGCAGATGAGATCTGCCCGACATGACGTGGTGTTGGCTCTCTCTCAGAATATTACCTTCTGTTAGTTGGCAATGGTTTCTGTAATGATTTTTCCAGGAACTTTCCAGGGCTGAGGTCAAGCTAATTGGCCTGTAGTTCCCTGGATCTTCCCTTCTCCCTTTCTTGAAGATAGGCACCATACTGGCCCTCTTCCAGTAGTCAAGCACCTCGCGCGAGTGCCATGAATTCTTGAATAGCCTCGCCACAGGCTGTGCTATAAAGTCAGCTAGTCCCTTTAGCACTTTTGGGTGCATTCCATCTGGGCCAGCTGATTTGTGGATGTCCAACCTCTTAAGATGCGTTCCTTTACAAGATCAACGGTAATGGCAGGTGCAAGTTCACCCTTCCCCTCGTGATCCTGCCTTTTGTCAGGCAAACTGATCCCACTGGGCTGATGGAAGACCAACATGAAGTAATCATTAAGAAAACTGGCTTTTTCCTGTGTCAGTTAGCAGCTGCCCTACCTGGTTTAGTAAGGGTCCAATGTTACCCTTGCTCTTTTTCCAACTTCCCACCTATTTGAAGGACTTTTTATTGTCCTTAATTTGCCTAATCAGTTTGAGTTCCATTTCAGCCTTGGCTTTCCTAGTTTGCTCCCTACAAGTGCAGGCTAGTGCTGAGTATTCCTCCTTAGTGATGTCTCCCATCTTCCATCCTTTATAAGGTTTTTGTTTGTTTTTTAGGTGCAGAGTCCTTGAGATCCCTACTGAGCCAAGGGGGTTGTCCTGCTCTTTTGCAACTTTTTCTGTGGGTTGGAATGGACTTCCTTTGTGCCTCAAGGATGTAATCCTTGAGGAGTGATCATTCATCATGGACATTCCTCCCTGTCAGACTGTGGTTTCTCAGGGCCTGAACAACTAGCCTCCTGAGCTTGTGGAAGTTGGCCTTTCTAAAGTCAAGGACTTCCATATTGCTGACTTGCCAGCTTTGTGGTGAATAGAGAAAGTGATCAAATCATGATCACTGTTCTCCCAGCCTCCCCTTGATTCTCAGATGGCTGACTAGATCATCTCCTCTGGCCAGTACTAGGTCCAGCAGCGCCTTTCCCCTTGTCAGTCCATGGACTTCTTGAGACAAATAAAGTTCGTCAGTGTATGTTAGGAAGCACTGTGACCAATTGGATTTGGCTCAGTGCTCTTCCCATGAGGTGTCCAGGTAGTTAAAGTCGCACACAAAAACCATGGACTGAGAGGGTGCAGCCTCAGGCAATTCTCTGGAAAACTCATGGTCAAGTTCTTGCTCTTGATTAGGAGGCCTATAGTAGACTCCTACCATTATATCCACTTCACTATGTTTGCCCCATATTCTTACCCAGAGGGCCTCAAACTGCCCTCCTTGGTTGCCAAGCTCCACCTGTAGGGAAGTATATTACTCTTTCATGTAGACAGCTACACCCACGCCCCTTCTTGCAACACAAACATTTCTGTATACAAAGTACAGCCATCTATACCTGTGGTCCAGTTATAGGTAGAGTCCCACTAGCTCTCCATTATCTCTATGAGATTGTAATCGTTACTCTTTAAGAGTAGGGCCAACTCCTCCTGTTTGTTGCCCACATTCCTGGCATTTGTGTAAAGGCAAGTGAGCTTGCCCTTGGCAGCCCTCAGCTTCCCTGCACTCCTGGAAGAGCCCTGTCCCTGGGGTGGGATAGGAGTTTGTTTCCCTGTACAGCCTGACTTAATGGTTTGGTAGCTGATGCTTGGTGAGCTTGCACCAAAGACCATATGCCCTTCATAAATGAACTTGGCTATAATCATCAGTCTTATAAAAAGGAATTCAATGGTGAAGCCTTGGAGAAAAAAATAAAACATCCAGCATTCCAAGTCTATTGTTAAGAGAGGGAATCAACCAGACAATAGGCCAATCTGATAACTATGTTCCTTTAATTGGACTCCCATTCAAAAGAAACTTATTTTGATTTGTTTGTATTTTATTTCATACAAGTACGGGCAGTGCTCACACTTACAACAGAATTAGTTCCTGAAAACCTAATCTTAAATTGAAATGTTGCAACTCAGAACCAATTTTCTCATAAGAAACAATGTTATAAATGGGGGATTCATTCCCCAACCAAGGCCCAATACCCTATTTTCACCAACAGTACCCCAGAATTTTGTACTTGAACAGTTATAGATGAGTAATACAGCTACATTAATGTATTTATATTGTAAATAGCGATCATATTGATTTGGAAGGACTTCTTTGAGGTGACTGCTGGATTTTTGAAGGGCTCTTGGCTGGAGTCTTCTCACGAGTCTTGGCTATAGGTTCTTCTGGAGTCTTGTTTGCTTTCTTAAAGAAAGTCTCCAAGGAAGTATGGACAGATGTTCTCCAGGGAGATGGGCAATGCAGTGAACTTGTTCACTGGCATTGCATCAGAACAAGTGTTATAAAGTCAAAACTGAGGTCAGAAAATTGAAACGGTGTCAATTTATAAATGTTGTAAGTGCAAAATGTTGTAAGTCGAGAACTGCCTGCATGAGACAGTGAGCTCAACCTCATCAGCAGAAAAAAGTTTGTCTAGGGACTAGGGATGCGAACAGTTAAACAATTAATCATTTAGCTGATCAGCTAAGTGAAAACTGGCTCTAGCTTAATGGTCACCATTTAGCCTGGGACCAGGCATAGTCCGGGAGGGAAGGGAAGCCCTATAGTGCCACAGCAGTAACTGGAAACCCTGCAGTGCTGGCAGGCGAGCCTGAATTTATTTATTAAGTTGCTTTCACTGAAAATCCTGGATTTCATGGATTCTGCAAAACTGTATGTTGAGCAGACCCCATTGATATCAGATTGTAAAATCACCTGCATGATAATGAAAATGCACTCTAATTTCTAAAAAGAACCACCGCCAAGATTAATATGCAACTGCAGAAGATGAGAATGCCAACACTGATTAATGAAGGAACTTTAAACAAGGAGAAGCGGGATGATCTAAACTGAGAAATATTTATCACTGATGATGACAAATGAAAATAAGAATGAACTAAGTTAAGGAAGAACATATCAAAAGCACACCTTGGCAGATGCTAAAAGATGAAAGAGCTAGTCGGAGCACTATATTTTTTCATGCCAATCAATCTGACTAAACAGGATAGAATGCATCAATAATCTCTTTCCCACCCTCTCTATATATGCTCATGATCAGATCTGAAGGTTTAAATAAAAGTGTTAAAGATGTTCCAACACAAGTATTTTTACCAATAGAATAAATGTGCGACATGCATCTTCTGTATACGAGTACTTTTCATTTATTTATATTTCAAAATACAAGTGTTTCTAATGAATGTTCTCCTACTGAATACATTGGATGTGTAGCATCTTACTGAATAAGAAAATATGAACACTGATAATTTCACACTGAAACAAGCATCTTCAGACAAAGCAACTTCACAAATAATATAAAGAGATAACTTCAAAGCTTATTGTTTAATTCTCTGTGTACAAAACAGTTTATGCATGGGGGGTGAGGGGAGAATATTAACCTGAGTTTACATTCCAGCTTTTAAATTGTACATTTTCATGTTAGGGATACAACCATACTGTATTCATAATCCGGAGTCCCCTGTTCAACCCATTTCTTATAACTACTGATGTTTACATCAGCTTACCTCTGTAAAAATATATTTTTGTTCTCTTGCTTTTATGTGAATATAGATATTCAGTAGAAATTGGCAAATGATAGTTTTATTATAAAAAGTTTCAATCCAAATACCAGAATTACTCTGTATACTAAGATTTTAACATCACTAAGAACAAAACTGATTTTGATTTTCCCAATACAGAAAAGTAGGTCAGCAGCAATCATGTCATGAAAATTAAGCAAATTATAAAGTCTGACAGCAAACAGATCAAATTATCTAAAAAAAGATGGCTGTTGAATTTGAAGCAGCAATGGCTGCATTGTGACAAATCAACCCAGATACATATTTTATTTTAAAATATTCTTTAGAATAAGCTAGCATCTTTGATCAACACTAGTACACAGACAATTTCTGCATATCAAAACTAAAGAGTTAGAAAGCAGTAGCAATAAATATTTAAGTTTAGGGAACTGATTTGTACGACAATTCTGCTTTATGACTATATTCTTTATGAGGCCCTTTTAAAAACAATTAACATAGACTGTTTCATAAAAGGTTTTAGTGCTTTTGGTTCTGTATTGTACCTGTATTATTACATTCTAACAGACAAATGCCTTGCCTGTAATGGGAAAAGTAGGATTTTAAAAGATTTACAAAGAAAGTATAGAGTAAAAAGTGAGAGTCTCACTTTTAACACACTCCAATGTTTTTAAATACTAGAAGTTATCTGATTCTTGAGCAGAATCCACAAATACATGTTGAACCTACTGTATATCGATTCTGAGTTCCAACGTGTAGCTGTTGTGCTTTGAATTCAGGACAGGATAGCAATTTAGTTCTGAATTTCATTCTTTCATCAGTTCAACTTAATCAGCTTAAGTGGAGAGCTAAAAAAAGCTAAGTTATATTATTATGCAGAAGTGAACAGAGTCATTTTCACTCAAATTCTTAGTAACTGCAACAAATGTGGCAATCTTCAACTAAAAACTGCACTTGGAATCTTACTTGTATTTGCATGTTCAAATAAAGGACATTCTACTTAGGTAATGTGCTTCATTATCCCTTTGCTACAGCAGCAAAGGAAATTGCTACAATGAAGCATTATAATATTTCCTTTAAATTAACACAATAGTTCTAAGTAAAGACTTACTGAGTTTTAGAAGAACAATTTAAATTTGGGGTTCACTAAAAGAATCCTGTCAAATTGCCATATTCAATTTCTCAGAAATTTCTTGATATTATTAAACACATTCTAGGTCTGGGGAAGAAATGGTGTTTTATTGTTGAAGAACTATGGATTTTGGAAATTACATTCTACAACATGTTAGCGTCATTAAATTTATTGCACTCACAGTTGTGTCAAGCAGATGATGCAGCAGCTGAGAAACTGTACACATCATCCATGTAACATAATTAAACTCTCAAAACTGGAGCCCTCTGTTCTGAAGCCAAGAGTTAGGGGTAACAGCTCAAATACACATACAGCTGCTTTGCCAAGATGGTCTTGATATGCTAAGCTGATTTCACTGTAATCAAAAGTTTTAAATTAAATTATTCCTTAATTATTAAAAAGTCAGACAATGATGGGTCTAATTTTTTTATGGTTGACTGTAGCTAGCAATAATCAAGTGCCTTTTCCAGCAACAAAGAAAGTTGCCCTATAAGGGATAAACAAAAACAAGAAAACAGGTAAACACATGCTAAGTCAGAAGTATATGTATAACCATGCTCAGTGATTTCCAATAGGTTGACTTATGTGCTCAAAATTAACAAACATGAATAAAGGCTTGCAGAATGGAGAACTGTAATTCATAGCCTTTCTTAGATTGAATACTAGTAATAACATTTTGTAAAGGAAACTATTAAAACACAAACTCTAAGAAATGTGATTAAAAATTCATTTTGTAACCAGTTAACATTACACCAATGCGTACAATTACTGGCAGAGCTGATAATACTGTGTATTGAACATTTCCATCTTTTAAAAAGATACTGTGTTTCCAAGTGCTTAAAATCTGACACAATTTTTCATGTCATGTTTGCCTAAGGCTACTGTATTTTGGAAAGTTTCAACTAAACTTTCAGTCATTTCTGAAAATGGTATTATGGGAAAATATGATATTTTACCTACATTGAAAAATTCTTATAACTGCTCTGAAAATGTCTAATACCCCATACTTTTAAACAGAAGCCTGAAATTTGGCTGGTAACCCTAGTGTTTGGGCTGTGTCTTTTGCTGCAATCCCTCAGAAAAAACTGTCCAATTTTGCTATGTGATGAATCCTGAAAAAAAATACTTGCACATATTTAGTAGATAAATGGCTGAATTCTCTAAAGAATCAGTCTTTATCAAGTACGCTCCATCTAGGGGTTTCCCTACAATTGCAGCACTTGATTGCTATGGTGCCAGAAAGAAAAGGGAGACTCTTTAGGCAGTGTTCCCAATTATTCTGCTGCTGAAGAGCACTGGCAACATGTTGAAGGGGACAACACATGCCCCATCTCTTCCCTCGCCCTGGATGGTGCTGACAGTGGCACACAAGGCTGTGGCCTAGTCAGAGCCAGGGCCTAGTAGCAGCAGGGTCAGCAACAGTTGGTGGTGTGATTTCTGCACTGGCTGGGGGGTGCAGGGCTGCAGCCTGGTCAGAGCCAGTGCCTGGCAGCAGCAGGGGTGCTGGCATGGAGTTGTGCCTTCCCACCCACAACATTTGTGTCACCAAAACTGAAGAGGGAACTTCTTGCCTCAAACTTAAAGGGAATATGACCCTGACCAGAGATGTTACTAGATTAGAAGAGGAAACCTTTGCAAGGAATGAAGAAAGATGGAGATGGCGTCCAGAGTTGTGTAAAAGAGGCAGAGCTTGGGAAAAATCAGAGGCAGGACTAGTACAAATGTGTGCAACTAGCATGTACCTCCCTTATAATTTGGATTTGAATCAACCTCTCGAATTTTTTTGCTCTCATAAATGCCTGTGAAACCCACTTGAAAAATGTGTCTGTTGTTATGTGCCTGTCCATGTCCCACAGTGACTAGTCCACAAAGAATGACAATCTAGTTGCTATCTGTTGCTCATCAGCTCAAATGGCATAGGATACTATGGATATAATGGTCTCAACCCATACAAGTTACATGCTTGTCGTTAAGATTTCATACAGTGGATTTTTTCCTCCAGATTCCAGATCTGTCAGTTCTTTAAAAAAAGAAATCTAGAAACTTACACAAAAATATGCTCGAAGAATATTAAGGCTACACAGTAAGGCATTCAAAACAAGGTGCTTGTGCTAGTGCTTGTGCCAGTGTAACTTGACCCTTTAAACATAAAGATTACATGTTATATTATCCACAGGATCTCTGTCTCATTAAGTGGACAGAGTACATTTTACTCAGTGAGTAACAGTTCAGTGTTTTATTTTTTCTTATCAATGTGTGGCCCCTTATTATGTTTTTATTCATGCTCTGAATTCTGAATTATTAATTTCTCCACGTATTTTCTACCATATTCAGCACTGTAGCATGTGATTGCTTCATAAACATTAATAAATTTGTCTTCACACCAAATAGGAAGATGGAGATGGTATTTAACCCATTTGTAAAGTGGGGTCTATACAAGAAAATGAAAATAAAATTTTGAGTGCCCAATATAAGAGGCCAACAATCTACTTTTCCAGAGTATCTAGACATACATAGAACATGTGTTCAAAGAACAGAGCCTGATAATTTCAGTTGCAGCTCTAGCACTCAGCACTTTTGCAACTCAGGCCCTGATCTCAACAACAATAAGGGATCGCATGTAAAGAGTTTGGTTTAAGTGAAATACCTTAAATCACATGGGAACTCTTCACAGGGGCAGAAACTAACTTCATTTTCAAGGACAGCATTCACTTATCCTAACCAGAAGACCACTTTTGTCTTCCTGTGCTTCTCTGTCTCATTTATTGGATACCTTCCAAATGCTGCAACAAATGAGACTGCCTTACAAATAGCCTCCTTCACTACGCAGCTCCAGCTACCAGCTAATACCCAGAACAGGTTCACCACCCACACAAAGGAAAGGATCATTGAAAAAAATAGCACGTGATCACATAATTAAAGAATTAATCATAATGCTTGCATATACAGGGGGCTGAATTTAAGTTGCCAGTGCAAAGCCATTTTGTGCACATGGCTTTCCAGCCTTAACATTTAAAAAACTCTCAGACTTGACAGTTGCTTCCTGAACACAATATTTTACTGGAGAGACAGTGGTTCCTTTTTTATTTCCTCAAACCAAGTCTGTCCAGCTGGTAGCCCACCACTTCCTCATCCTTTCCCCCCATATCCCTCCACCACAACCCCTTTTTCTTCTGTGGTGGCTGAGGAATTTGAGGAAGGGCAGCATGGGGTGGGAAAGGAGGAGCTCATGCTGCCCATAAGCCAGTACATGCTGCCCATATGCATCCTGGAGAACCTGTGCTGCATGCAACCCCCAAGGAATGCAGCCCACATGGTGTACGATTAGTGAGTGGTGCAATGCGTGGCCCCTGGCTGCCCCTTTTCTACTTAACTAATAGTACTACAATCTTTAATGATATGGATTCAAAGTAGAACCTGGGAACTCTGATTTACCAAACAATAGATTACATTTTTGAATGAATTCTGTAAGAGTTCTACTTTTAAAAGGTAATAACAACAGGAATGACTCTAGACTAGTTCAAAAAACGAACATATGAACACAGCACTAAGCTGGTTTAACGGTGTTAGGGATCCAGTAAAGCAGACACTGCTTAGGTCTGCAACTTATTTGAGCAGCACAGATAGGTATGTGTGGGAGACCTGAGTTACCTATCTACCTAGGTCATCCATGCAATCCTATTGGTTACTTAAGTGTTTTAGCCAGCCGAAGCTCCAGTCCTGCCTTGGCCTGCCTGATTCCCTGCAATAGTGCGCCAGGGAGGTATATGCCTCCTTGGTGGCTGTCCCCCTGCTTCCACTGCCTATAAATCTTTCTTTGCTCCCAATCTTTCCTGGAGTTGCCTGTTCAGCCAAGGGGGCTTTTTTTTAACCCCTTACCCCCTTTCCTGTGTAAGGAGATAGATTCCTTATGTGCCCCAAGGATCACTCCCTTGAGAAACCTCCAACACTCCTGGACCCTCATTTGCTCAATGCTCTAGAGTTCCGCCACCTCACCTACTAGCCTTCTAAGTTTACTAAAGGTGGCCCTTCTGACGTCTAACACTAGCCTCACTGCCCATTTTCCCACCCTTCACTGGACAGCGAACTCTACCAAGTGATAGTCATTATCTCCCAGGTTACTGTGTACTTGCAGGTTCCCCATGAGATCATCCCCTGTTGCTAAGAACAGGTCTAGCAAGGCACTACACCTGGTGGGACTGGACACCACCTGGGTTAAGTGGAGGTCCTGCACACAGTGTAAGAACCACCATGAGTGGCTTGTTTTGGCCGTCTGTTCCTCCCAGCAGATGTCTGGGTAATTTAGATCCCCCATGACCACTGCCTCCCTCGCCTGTATGGCATCTGAGAGCTGCTTGGAGAAAATCTCATCTAGCTTGTCACCCTGGTGAGGAGGTCTGTAGCAGACCCCCACTACCAAGTCCTTTTCTCCTGGCCCCCCCTGGATCCTGACCTACAATGCCTTGGTATTCTCCTCCTCTACCCCTGCCTTGATGATGGAAGATGTGTACTGCTCCTTAACATAGAGAGCTACGCCCTTGCCTTTTTTCCCTACTCTATATCCGTTTTTCCAATTGCTTTTTACCCCATGATACATTATATAAAATTCTGTACATTGTGGAAGCAACAGAGAAAATGAATGAGGGCAACTGATGTTATCAAATTTGTCAAAGTCCTTCCAGTGACATAATGCAACAGGTACACTTTGGCCCCCTCTACACATGCAGGTAAAAGTGCAATGTCACACATGTGGCATGTCATGAGGCATGATCACATGAAACCCAGGCTCCCCCTGCACTGGCAAGAAGCAAGCATCTGCTTCTAGGAGCCCCATGTATCTGACCTAAGGGGTTCCCAGCCAGGGGGTAGCCTTACTCCCAGGGCCAGAGGATCACTCCTGCAGCAATCCTGGGGATTGCAACTGTCCCAGGGGCTCAGGGGTTTTACACTGGGCACGGTGCACCCCTCTGGCTGGGAGCCCCATCAGCTGACAGGGATCTTAGCCACAGAGAAGAAACTGCTACACACACAAATTAAAGCTTGACAGCAACCAGCTACAAAGTCAGCACACATTTTTGAGGTCTAACTTTACAGCTAGTTAGAACTTTTTATTTTGACAGCTATTTTGCATGTGTAGCTGGTATCTGGGTAATTGTGCAAATTAACCAGTTAATTGAGCAATACCTGTAATGTGTAGAGGAGACCTTTAAGAGGGCATTATAAGCCTTTGCTATAACTATAGTTATAGCTTAACAGTCATCATATTTGTAGATCATAGCACAACACTGGTTATAGCATGATGCAGACTTGGCAAAAATACGTTTGACCTCTTCTACCCTCTCCCTTTCAAATGGATTTGGATCTTTTCACTGTTAATTCCTAGTAGCCAAGCCCACAGACGTACTCATTTTGGATATAAACCAAGATATTTGTCTTAGGAAAAATGGAATAGGTCCATGTTAAAAAAAATTGTAACTGCATACACTTATTCTACAAAGCCATTAGAGGCTTAAAATTTTACTTTAGTAAAAAAAAAAATCAGTTTGTTGTAGCCAGTGATTCTGCACTGGTAACACATAATGAGTGTGGCAGCTAGAGCCACTTATAGGAGCCAGGGGCTCTGGGAGCCTGCTCCAAGAACCCCAGCCCCAGAGAGGGGACCCTGAAGCACACAGGGAACTCACCTGAGGAGAGGCAGGAGCCAGAAAAGGAACAGTGTGCAACGTCTCTGCATCAGCTTTTGAACCGGCTGTTAATTAGGATTGATGGAGCCTTGCTGATGACATCAGCCTCAGGTGCCACCACAGGAAGTTTAAAAACCCCAGCAGATGCTGGACAACAGAGGAAGCAAGTGGAGACTAGCCAAGGTGTCCCAGAGGCATCCAGGCTGCAGGTTGCTTCCCCAGCATGCTGTCCCCTTGGGAACACTCATAGGGGCAAGAAAAACAAGGCAGAAAATGCTTCCCTAGCTGGGAGTAGCCCAGAGTGGAAGCCATGGGAAGGCGGTTTGCCTTCTTATTTTATATTTTTTTTTTTGTATTTTATTGTTTAACGGGGTTGCCTACCAGAAACGGGCAGAAGATAACACCACTGAAACCCTCCTCATTACATTTTGACATCAAGGCATGGCAGATAATTGAGAGAGCCTCCCTTTAAGTGCCAGGCAGTACGCCCAACACAAGAGCTATCACTGCAGGGACCCTTCGTCACAATGAGGTAATACTTAGAGGTGCACCGATATATTGGTTGCATATTGGATTGCAACCGATAACAGGAAAATTAATATTATCAGCAGCTGCAGCATGCATGCAGCCAGGAATGCAGTCTGGCAGCTTGAAGACCAGCATCCTGCCAGGAAGTCTGCAAGAGAGAAGAGGCATGGGGGAGAAGATTGAGGCCCCTGTGGTGAGGGAGGGAGGCAGTAGAGCAAAGCCTTAGCTGGGATGATATAGTTGGGGATGGTTCTGTTTTGAGCAGGGGGTTAGACTAAATGACCTCCTGAGGTCCCTTCGAATCCTAATTTTCTGTAATTCAATGATCATTGTTTGAAGATCTCTGAAAACTTGAGCAGATGATGCTGTTTGACTTGGAGATCTGTCTTTGTGTATATATTGCATCAATTTAATATAGTATCCTACACCAATTCAGTTAGGTTAGTAGTACTCTTCCATACCCTTATGAATTATTTGAGTGGCTAATGATAATTTCATTTAAATGAGATTTGATACTAAATTGACAGGAGTCCAAGTTTGTGTGTGTTTGAATGCATCTGTCTACACAGTGTTTAAAACTGGAGCCTCCATCTTAATTGGGACTGCAGATGTTACTGGAAAACAGTTCCAACAAATAACAAATCAAGTCTTGGTAGGGATAATGAAATGTGTTAAAGAACTTTAATTTAATCCTATTTAATTAATTTATCTGGCCATAGAAAACCTACAAATTATATAAATCTCTCTTGACAATGTCCTTACATTATTTTCATTCCTGATTTTAAACAAGGGCATTGAAAGAAAGGTTCAACATGTGGAGACCTGATTTATAGCAAAAATATTCCAGATATGAAGCCAAGACAACAGGAAGTAGCAATATAATCATAGCCCACAGAGATCCTTCTGCATAGTCACATCTCAGAACTGACCTGTACCCACACAAATATGTCTATGAACACATCTGTCAGCATCCACTGCACCCATCTAGGTCTCTCTGTATGAAATAGTTCCCTTTTTGTGCATTTTTTTAAAAAAGTGCTGTTTCACTTCTGTTTCAAAAACTCACTGACTTCTATCTATCCAACATCCTGTATTATTTCAATGTTCTTTGCAGAATTTCTCAGCTGGCTTCCCATATTTGCCAAACTCTAGTTGTTAAGTTAACGCATAGCATAAAACTGGTCTTTGCATTAGATTAGATTTCACAGATTTCTAGGGTTGGAAGGGACTTATTAGACCACTGAATCCAACCCCAAGCTCTGGGCAAGAAAGTGTGTTAGGGTTAAGTAACCTTAGTCAGGTGCTTGTCTAATCTCCTTTTGAACATCCCCAAGGTATGGGAAAGCACCACCTCCCTTGGAAGCCCACTGCATATTTTGGCAACCCTCACCATAAATAATTTATTCCTGATCTCCAGTCTAAATCTACTCTCCTTCAGTTTATGGCCAATGTTTCTAGTAACCCCGAGTGGGTGCTCTGGTAAACAGAATATGCCCTATTCCCTGCTGACCTCCCCTGATGAGTTTGTAGACAGCCATGAGATCGCCTCTCAGCCTTCTCTTGCAGAAGCTGAAGAGATTCAGATTCTTCAATCAGTCTTCATAGGATCTTACCTCAACCATATGAGTAGCCCTCCTCTAAACCCTGTCCATGTTATCCACATCCCTTTTGAAGTGTGGCTCCCAAAACTGGATGCAGTACTCCAGCTGCGGCCTCACCAATGACACCTAGAGGGGAAGTATCACCTCCCTAGACCTGCTCGTGATGCATCTGCTAATGCAGGAAAGAACACAGTTAGCCTCTTAATACCTCGTCACATTGGTGACTCATGTTCATTTTTTGCATCAAGTATGACTCTGAGATCCTTTTCCACTGTTGTGCTATACAGAATGATACTTCCCAGTCTATAAGTGTATTGGAGTGGTGCTCAAGACTTTTGGCTGGCATGTTAGATGGATGGGGTCCCATCTGCGCGTGCAAAGTGGGGAGGGGAACCGTCTGGCCAGAATAAAGCCACACAGTAGAAGGGGTGTGGCCTGGCCCCAGAGGGAGAGGGAAAGGGGCATGGCTGACTCTCAAGGGGCAAAAGAGGTACAGTCCAGGCCCAACCAGGCTATGTGGAGAGAAGGAGGAGTGTCCCGGTTGTGTGGAAAAGAGGACAATGACCCAAGTTTCCTTACTGCCAAATCTCCCAACCTGTGAGGAGCCCGAGAGGCCAGATTCCAAGGTTCTGCAGGCCACATCTGGCCCACAGGCTAGAGTTTGAGCACCCCTGCACTAGACTCTTCAGGAACCAGCTCAAGATATACAAATATGTAACATCATTAGCAACTGTTCTCTACCCATAAAACAAATATTTCTTACACTACAGCAGCAGATAGAAAAAACTTTTAAGGCTGCAGGCCAGACTGACCCAGTTCCAATCAGAGGCAGAAAGGTCAGCAAGCACTAGGATCCTGTGGTGACACTGGAAAGCGACTGCCTCTGAAGACCAATGTCCACATGCTACATCAAATGGCTGTGGGCCAGATCAGGCTCGTGGGCCACAGGTGACCAACCCCTGCATTTGAGAATTGCAAGCCCAAATTCCTATCTCCAATTCCACAAACATTTAATATGTAGTATTCTGTTAGAATATCTTACTACAATATAAATATTGTTTACCTGCTTAATTCTTGTTCTCCATATTGACTTTTACTGTAGCATACTAATCTGATTTACTTTTTATATTATAACTCGTACAATCTCTTCTTGAATTTGAGTTATTTTACATGGGAATGAAATCAGGCTAATAACACAGTAATTTATTAAAGCAGGTCATACCCCTTTCTCTTTTTATGAAGTGACTGGAACCATCTATTTCCTATATTCATTTAATTTGAAAGACAGTTGAAATTCAGTGAAACATTATAACTGACTGCTCCTATGGGATCATTAATTGATTCCTTCTGAACTCTAGGATGTCTCTAAATTTGCACTTGAAAATAATATGCATGGTAGTTTAATAATCTTTTACTATATTCTTACCACAACTTAGTTCTATATTCCCTCTTATTTATTTTTCTTCTGGTAGTTACTGGATTACATTTCCCAATTCTTCCTGTTTAAAAAGTATTTTAGAGTATTTTATTTAAGAGTTCTGCCGTCCACAAGGTTAGTGCTAATTTTTCCTATTCTAGTTCTCAGAGGCTTTATTTCTTAGCTCTTCATTTCTCTTTCTCCTAAGATATTATTTAAATGAAAGTTTTTCTTTCATTCCTTCACACGATACACAATTATTTAGTGGTATTGTGCTCTCCCCACAAACCTTAATAATTTTTTTTTGGCTTTTTCAAATTTAATAATAATTAAATAAATAATAATTTTTTCGATTATTTTTATTTTTCTCTCGACACATTTTTCTAAGCATGCGATTGTCAACCAGGATGATGTGAAATTCTTTCAAGGGGGATGCAGAGAACCACACATAACATTAGCGTTGTCAATCACTTATGTTTGATTCACAAGATAAAGCCATATATTTCTGACACTCCAAATTCTGAAACATTCTGATATGCGTGGTCTTTCCAAGTTGCAAGAGAAAAAATGCTCCATTAATTAACCATGGTTCAAAAACAAGCAAAAGATGAGAGCTAGCATGTCTGAGGGGTGCCTTCAGTCTAATGAGGGGTGCCTTGATTCAGACAAGGTAAGAAACAAGGTTATAAAAAGTATATGCAAACTGTTTCCTGTTGGATCCTATTTTGAGAGAGAGAGTTGCATGCCAAGTTTGGATACTAGAAATATGCTCTCTGCGGTATAACAAGAGAAGATGGAAATTTCTAAAGGCTGTACTTGACACTGTGTGAGCACAAGTATGTAAACAGAAAGGAGGTGGAACTTTGTATCAGAATATTGATACTTCATATTAGGATAATAAATAATGCCAGACCCTACTACAGTTCTTTTGCAATTTTCTCCTGTTGCTGTAAAAGAATGCACTATTATACAAGTAGTTATTCAAACTTATAGGGACAATATCAACTTATTACAACAGAAGGTGGTCATTTCATTATGTTATGTCTGTAACCAAATTTGAGAGAAGTTATTTTTTCTAACTTTTCTCATCTTGCTTATTTTGTATACTTTACAAACATTCTTCAATCACTTTATCATTGCCCTTAACATCTGCTACAACATTAGTTTTATGGGCTTTTTACAGAGGAATTGAAAAAAAACCCCCAAAAAACGTTAAAAAAAAGAAAAGAAAAAGGGGAATATAATAGGACAAAAAAAAATTAAAATCTTAAATTCACTCAGGGCAAGTGTAATATCTAAGCTGGCTTTAAGCTTGGTTAAAACTGATTACATGTCAAATTGAGCCTACTCTGAAGATTATAATTATTAGATGCCATCATTAAGTTAACCTATAGAAAATCAGTGACAGACTCATTACTTTGAGATATTAAAACCTGTAAGAGGTGACAAAATAGCAAACATTCACAATGTTGCAAATTCTACTGGGTAGCCTACCTGCTTTGTTTCTTATATTATTATCCTGTCACTGCTAAGCTTGTGTTCTTTTCTCTTTCCCTTCCTGTACCCTTGTTAATTCTGTGGAGTACGTAAAATGAACTTTATGTGGAAACAAGACAGGTTTGCTTCTGATCACATTTTTCAAAGGTGTCATATGCACTTGCAGTCCCAGAATATTTTTAAAGGGATTTGAGGAGGTTAAACACTTCTGAAATCAGGACTTTGCTATCTTAAAATAGCATTAAGAAAAATAAATGTAATTGCTACTAGTTGGCTCTGTTTCCTTGCTTACCAACCCTGCTCCCCGCACCAAAAACCAACCCCCCTAGCAAAAAACAAACAACAAACAAAAAAGCCACACCAAAAAAGAAAAGAAAAGAAATTTTCAACTGTAAGGAAAATAAAGGTATTCACAGATTCTAAACTTTGCTTCAGGCTCAAATCTTGTGTTTTGTAAAGTGTACAGAGCCAGGAACCCCCCCGGCGCACACACATACACACCACATAGCACCCACAGGGCAAAGCAGTCCCTTCCCTGTCCAGATGCAGCCACCAGCCAAGCCAGCACCATGCTCTTCCTGCTTGGCTGACAGCTTGTCCCAGTGCTTCATTTTCTAGCAGAGGGTGCTCAGCCCACAGGTGGATGCCTTGAGTGCAGTCCTATGTGGCACATTCTACCCCATGCCTTCAGGCTGGGCAAACAACTGCAGGTCCTCGCCCAGTGACAGCTGCCAGAGCCCAAGGGGGCACAAAGGTGGGAGAGAGGCACCACCTGGAGCTCCAGCCACTCATGGGAAGAAGGTAGTGCCTGGCTCTGTGCAGCCTGCTCCTGCAGAACCCTATGACAGCCCCACCACTGCACTTCCTGCTATTTAAGTTCTGCCAGCCCACTGTGCAACTTTACCTGGCTCACTCTTCCAGCTAACTGCTATTTTACTCCCTGCTGCAGTAGCCGCATGATACAGCAGCCCAGATCTGAACTGCCTCCCAGGGATCCCCTGCAAGAATCGCTCCTCCTACAGCAGGCAGCACTGAGCCAGGAGGTTAACAGCAAACACTAAATGGTATAAATATAATTACAGTTTACCCATTTAACCTTTTACATCCCTAACACATATACTTGTTACTCAATCTTAATCAATCCCTTTACCAATACCACATTTGAGTTTTTCTCCCTCACGACTCGCCTTGCTGTTGCACAACACAGATCCCAGCAAATTGTCCGTGATAGAGCAAGGGAACAAAATGGTGTACACCACCTTCTAAAGAAAGGGATGAACCATTGGATCTCAAGCATATTTTAAAAACCAATGAAGCATCAAGACATCGGCCATTCTCCTCTCCCTGCTTTAAATGTAGCAGAGTCAGGTGTTACAGTCTGTGGTTTTGTGACAGGCTGCCTGTATAGCTTTAGTAATTGGTTAGATAAGAATTTGCTTTGGATGGTTTAGATAAGGATGATACTGCCTCAAGCAGCGGGCTGGACCTCCGGAGGATTCCTGCAGCCCTACTTTTCTATGATCTCCAGCAGCAACCACCCAAGATTCCCTACAAAACAGAAAAGAAGTACCCTCATCTTTCTAAATTCAGAATCCTAGCTTTAGGAACTCTGTCGAAATACTGATTTCATACATCATTTCAAACAGCAGTCAATATTGTGCTTCTTCCACCCCTATTTTAAGCCTTTGGGAATTTCCAGCTTCTCTTGATATACTACAAAGACTATATTTCTAGTATCCAAACTCAGCATGTAAATCCACCTACTGAAATAGGATTCAACAGATAATGGCTTACAAATATGTTTTCTTACAGAACGTTTAGACTACAAGGGGCGTAAAATAGATTCCAAGGTGAACTTAGAAATGGGTTAATTAAGCATTTTATCACAGCCTGGAGTTTCATAAGAAAGTAAGTGTCTATGTAAATCATCACAGTTACAACTAAAGTTAAACAAACATAGGTTTTAACACTCAGAAATAATGTATGATAAACTAAATGCCAATTAATTTTACCAAAGTTGCAGCAACTGCACATTAATGCAGACTTCAACCATAATAACAGAATTACCTGATTGTTTGCTACAAATAATTACAAGTAATTGTCTGCTACAAATAATTCTGCCAAAAATAATTACAATGTGACATCTTAAATATAATTATAGTGTGATGACTGTGAAGTCACTAAAATTAATTTGGTACACTTATCTGACCTAGAAATACCTTTTTATATTTCTATCTATTTGAATGAATCTACAAGAGAACTCCCTCTCTTTCACAAAAATATTGTAGTGACTCAATAAATGAGGATAATCAATTGCAAGTATGTTTTGAAGTATACTGCTAAGCTAAAGAGTGGCCAAAGAGGCATTATGGAGATGCACACAATTTACAATTCAAAAGAGACATTTCTAATGGCCAATTTTGCTCTCAACTTTTGATCTAAAAGATAAACTGTTCTTTCTAGCTAATGCAGTATCTAATGCCGTAATAATGCACTCCATATTCTACCGCTATTTATAACCAAGGGTCTTCACTGGAAACCATAGCACTGGGGGACAATTTGGACCTACAGTGGAAACATCGCAAACATTTCTGTAGATTCATGAATATGAATATAATCTATCTCCACCACCCTAAATTGTGCTGGTTAAGCGCCAGGAGTAAAAAAAGGAGAAAAACATTAATTTAATCATGAACTTAGACACTCATACATCTCCAAATACATATAAATAAAGATCTGTGGAATAAGAGAGGCTATTTTGTGGTTACTTTACAAGGAAACAAAGGTGAAGTGCAAATAAGGCGTAAGGAATTATCCTTCAACTGCATTAGTGGTCTCTGAATGTAACTGACAACATAATAGATAACACTTTGGTAGAATAAAAGCTGCATCTTTATATCATGTTAGCATGCTAAGCTCATATTTTCAGGAATCCTGGACATTCCTGCAACAAGTCTGGAGGAAGTATGGTCACAACACTACCCATGTAAGCGACTTCTACATGGTAAATTAAGGTGTAATGCCTCTATGATATCCATCCTTCACTATCACAACAGCTATGCAGTTCTGCAGTTCTGTGTGTCAGAATAATCAACCAGGTCACACAAAGGCTACAAATGATTAAAGAGAGAGAAAAAGATCAGATTAGGTCTTGGGGGGAAAAAAGAAAAGACTCTTACTGTGTTTCTACAACCTCTTGGACTTTCCTTCTTACAACAGAAAATATAGCAACATTATAAGACTGTAAAGGAAACATTTTGAATGCAAGAATAGATTTGTAAATTTATATGGCTGACTAAATCTAAACATGGTTAGAGTAGGTAAATCAGCAAATTAATCAATCTATCACGCCACTGGAGTGAGTTTCCCCTCTCAATTCTTAAGTAAACCTGGATTAATACCTTGAGTATATCAGTACCTAGGGGTTAGGGTGTACAGGCAGTCCTCGATTTACAACATTTTGTGTTACGTTTCACACTTGCAACATTTACAGATTGACACTGTGTTTCAACTTTATGACATCAGTTTCGACTTTACGACGCTTGATCTGATGCAACGCCATGCCAGGGAACAAGTTCCCTGGACAACATCTGTCCAAACTTCCTTGGACACTTTCTTTAAGAAAGCAGACAAGACTCCAGAAAAATCTGCAGCCAAGACTCCTGAGAAGCCTCCAGCCAAAAATCCCTTCAAAAAGTCCAACAAAGAGCCTTTCAAAAGTCCAGCAAAGTCACCTCAAAGAAGTCCTTCCAAATCAATGACTGCTATTTTACAATACAAATTACTGTAGCTATATTACTCATCTACAATTGATCGAGCACAAAATTCTGGGGTACTTTTGGTGAAAATAGGGTATCAGGCCTTGGTTCAGGATCCAATCCCCCATTTATAACATTGTTTCTTATGAGAAAATTGGTTCCAAGTTACGTTTCAACTTAAGACATGGTTTTGAGGAACAAATTGTGTCATAAGTCTGAGGACTGCCTGTATAACCTACTAGCCACAAGTTCCCTGGATGATAGGGCAATTAAGACAACTAGCATGATTCCAGAATGGATAAATAGTAGAATATCAAGTATATAGCCTGGATAGAGGGCACTGGTAAAATCAGTGCCAGACTATAACATTCAGTTCTTGATAAAAGAATGCTGAAAAATTAGAAATATAGAATACATACAACAAAGACTTTTTATATACAGAAGGAGACAGTTTAGAAAAGGATATAAAAGAATGTTACATGACATGTTAAGAATGTGAGATCAGTCAAGAAAGATGGTATGAAGACAGAAGACTGGACTGGATTCCTGAGAAAAAAAGTCATTTATCCATTTAAAATTCAGCCTTACTCTTTAAGACTTAAAATGCTGAACAATGCTTTCCAGATGTGGTTGCATCAGCCTCCAGCTTTTCATTACTTATTAAATGACAGAGGTGGACATTGGTCAGCAAGAATCTTAGGGCTGACAGTGCCCTATAAATTTATTTATTGGCCTATAAATTTGGAAATCATCTTCAAGTATCTGCAACTTCTGATAATTAGATCTGATTATTCAATCTTCTACAAAAAAAGTTATACAAATTTAACTAGCTAAATAGTAATGACCTTTTTCAAGGATAACAAATGGATTTGATTCACTGGTGATCATAATAATGATACAAAAAAGGAGAGGATGAAACTTTTGATGAAGTTTCTGAATATTTTTCTATTATCCAAATTCATGGATTACAACCCAACCTAATTAAAAGGGAAAAGAATGACTCAAAGGGATCCCGCAAAATCTGGCAAATCTTCAAAGTATAGTTAAATAACTTTTATCTCAAAATTATAAAGCATGAGTTGAAGATACAGATCAGTAAGACACAAGTACAAAAACCTTTGTCCCAAAACTACTTTTAGAGATACGTGGGGGTAGGGGGTAGTGGAGGGGAGAGTAAAAGACAACTGAAAATTCTCAGTTAAGATGTTACGAATAACCTCAGCTCTGCCCTAGAATACTACTGATATATTCCACATCTCATGTCTTTGCCTCTTCATATCTTATTTCTAATAATACATTTCTTTAACAAAGAGCTTGTTCTGGGGGTTTTCAGAAGTGTACAGTTAATAACTGTGGACAACTTGCGTGAGACAAAGGTATTTTATTTAAAATACTTACAGGGCTTACGTGAAAAATTGAGCATTTTGTCATTGTTGGTTTCAAAGAATTGTATTCCATTTCCACGCTAGCTAATTCCATCAGCCCTCTGACATCCTCTTCAAAGAAATAGTGGGACATTATGCCTGCTATTTACCTAGTCATGAATACCTACCCAAATATCCCTTTCTAATTTTCAAACTAATCTGATTTGTAAACTATTTCAAGATTGTTAGATTAAATCTGCTTGACTTTTTGAGGCAAGCTGCTTTTAACATAAAATGTGACAAAGGAAAAAAACCAACAGCAACAATAAAAATACACAGAGAGACCAATTTTAAGAACACTTTTAACAGTTTGTTGAAGTCCAGTCTCAAAACAGTCCAAATCACTTCAACTTGCATAGCATCTTCTATACAACAGAAAACAAATTTCAACTTTAAAAGTCTACTGTACTACTATTATAATTACATGCAGAAAAAGCTGTAAGGTCACAAAAAACAATAAGGTCACAATACTACAGAACACTGGAAATATTAGAAATGGACTTGCCTGAGGAAGCTTAATTTATTCATACCTATGGATGGGCATTTTGATACAGTCATTAATTACATGCACACAGACTATTCTTTCCCCAGGACACCTGCCTCATTCTGTGCACAATATGGTCTGCTTTGGGAATGAATCAGTTGAATAAAAGGTGCTTTCAATATAACCCCTGCTTTATTGACTGCGGTAATGCAGGGAATGGAGCCAGGGGTGCAGGTTCTTTTAAAGTAAAGCTTACTAGCCAAAAGCTCATGCTAAAAAAGGCAAAGAATATCTGCCTGCAAGATCCAGGGGCAACCTCTACCACCACAACAAACCCCTTGCTACTAGGAAAAGGGAGCACAGTGAAATTCCTAACAAGCAGTATTCTTAAGTAATTACTTGGTACAGTAGTTGGGTACAACTTCTTTGGTATCACTGACTTCCAATTAACAAATTAGAAACTTAATTTCCCAATAAAGGACACAAAACCCTTACTTCTCCATACTTCTAATAATCTCCTACTTATTCTAGTGTGTGAAGATCTGCACTATTACTTTCAGGAGCTTCTGCAAGAGGGAATTATCTGCTACTCTTTCCATCTTACCAACCTTAGCTACTGAAGCAGAGATGAGAATTTCTACACCCTGGGTGTTCTGCTTCAGGAACAGCTTCAGTGCCTTTCTTGTCCCATTAAAAGATTTCATGAACACCAGAGATGGTCATGATCAGTTTCACAGTTTCTTAAATGGTTCTGAACAACAACCAGAAACTAATCAGATCCATTTTAATTTCATGTTTTTTGCCAAAGCTAAGAGGAACAGCTGTGACACTAGAATGCACTATTTCCAAACTGAGGAAAACAGCTCAGCATCAGTTTATATTAAGCAAGTTAGATTTGCATGTACATGGTGTAGGGAAACATTTGAATACAAGATTGGATTCTGTAGTTATAGATGGACTTGGCTTTATTCAGGTGCTAAGGGAAGTTTTGATATTTGTCACCTGTATGTAAAGAATTCAAATGTTTCCAGTTTACTCTTTTAACATGTGATTCTTTAATCAACAAAATTATGAACTGTCCTAAACTGCTATGCATAAGCAGTTTTTTTAATAGCTACAAATTCAGCAAATTTGAAATTAAAATGAGACAAAGATGGAATTCCACAATAAAGTTTTTAAAAAGACAATTTTCAGAGTTTAGCTTCACATTTAAAGAATGCTAACAATTTATAAAGGCCTACCTCCACTTAAAGTAACTGATATTATTACAAGCAACTTCTAGGCTACTGAAAGATGAGGGGAAAACACTCCCTCTTTTGTAAACTGCTTATTTCATGCCCTAAAAACAAAATCTTACACTTCCCCAACTTCAGTGTTTTCCCACCAATGAATTCCCCTTGTTTGTGTAAGCCTTAAACAGAGCAAAAGCTGAAAAACATATGTACAGTAATTGTTTCCTTTAAAAAACAACCAAACCCTCAAATATTGATTGGGATAAAAAATCACAAGTATACACAGTTTGTTTGTTTTTTTAAGATCAAACAGATTTCATATTTACAGTACCTTTTTTGGCCAGATATATTATTCAGCGTTTAGGCAAAACCAAACACTCTGGGAAGCTAACATGGAAACCACAGTATATGTAAGCACGTGTTTTCCCTTACAGGTTTCTCTTGGACTTTGGGTCCTGATCCTGCATGCCATTTAAGAGGGGTAAATCCATTCACATAGTATTATTGCTCTGAGTGGATCTCCATGGAGATACAGGTGCCCACCTGCATCAAACAGCATACAAGACCAAGTTTTATTCTCTCAACACAGTTAAATATTTTATGAATACCTCTGCCTTCACAGAAGGTGTTTACATGACACTGGATCCTCTCCATCAACACTCCTTTCACTACGGGTCATAAGAAAGTTCAGCCATTCTGCATCCTCTGCTCAACTACACAGTAAATACATTTTAAATCTATAAGGAAAAGGTGGCATTGCTATTGACTCACATGTCCAGAATATGCACACAAAATGACATCCCAAAAGCTGACAACTAGCTCACTGCCACGAGCTCTCTTTTGTTGAGAGCCAGCTTCCCTCTACATGAGACTGGAACTGTGAGACGTTCTTCCTGCATTCAGCATTTTCAGAAGATCACAGAAAATTTGGGTGGGAAGGGACTGCAGAAGGTCCAACCTCCTGCTCACACCAGAACAGTCCCCAAGTAAAGAAGAGCTTGTTTTTATTTCAAGCAGCAACGTGTACCATCTTAACACAACACACACTGAAATCCAGTGAAAAATAAGAAACACGAGATTTTCTTCTCAGGAGGGAGGGGTGGTCTTAGCAGCCCCTTCCCATGCCAAGAAAACAGACTGACAAAGCAGAGGGGGTGTGCCCAAAGAGCAATTTTTTCCAATTCAATAAAAGATATCACACATCTACCCAAAGAACGGTGGCTGCCTAACAAACACCCTGGATTCCAAATGGGAAGCAATTTTGGAACCTGGGACACAATTGCGACCAGAATCCCTCCTCTTCCCCACCCCCCTGCAGAGCCACCAGCCTGGGGCTGCATGTGAATGAGATCACAGACCACCGCTCATCCTCAGACCTGTCATTTGCCTCTCAGCCCAGATTCTGCTTCCCCTTACTTTGGGTTGGAAAACCGCCATGACGGCATTTTTGATATTTTTTAAATTATTATTCTTTTGCACCACTCGTTACCCCTTCGCGGCCACTCCCAGCGCCTGCCCGCCCCTTCCCTCCAGCCCCGCCGCGACCCGGGGTGGGGGAAGCCCCCTGGGAGAGGGGGTGGAGGGGGAGTCTCTGCCCTCCCCTTCCAACTGAGCAATTCAAGGTGGGGGAAGGGGGCGCAGCTCCATTCATTCAATGAGGACGGAACTGGCGGATAAGGTTGGGGGGTGGGGGGCTGAGAAGTAGGAAATGAACCAGCTGCTGGTTAGAGGACGCCGCCCGTCTACAATGTCCCCCCCTGGCCTCGTTGTCCCTCTCCCCCTCCCGTTAACGGTTACGGGGCTGGGCGGGGCACCGCACTCACCCCCCGTGGGAGAACCGCCGCGTGGGGAAGGGGCGCCCGGGTGCAGCCGCTGCCGCCACTTACTGCCCCACCACCCGCCGGACCGGCGCTGAAGCTGCTCGCCGCGCTCTGGCACCGTTAACCGCCGCACCGTTATTCCCCGCACATAGCGGGTAACGGCACGGAGCGCGGCGCACCACTGCGCAAGCGCCACCCGAGCGCGCACACACAATGCGGAGGCTCGGGAGGGAAGGAGCTCAGTACGCAAACGCAACCCCCACCGAGCGCGCCCCGAGAAAGCCTCAGTGCGCAGGCGCACGCTCCTAGACAATTACGGGATGAGGGACGCGTGCGTTGCGCGTGCGCTACAGGCAAGCAGCGGAGGAACGAGGAAATCTGTCTGCCGCTTCTCTGGGTCACGACTGAGCATGCGTCAAATCTAAACACTGCGGAGAAGGGGGAGGGGAGTGAGCGCGCGTAGGTCGGGTTGCGCATCCCACAAAAGGGAAGCAACGCTGAAGAGTCTCGCTTTGTACCGGGAGGGGCGGGTCGCGGTGGATGCTGGGAAGCGTAGTCTCAAGAGGACTCTCTTTGCGCGTCAGGGGGATGTGAGGGGCGGAGCCTCATGCTGGTCGGTTAGCAACGGGCGGCCAAGCGGCTCTTGGGCGTCCTGCCGGGAGTTGTAGTTCTGCTTGGAGGGCCTGTCCGCGGGACGCCCCGGGGCCCGGAAGGCGGCCGGACTACAGCTGCCGAGTGCCCGTGGGGGCCGGAAAGGGTAGGCGCGCAGGGCTGTCCCTTGCCCTGGAGACGGCGGTGGTTGCAGGGGGCGGCGGCGGGAGCTGGACCTTGGCCTCATGCGGGAGCCCCAGGGAGAGCCCGAGCTGGAAGAGTCTCTGGAGCGCTACCACAGCCGCCTCCGAGGTGAGAGGAGCAGCGGGAAGGTGGTGATGGTGGTGGTGATAGTTACATAGTTCCATGGGAAGTGGCGGGGTTTGGAGCGCTTCTTAGGTGGGCCCCAGCCTCCCGACCAGTCCACGCCACCCCATGGAGCTGCTTGGGGCCCCCCAGGCCCCTCACCCCATACGCCACCCCTCTTGCCCCACACACTTGATGGAGGGGGGCAGTAGGGGCACTGGGCCAGGACTGGGCGTTGATGTTTACAAATGAGTTCAGTAAAGGTTATGAATCACAGTCCTGCGCCACATGCATGAGATCTTGCCTACCTTTTGAAGGTAGTTTGGTATCCCTGTGCTTCCAAGGGCTCTGATTTGAAAAGTTCTTTCTTGCCCTCTAAATAGTCATCTGTGCCAGCATAAGGCTCTTCACCCACTATGTAACAACACCTGCACTGCAGCTTTGGCTGAAACAACTATGTCAGATAGGACTGTGGGGGAGGGGGAGGAATAGTCGCAGCTCTGACTGTAAGGAATACCCTTGAAACCTCCACCCAAACATGATATGGAGAAGAGACTGTTATGTGAGGAAAGCCCGTCTGTGATGATAAGAAGGAGACATTGGTAACTGGGTAAGGGAGGCTTAAAGGAAAATAAGACAGGGAACTAGGTCGAAGAGCTCATTATAATACTAAAAATCACACCCCTTGGTGGAGAAAAAGTATGCTAATGAAACATACGTGTATGTAAATGAGGTACATGGCTTAAACACAGGTATAGAGACATGCTCAGTAGGGAACTTCTTGCGTCATTCATATGTGGATTATTCCGCTCGCACCATTTATTGCTAGCAATAAACTTCTCTTGTGCTTCCACCCCTTGTGTTTATATTGGCATCTGCACACCAGGCACGATTCCAGACTTGAACTGGGGCTCAACAATTTTTGGCTCCCCATAAGGGACTGCCTTAGATAAGGCTTTGCCCAGACTAGCTGACGGATCAGCTGGCTGCTCTTCCAGGACGAACGTAAGGTGCTCCCCGAGATCTCTTTTCCCTGTAAGACCTTTGCTTCGAGGGAGCTGGATCGCTGTGACAGCAGGAGCCTAATGGTGCAACGCTATAGAGTGGAAGTACCAGTAACAGGCACCAGGATGAGAGGGTAGGAAGGGCATAAGGCCTACCGTCAGTACGCTTGTCTGGGATTATTTCTGTAAGTATTCTGTCTCTGTCTGGTCCGAGTCCAAGATCAGTGAATTTCTCCTGTGAGGGCAAGGACTGAGAACAGACCCCTGGATCCCAGGTAAGTTGGACGGTCAGAACCAGGAAGGCAGCCCGAGATGGGTACAGTTAACAGTAAGGTTAGGGAATGTATCCCCCTCTCCTGTGTATTGAGACATTGGGCAGAGTTCAGTGAGGATCCTATGACCAAGAAGAAAGCTAAATTCTTCTGTGAAGTTGTGTGGCCGTAATATTAGCTAGGTGATCAAGAACATTGGCCTCCAGAGGAAAGTGTGAATTATAATACCATCTTACAATTGATTTTGTTCTGCCGGCAGAATGGTAAATGGGAGGAGTTGATGTATGCACAAGCATTTATGTCTCTTTATAGGAATCAGAAGATTTTGGATAAATGTGGATTGGGGAAAGGGACCGGGGAATGTAGGATGGTAGTAGCACTGCCAACAGAGAACCCTGTGCTGGGCTGCCGTAAGCCTGAGGTGCCGCTGCTTCTGTGTCCGGTGTTCCCCTCCCCCTGCATCGGCCTCACCACTCCTTCTCTGGTCGCCACTCAACCCGGAGAATTATCCTCCTGCTGCTTTTTCTCCCTTGTCTCTCCCTGCTCTATCATCTATCCCTTTTCCCTTGTGGTCAAGAAGTATTCCACCCCCCCCCCCCCGGCCACTTTTAACTCCTCAGGCAGCTGTGAGACACCACGCACTGGCAGATTCTGGAGCTCATTCTTAAAAGGAAAATGCAGAAATTTGTATCCTGAGAGATCAGAGAGTGGTGCAGGCCTCTTTAAGGGAGCAAGTGATAATTAACCCTTAGGATGCAACCCTTTAGAGAACTTTTGTATATGTACAGATCTGAAGTGGTGAAGGACACAATTGGTGGAATAACACTCCCAGTTTAAGAGAAGATCCTGAGAAAGTCTGAAACCTGTTTGAAATAATTTTCAAAACCCATAATCCAACTTGGGCAGATGTTCAGTCTCTTTTAGGTGTCCTGTTGACACCAGAGGAGAGGAGGATGGTAATAAACAAAGCCCATGAGTATGTGGAAAAGAAGATTACCGCCGGACACCTGAATGAAAATATGGATGATTATGTCCCCACCCAGGAGTAAATTGGAACCCAGATGATAATATGCCCTTTATTCATGCCTATCGAGAATATATTCTCCGAGGGTTGAGAGGTGCTGTAAAAAAAACCTCAGAATCTCAGTAAGGTGTACGAGGTCTGACAGGAGATGAATGAGACCCTGAGTGCTTTCTTGGAGAGGATTTATACTACTTTCAGACAATACACCTGCGAGGACCCAGAAGACGCATCAAATGCTCGCATGGTAAATATAATCTTTATGGGCCAGAGTGTGCCGGACATCAGAAAGAATTTGCAGAAAACCAATAGAGCAGCAGGTATGCCTATTTCTCAACTAGTAGATATTGCTTACAAAGTATTTACTAACCGAGAAAGTGTTCAGAAAATGAAACAGGATAAGAAAGAGGAGAGAAAGATGAAAATGCAGGCAGCCCTAGTGGCGGCTGCAATTACAGGGAAACCCAAAAATGAGGGGACCTGGAGACAGTCTCAGAGGCAGGGTCCGTTAGAGAAAGATCAGTGTGCCTATTGCAAACAAAAAGGACACTGTAAGCGGGAATGCCCCAATCAAAGAGTAGATGAAAGTGAAAAGAAGACACGAGGACAGTGGAGGACTGTTTGCTCTTGGAGAGGATTCAGACTGACAAGAACTGGAAGTCTGGGAAGAAAAAATCCTGGTGTCCCCTGGCGAGCCTCTGGTTAAAATGCAGCTAGGGGACAAAAAAATAAATTGATAGAATTTCTTGTTGATACAGGCGCTACTCATTCTGTTTTAACCCCAAAATTGAAACCTTTAAGTAAAAAGACTGCCAGTGGTGGGAGTCACAGGGAAAGCAGTAACACGGCCCTTCCTACAGCCAATGACCTGTAATCTTGGGCAGTCTGAAGTCACCCATCAGTTCTTATATATGCCAAACTGCCCTGTTCCCCTTCCGGGAAGAGACCTCCTCTGTAAACTGCAAGCTACGCTATCATTTCGGGATGGGCAGATGTTCCTGACAGTGCCCCCTGAGAGAGGTTGGCACCTGCAGGCCTGCCTTCTCAGTCTTCTCTGAGAGGAAAGCACACCAGATCTTCCTCAACCTATGCTCAATCGATGCTGTCGTTCCATGGGTATGGGCAGATCACCGGCCCTGGAGGGCTAAAAATGCTGACCCTGTAAAGATTCAACTTTTGCCAGGGGCCTAACCTCCATGAGTGAAACAATATCCAATGCGGATGAGAGCCAGGAAAGTACTGAAGCCATTAGTTGAATGGTTCTTGGAGTATGGCCTTCTCCGTGAGTGTACATCAGCTTTCAACACATGCATTTTACCTGTGAAGAAGCCTAAGAGTGACGAATATTGTTTTGTTCAAGATTTGAGGGCTGTAAATAAAGTGGTTATGAGTATTCATTCTGTGGTACCCAATCCATACACATTGTTGTCTACCTTGAACCCAGTCCACAATTGGTTCACAGTTATTGATTTGAAGGATGCTTTCTTCTGTATGCCAGTAGAGGCACAGTCTCAGAAAATATTTGCATTTAAATGGGAAGACCTGGACACAAATATTAAGACTCAGTTTTGCTGGACTGTCTTATCCCAAGGGTTTAAAAACAGCCCAACGGTATTTGACACTGCACTGAGTAAGGGTCTGCGCAGGCTGAAACTACCACTATCCTGTGCCCTTTTACAATATGTAAACGACTTGCTCTTAACTGCCACCACTGAAGCAAGTTGCCTGGAGGGAATGATCAGCCTCCTTAATTTCCTGGGACAAGAGGGATACCGGGTGTCCAAGAATAAGATGCAGCCAATGTCCCAGAAAGTAACATATTTAGGATCCAGTATGTCCTTAAAATGTTCCTTGGTATAAAATGGGATTATTTTTACTTTCTTTTTTAGAATCTTGTCCTGTACGTCACCCTGAAAATCCTCTACTTTTAAATTAACTAACTATACCACTTTATTTTCTACTACCTCATAGATTCATAGATGTAGGGTTGGAAGGGACCTAAGTAGATCATCAAGTCTGACCCCTTGCTCTGGACAGGAGAGAATACTGGACTCAGATGACCCCAACTAGGTAATTGTCAAGCCTCCTCTTAAAGACCCCCAAGGTAGGAGCAATCACCACTTCCCTTGGAAGTTGGTTCCAGATCCTAGCTACCCTAACTGTGAAATAGCGTCTTCTTATGTCCAGCCTGAACCTACTCTCAAACAACTTAGAGCCATTATTCCTTGTTACTCCAGGTGGTGCTTGGGGGAACAGGGCACTATTCCCTGCTGGTCTCCCCTGGTAAGTTTGTAGAGAAGGTGTAAACAAATGATTTAACCTCTACATTTTGAGAGAAGCCTACCCTTTCCCAACCCTGCAGTTAACACATTTGTCAAACATATGTCCTTTACCTTCTTCATTTACTTTGTTTTGTCTTCTGATACCATAGTGTGTGTGATTCTGCCAGTCTTAGTATTCTGCATTTTTTTTAAACAAGGGTGAACCCTGTCCCCTTGCTACCCTGCCTGACATGGATTCTCAAGCCAGGGGCCCATTTTCTTGCAGTTAGTCAATTTTAATGGAGATATCTGGCAGATCTCTGGGGAGCTAAACAACCAGCAGATGTTTTAAAAAGCATGTTCAGTGTTCATGCAAACAAGACAGCATTTCATATCCCACCAGTATATTTTATGTAAGCTGCTTCAATATCTTGTATAAATTGGTATGAAAAAGCAAAGCTTACAGGAACATGCATATTGTCAGCATGACCTTCCTCTTGCCTTGACTATTCATAATTCAGACTCACCACTGTTCACTTCTTGAGTTATTTGGTTTATGCCAGCCATAGTTATGCTTGTCCTCAAGTGTTCTGACGGGAACTTCACCAGAAGTTCCTACTGTTTGATGGTATCCTTCATTCACTTGTTGATAGTTCTTGATGGTTCATTCATATCAACCCACATGTGCCTGTGACTCGCACTCATTCATTGCCTGCCTTTACCATGTGTTTCAGGAAAGAAATGAATCTTTTCACATACGATGATTAACAACAGAAAAGTGAGTGTACAAACTGAGTCATGCATGTTTTTCATTCAAATATAGAAATATCCTGTGTTTTCCAGACAATGTAAGTGTTATTATGCTTTAAGTTAATTTATCCCTGACCAGTACTACTGGTTGAAACTCTGAACAATATCAAGGTTCAGATGTGCCTGCCTCTGTTTCTACTTGGATTCTTTCATAGTTTCATAGTTGTTAGGGGCTGGAAGGGACCTTACAGATCATCAGGTCCAGCCCCCCTGCACTTAGGCAGAAAGACTGCTGCAATCAGATGACTACAGCAAGATGGGCATCAGGATGCTTTTGCAATCCAAGTGTAGTCTGCCACACACCTACTGGTATAAGCACAGGTATCTACTCGCTCATTTTTACAAGTGATTCTTCTGAAATGGAAGCATTGCTTGTCATTTACAAACATGAATGTATCAGGAACTGTTTTCATTACACAATGCTTCTTTGCCTAGGATGATTCTTGTTTTCTCTCTCTCTTCTGCATTCCTGCCTGATGATGTGCATGTTGTTGAGGATGAGTCTCATTAGGTTTCATTACAAACAATGCAAATCTAGCAGTATTTCTTGTCCTTTCAGATTGTGTAACTTTAGATCAGTATCCTCCTTGACACCACTCTTTTGTACTTGTTACACAAAATCATGTTGTTCGGGTGCTTAACTTTTGAGTATTAAAGCTATCTATGTTCATGGGGATAACTATGTGATACTGGACTATAGGTTACTTTTTAATAGGAATATTTTTAGATAATGTGACAAGTTTAATGGAGGTCACCTTCAACTGTATTGTTTTGTCAGTTTAGGAGTGCCAGTGCTGTTGCTTTTCAGAATTCTGTGAGTGTGTTGGTGGTCTTTTGCAAGTGCTTGATCCTTAGGTTAATTATAGATTCACTCTTAAAACCAAGTTTAGTTTTATCATGAAAAAGTGTGAAGCAGTTAATAAGCAGTTGCTTATTCAGTGTTGTGACTCAGATTAGATTATCCTATGATAATATTTACTATTTCCTTTTATTAAAAATGTCACCCCCCCGCAATATCTTTTTAAAGTTTTACTTTTCTCAGTCTTACCCTATTGTTTGAGGTACAATTGTATTTTATATGAAATTCATCCATCAATTATGATGAGGCTTCATAGAACCTAATAGGAATTTGTCCCAGGGCAATGAGGAAAAAGGGGTGGGGACCCCTTCCCCGGCACCGGGGCTGTGGTGGAGAAGCCCTGTGGCTATGGAAACTTCCCCTGCCCCCCCCAGTAAGTCCACAAGGGGGAAATACTTACCCCTGACAGGCATGCTAAACAGGGAGCAGCAGCAGACAGTGCCTGCGCAGTTCACCAGCCGCTCGTTTATATGGCTGGGATCAGTATGAGGTGGTAATATCAGCAGGGGATGTGGCAGAGAAAATGCTGGGGTGTACCAGCTGAGAGGTGCCTGGACACTCCCCTCAGCACAGACAGAGCTTCTCACCAGAGGGACCCAGGACAGGACCCTGAACAGGGAACCACTCCACAGCCCAGAGGGCAAACCAAATCTGGACTGGGAAGGACATTGAGGGATGTTTTGTCATGGCGCCTACAGGATGAGTGGATGGGGAGGTGATGCTGTACCTGTCCAGCACTTTGGTTCTTTTCTTATACTTCTGAGTTGCATCTAAGGGCAAGAGGTGACTGCTCGCTCGTCTCTGGAGCTGAGGATTGAGGGGCCCCACAGAGACTCCAGGCTAGGACATGTGAAGTCAAGCAGGCCATACTCTGGCCCATGGATACACAGTTCCCAGGCAGGGATAGGCCATTGGGCATAACCCAGGCCCACCTTGACAGGTCCAAAATATAGAATCCTCGCACACAAAGCGGCATGCTAATTCAATGTCACATTCACGCTGCCCTGCCATACTAGGAGTACGGGTCGGTGTCACACCAGCAGGCCTGATGACTAAAGTATACAGGCCAACTAACATCCAGCTGAACGCCGCTTGCTGGTGCATGGAAGGGATGTAGGGAAAGTGGAGCTCCACCATTCACTGGTGACATCTCCCAGAAAAATCCCAACTCCAAGGGAGCCTTCCACTCTTGAAGAGAAGAACTAGTCATGGCAGGAGAGTAGTAGGGGTCCCTGGGGAGGTGATGCACTAACAGCAATAGTGCCTGAGGGAAACTAGAGGCTGGACTGGAACAGCCAGTCTTGAGCCATGCAAGTATGGCTACTCAAAACCTGACAGGTACAGAATTCAATCACTGAGGGCATCACCATGACTCAGGTCAGTAACTTGAGTATTATTATTGACTCAGACTTCTCTCTAGTTAGAGATGGTCCTGCTTTGAGCCAAGGGTTGGACTAGATGACCTCCTGAGGTCTTTCCAACCCTAATTTTCTATGATTGTAGGTCTTTAAAATTACTTTGAGTCAGCTGAGTGGTTTTCCTTGGTCTTTCTCTTTTAAACAATGTTTGGCTGAAACAGTATCCCTGTTAGATCCACATTATGTACTATTTTAGATGTTGGTATGTGGCTAGAAACAAAATTGAAGCCTGCCTGGTATCCCCTACTTCCTGCTTCCAGTAAATAATCCAAAACAAAGCTTGGAGTTTTATTTTCCTTATAGGCAAGTTACTTGTGGCCCATGATTTGCTTTCTCATGCATCTGCAGAATTCTTTGATTATAGTTCCAGTGGCTCCTGCTTTCTAACTCATTGGCATATAAAACATCTGTCTATATAAAGTGAGACATCCTTTGTATATACATTCAATAATTGCCATTAATTTTCCCATAAAAGTTATTAGATTTAGGCCCTTGACCTCACTCATATCAAGTCCTGCCTACCTTTCTAGTACAGTTGTGGTTCTAGTTTTGCCCCAGTTTGTTTTGGGTAACAGTTGTCCCCATTAAATAATTAAACATCTTTTGCTATCTTAGGAGTCTTTTCTGTGACTTACAGGCAAATCTACAGTCTATTAGTTCAACCTTTAGCTTTGCCTTTATTGTGATGAGCTGTGATCTTCAGTTACTATCTGAGAGCTATTGTGATATTTCTGCATTCATGGAGGTAGTCTTAAAACTTGGGACACAGCTGTTCTTATAGTCAGGGGTAACATCTAAAAGAGAAAACATCACACCTCTCATTTAAAAAAAGCATGAGCAGTGCTTTTTCTTTTCAATTTGACAGCAAATTGTTTCCATTCCAAAGTTGACTTGGAATTACAATGACCTCTTCAGCACCATATTATCCCTTGATAGTATTCTGTCTCTAACCTTTAATTTTTGTTTAATTAACAAGTTAAGTAAACCAGTAGAATGTTTCTAATGTACAAATATTTTGTTGTTCAAAGTTCTACAATACAAGTCCAATATTAAGAGTGCTCAGTACTAACTTTTTCCAGCTTTGCTATTTGGGATAGACATAAGTCTAATCAAAATAATATTCTAGAAAAGGACTTAATATATTTTAAGATATTTAGCATTCTTCAAAACATTAAATGATATTGGTGATTGGGAAGTATTTGTTTGGCCTGTTTACTCCTAAACCGCTTGGGGCATGGCTCTGCAAGTTTTGTTAGCCTACAGTATTCTGCCCAAGTATAGAATTAGATATAAAATACAGACTTAGTCTATTATCAGGAGCATTATAGGGCAGAAAAGGTATATTTACATGTGTGAGCCTAGCACGGGAAGGCTGTGGCTCCAGTTTGATTTTCTGGTTATTACTATTACTTAAATATGAAACAATATACAGCTTTCTTTGAGGCATTTAAGGTTGGCTGGTCTAAGCAATAAAATACTGGATTAGATGTGCCATTTAGTTATCCCATTATGATAGATGCTATGCTCCTCTGATATTTGTTCTATAGGGCTAGAGACAGAAGTTACACACAAACTGGTTTAAGTTATCAGAAACTGGTTTAAACCAGAACAGAAGCTCATTGATTTCAAAATGCCCAAAACTTGGTTGAATGTAGTGATCTGGATCAATCCACTTTAAGAAATTTCTGTCCCAGACCCCTTCCTCGTTCAATTTAATCACAGTCCCCCAGCATCCCAGCATGCTTTCCAGTCCTGGGCTGAACTGGCCTGCGCTGTGCTATCTACTCCATCAGAGAAGGTTTGGGGGAGAGGCAGGGACTGCCCCTTCCCACCCCGGCAAACTCTGGCTGTGGTCTGGGGCCAGGGAGGGTGATTAAACCCACCTTCTCCCTGGCTACAGAGTTGCTCTGCTCCTGAATTTACTGAAATGTACTGCTGGTTGCAGCTGTGGACTACAAATACCAGGCGCACCTGGAAGAAGGAAAAGGAAGTGATTAGCAACCCTGGAGAATCCTACTGCTGTGAGTGTGGACTGCAAATCCCAGAGACCTTGAGGATATCAGGAAAAGGAAGCAAACACAGCCCATTCTGGCTACTTGTCAGAGAGCTGTGATCTTGTGCCCCCTGGTTTCTGGCCTGAGCCACTGCAGGGATGTGGCTGCATTTCCTGAATCAAAAGTAAAATGTGTGTCCAGTTTTTCTCAATTTAATCTTTGCAGTTTAGACTAAGCTGCAAAGAGTTAATCAGTTCAGCATCAGGCTTTATGACTGTTTGTACTTAGTCTAGGAGAACAACGCAGTGTTTTTAAGGGCAATTAATATTTTCTTTTAATGTGTATCCATTGGGTTGCTGCTATAAGGTTTGCTTCCATCAGTCAGAACTCCTTTAAGCATGGGGAGCTAAAGAGCTTTATCAGTAAATAGGTTATTTTTTTTATTTTCTTAATTTGGATTAATGCTGTATTGTAAGAATCAGGAGGGACTCCAGCCTAACCAGACCTTCTAGTTTATACTTTTTCTGACAGTCTCATCTCATGTCATAAGGACTGTCTGCTAGAAAATAATATTCTAATATTATAAAAGCCTTAGTCTGTCTGTTCATAATGCTTTATTTGCGCTCTGGTTGGTTGTCTCTTAAGCCAGTCAGAGTACTCTGAACAGAGACACATAGTGGAGCACCACCATGACAGCAGGGACTGAGGGGATGGAGTGGCCGGCAGGGCGCTGGCCTTGACGCCCCCACTGTCCCCCGCCCTGCTCCTTGGAAGCAGAGGAGGTGCAGGGGGATGACTGTGCAGTGCTGACCTCACTCCATCCCACATGTCAGAGTGCTGCAATAACAGCTGGATCTGGGACTGGCACTGGGACTGGGGCTGGAGCCAGAGGGCAAGGCCAGCAGTTCTGCCCCCCTCCCCCGCGTTGCTCCTTGGAGCCAGGAGCTGGAGTGCCCCCCCCCAACAACAGCCAGCTGGGGAGAGGGGAAGGGGGGGTGACTGGTGGCTGTGCCCCGCCGCGACCACCGCTGCAACTGCTGCTGCCACAGTCACAGGCCCCAGCCCTGGCCCCAAGCACTGGGGGGCAGCAGCCCCGGCCTGAAGTGGGGCGGGGGTCGCTGAGCTCCCACACACCCTACCAAGTGGCAAGGGGGAGGCAGGGTGAAGACCTGGCCCCAACCTGAGCCAGGGGGGAGGGGGCAAGTGGCCAAATGCAGGCCTCTGTCCATCCCCCTCATTCTTGACGGGCAGTTTGCTAGTATCGGTATAATCCTATCATGCAACAGATTGTATATATTACAATTGCTTGTTCAGGCTGCTTATAATGTGAACTGAGGGAAAAAGGAAACTCAGTTTTACATATAGAAGTTATGGCTCAACATGAAAACAATTTTGTCGTGAAGATAATTTTTAGTAGGTGTTAGATTCTGTAAACCCTTACCTCATACAGAAGATGTACTGCAACTAGTAGGCTAATTGCATGAGTAACAACAAATTTGGCCATTTGTGTTACTTTAAATTATTACAATAACCATATTTTAAAGGAAGTGCTTTTACATTCCCATCAAGTTCTGTTTAATGTGCTCTCCAGAGATGCTTTCTCTTCTTCCTTCAGATTTTAAGGCTTTTATGTTGGCAGAAGCAGTAGAAAGATGCTTAGTTACACTCTATAACATGTGCTGGGTAAAATTAATGTCTTGACTTAATCATTCACCTGATGACTTAGTTATTCTCTTTTAGGGTTCCAATTCAACTCTCATTCAAGTAAATGAGAACTTTTCTGTTAACTTCAGGAGAAAATCAATCAGACCTAGACCCTCAAAGGTATTTACAGACCTGACTCCCAATTTTTCAGGCCCTCAAGCTTTTTTCCCTTATATTAGCAGTCATTGGAACTTGGAATTCATAGAATCATAGAAAACGTCACCATTCAAGTAATTCTGGCAACGAAATACCAGATGTTTTACAATCCAAGAAAATATTGCATAACTCCAGTGTTTTATGTAGTTAGATGTAGCCCTGCCCATTCCCACAACAGCAGGAAAGGTTACTTGCGGCATGTGAACAGCTTTCTGCATTGTTCTCTAGAGCCCTCACTTAAAAAAAAAAAAAAAAAAAAATACACCAGCCCCTTGGAATCTGTCTGTTGTGTCTTGAAAGGAAACCTTCGAGATGTATGGGCAATACTTTTTTTTATAGAAAACATGACAGTAGCTCTGACTGAACTATCCCATTTTAGTAAGTGCCACTAACTAATTTACATGTAAATACATTTTGGCATTTCACTATATTATTGCTCAATGCATGTATGAAAGGAGAGAGAGTAAAATATGAAGATCCACATTAGCCTTGTTCAAGGATAAAGAATAACCTGGGTTCAGAAGATGCATAAATTAACATGAAAAGGTTTTAAGACTACATAGTAAGGAAGGATTAGTAAATCAAATTTTATTTTTCTGGAACTGGGGGACTCAGCTTTGATAAGTTTATGAGACACTTCAATGCTTTATCTTGACATTTGAAAATTTTAATGTAAAAACAAATGCAGCAAAATTGCAACAGCTTCACTTTTAGTCTGTGTATTTTAAGAGTCCAAAATTTTACCTCAGAATTTCACTGAACCCATCCTCTGTAGTGTTTTATTTAAAAATATTTGAGTGGACCAGTCAAATTACATGTCTCTGGGTCTCAACTACAAGATCCCTTATTTTGTAACACAACTAACATACTAGCATAATAACCTCCAAGTAAATGTAAAGTGCAGTTGGACTGTTATACTGATCTTATCTCATGGAACTAATATTGTCCCCAAATATATTACCAAGGAGTATATCGGGGGGATAAATGCTGAGAAATCTCTTGAGGTATACAGTATGGCAGTAAATGATACTACTGTTTGGTCTATAATGTATATGAGATTAAATAATTCTCTTGCTGTCAAGCAACATTCCATTTAATATTTGGACTGACAACAAACACCTCTTGGTAACTTGATACAACAGGATTTGTTAAATATAAACCCTTGCATCAGAGGGATATTTTCCCCTATTCTTCATAGTGTACTTTGAACACTATATTATCTCAGAATGTCTGAGCATGGAGTCTAAGAAACCCACAAAATTTGAATATCTCTAATACAAAATAGAACTAAAGTTTTTAACTAAAATCTTTTTTTACCATCATAATAAGAAATCCCATTGAAAAGGAAGGAAATTGGCTTCTTAACTTCTCTTGAAAGGTTATCTGAACACTGAGAAGCCAGCCAAAATGAGGCTATAAGTACCTATCTGAGCTACGACTTTTTGACTGGAGCTAACATTACATTTCCCACTTTAAAAATTTCTCACTTTAAAATGGGCACTTTCATAACTAGGATGTGGAACCGGCTTCCTAGGAAAATTGTTCTTGCTCCTACCTTGGGCATCTTTAACAGTAGATTAGATAGGTACTTGTCTGGGTTCCTGTGACCCTGGCACTCGTTCCTGCCATTGGTGGGGGGTCAGACTAGATGGCCTGCTCTAGGCCCCTTCTGACCCTAGACACTATGATACTATGATAACGAACCTCCTAAATTCTGCTCTGAGCCGCATCCTCTGAATTCTAGCTAGTACATTTCTTTAAGTGTACATCAGTAGGTCCCTCTTTCCAGAGACTTTATTTCTTTTCTTTTTTTAAGTATTTCATTGGCCTAGTAGAGTGGGGGCCAACCTTTTTTGGTAGGCATGTCACGAATTAATCCCACACCCTCCCCAAGTGCCATTTCTGTCCCCTTCCCTTGTCTTCTCAGCTTTTTGCTTCCTGGTCTATCTGCCTTTCTGCTGCCTGTCTGCTCTCTGGTCTATCGTGTGCTGCATAGAGAAGCTGTCTGTGCTACCTGTGGCATATGTACTGCAGGTTGACCACCTCTGTCCTACTTAGTACATCTGCACCCTCACTTTCTGAAGCACTTTAAAAGCACTTTGAACACTTTGAATGCTATTTTTGGCCATCTTGTTAGAAGTAGCTTTTGAGTAATATTGTATCCATGATGGTTCAGGAGTCATGCGAGTCAAAGATTTTAGTGGGTGATATCCTTTACTGAATCAACAGAATGGTTGGGATACAGATGACAATCATTCTATGACGAGGCATTGTTCATCAAGTCAGACATCCAGCCAATTTAGTGTGGTTTTTTGTTTGTTTTGCTACGCACTGTTGCCTATTATCATTCTGAATCATTTGATTCAGCGCATTATAATATTACAAGATACTTTATGCATTCAAGATAAAGCAGTGTGTTGTCTCTCAAACTATTCAAAGCTGAGCCCCTGACTCCAGAAAACTGGGATTAGTTTTGGTAATCTACCTCCGTATTATGTGGAGGCAAAACAAAAAAAATCCATAGGGTTTTGTGAAAATCTCATGTACGAGGAATCCCAGCTAAAGCATTAATAATATCCCAGATAAAGTATTAATATCCCCAAACAAAATTTTACCTTTGATTCCTAAGTTTCTCTGAGCCAGATTTCTTTTATTTTTCTTTCCCTTCTAGTTCCCCAGTGATGATCTTTCTCAGTGTTAATATGATTCAGATCACCTGTGTTTCTTTCACCCCCTCTCTTACCCATACCCACATACACTTCATTTCTTTGACAATAATTTTAATCTTCTAAAGGGAGGTACTCATGTGCCAGAAGAAGCAGGATTGCACTCTCTGCATAGTGCTGCTTTTAATTAATATATATTTGTATTTGTTTGTGAGAGGGTCAGTTTCTTTCTGCTCCTCCCACGTTCCTATAAAATACAGTAATGGCTGTTAGAAGAGTGTTCATCTCTCAGTTTCTTTTTTTTATTTTTATAAAAAAAAATAATCTACATAATAGTGACTTGGGTAAACTTATGTTACATATTATTTACAAAGGATGTCTTGTATGTATACTCTTCTCAAAGTCAACTAAGATTAAAGGGTAATAATGGAGCAGAAGTGAAAGAAGAGAGCTTAAAAGCCCCACCAACTAAAAAGACTAGATCTTATCTTAGTGGGGAGGAAGAGAAAGTACCTTTAGTATTCTCAAAGTTGATACCTGATTAGGCTTCCATACATTAAGCGATATCACAGTTTGAACGCGATAAATTTACAGGTGTCAGGGAATTTAGAAAGACCCTTAAACTACTTCCATTCTTATATTAGTCCAGATTTGCATAGGTTTGGTGTTTAGTAGATGGTTTGAGCAAGTGAGTCAGTCAGAGCTGAAATACTCACAATATAATTCAGCATAAGCAAGGCTAAGATTTTTCCAAATACAGTGTTTGGTTTTTATTTTTTTAACAGTTTTTAAATGGAATAATGTTAATGAAAAGTTTTATCATTACTTCAAAGATTACTTTTTTCATGAATTAGATTTAGTTCTTTTACTGTGTCTAATTTATATGATGTACAATTTATGGGGGAAACTCGTCTATAATTAACAAAAAAAAAAGGGAAAATATTTCAGTTCATGTTTGTATTCAGAGTTGAGTTAGCTGTGCTGCGAAATGCTACATTTTAACTGTGACAGGTAGCTAACTGATAGCCTGAATAATGAATATTTTCAATTTCAGTCATTGCATCAGTGCGTGTGAAAAGCCAACATAAATAATGATTACAACAGAATATGCAGAATAGTGACTCTGTTTTCTTCTTTTACAAAGCTGTGGCACTAGTAAGTAATTTTAGATGTTTGTTGTAAGCGAGATATTTTGGTGTAAAAACGCGTTCTCTCTCTCATGTGTATGTGTGTATGGCTCCGTGTAGAGCTAATAAAACTTTAGTTCTTTTAGTCTATATATTAGATTCTCACTCGCGCGTGCGCGCACACACACTAGCCAGTTGCCCATCAAGAATGATGGGGGGGCGGGGGAGGGAAGTGGGCTGGGATGGAATGCCCCACACTGCTGCTGTTCTGCCTCTTGCAGGGACTGGAGTGGGGGAGCCGAGGCCAGCAGCGCTCTGACTGGTCCTTGGAGCAGCTTTGGAATCATGGCGGGGCTCACCCACACTTGGAGCACTCTGATTGGCTGTTTCCATCAGCCAATCAGAATGCAAATAAAGCATGACAGACAGACAAAATTAGGCTTTTATAGTATTAGAATATTAGTGCAGCTCAGCCCTACAGACCCAGCCCTGGGTGAAGCAGGCAGATGGTGGAGTTGTGCCACAGGGCAGGGCTGTTCCTAGCCAGCTGAGGCTTGGGCTGGAGCCATAGGAACTATGCACTTGGTTTGTTCTCAGCTCCCCATGCCCAGGCTGGGCCAGCCTGTTATTGAGCTGCTGCGGCAAACAGGGCTGTCCCCCTCCTCCTCCTCCCTGCTGTGGGGCCAGTGTGGAGGGGTTTGCATAGTGCTGTCTCTAGCTCAGGGCCAGAGCCGGGCGAGAGTTCCAGGAGCCCGGCCACTCCTTCACCACCTTCTCAGCCAGCTGGAGCACTGATAGTGCTCTAGCTAGGGAGCACAGGGGTAGGGCCAACCCTGCTCGCTGGAGCAGACAACCCAGCCCAGGGGTGCAAAGCATGCTAGGATGCTGGGGGATTGTCAGTTAACTTAAACCAGGAAGAAGTCTGGAACAGAAGTTCTGTAACTGGTTTGACCTAAATCAGTTAAGAGTGATATACTACATTCAACCAGGTTTCAGGCATTTTGAAATTGGTTTATGTGCACTGAATTTCTGTTCTGTTAAAGATTTAAACCAGTTTTTGATCACTTCTGATCACTTAAACCAATTTATGTATAACTTCTGTCCCTAGCCCAGAGGAAGACGGTGAAGTGAATTTGGTTCTTAGGTTTGCTAGGCCCATTGTTGAAATGTAGAAGTGTATTCTGCCTGTAATGCAGGAACTATTTTGCTCTCAAGTCATCCTGTTAGCTGCTCTGCATATGTGGATTAATGAGTCAGTGCAGAACCACGCTGACTTCAGTTCAACAAGTCATAGAATTTAGGCCACATTTTCACGTTGTTCAAAGATGTTTTGGAAAACACATATTTGGCTTGAATTAAATGAAAATAGTATGTATTTAGAGATCCTGTTTTATAGTTCTGCCTTTCTTATCAGAACATGCCGAAGGACTTTACAGACAATTTGTAAAGTAGGTAATGGGTATGAAGAAGTAAAATCCCTATCCACTGAATGCAGCAGCTATTTGTATTTACAGCAATAGTGTAAGTTTAGCAGCAGTAGTAAATATGAACATTGTATACTGTTGAAAGTGTTGGAAGAATTTAGATATGCAGCCTCATATCAGCTGGAACAGCTTCAGCTGGAATATGCCCATGACCTCAGGGTTTGACAACTCTACTTTCATGAAGACCAGCTCTGATATTTTTGATAGCTAAGAAGGATGCGGAAGAAGCAGACGTACTGCGCAAAAGTGCTACATTGAAAATGAAAGGAAAATATTACTGCTTAAGTGCTGTGTAGTTGGATTAGACTAATTCTGGGAAGACATTTCAAGTATATTACAAATTGTTCCCTATTTCTTCCAAAGAGACCAACAAAAGTATATGCTTTTAGTTAAGTTCAAAATCTGTTGGGAAGATTTCTGATACTGTTATCTCATAGTTATTTAACTATTCTTGTAAATTGACAACTATTTTGCTGAGTTTTAATTTTGAATAAGAAGACTTTTAAGCATAGTTTCATAGAATGTATTATACCATGTTATGGCTCTCATTAAAATCCAAAATGCTATTCCTAAAGTCTGCATCCTATATCAAGGATAGTTCTTACTACTAGGAGAAGTCTTGTTGAATTTTAGTGAGGCTATTTGTGATGATACATTTACAAGATCATTATTATTTAGATTTATATCTTTCCCTATCCAAAAGTTTGAGTGGCCTACAATAACAGAATAACAATCCATAGGTAGGGATCAACAGTAACTCCCATTTACACTAATACAACATCCACTTTGAAACTGGGTTAAATTCTCCTACTGTAAATGGTATTTCCAGTAGCTTTGCCAGTCTGCATTCAGCAGTTGCTGGTAGCTTGCAACCAGTGCTTGACACTGGATTAAATTCTCTGCATTGACAAAGCCTGAATTCATTTCGTTCTGTGTTTACTGTATATAGTTAAAACACTATTTCAGTATATAAATCTAGCATTATTTTTTGGATGCCTAATACCATGTTTTTTGTTTGAAGAACGTGCTAGTGAAAGCATCCAGCAACTGAAATATGCCTTGGGGGAAAGCCATCCTGCAATGGGAGAAGGGGAAATAGCATTTTATCTGTCTTCCAGTAATGCAGGCCGAGATGAGACTGGGGATGCAACTTGGCAGGAACTACAGAACAGCCATGCAGGTAAATGTTAATGCAGTAGCAACTTATTAAAAAAACTGCAGGCCAAATGCAATTTATGAGTTGCACCAAGTCAAAAATATGCATGTCTAGTTGTTAAAGTTTTATCTTTGTTCCACAGTCAATCAACTTAAAGTTCTGTTGCGACAGCAAGAGGAACTTGAAAGTCAATTATCTCCATCAAAAAGGAAGATAATATCCTACGTACGTATTTCTTGTTTCTTGGTGTAATTGTGAATGAATGACCTGTCTGTTGTTGCAATTTACAGGCATGTCTCATCTTATGTGGAGGTTATGTTCTAAAAGCTGCACATAAGGCGAAAATTGCATATAGTGAAATCGCATATTACTGTGCTAGTGGTGACTGCCTCTGTGTCCAAAACCTCCTGCCACTGTCGTGGAGCCATGCTTAAAGCTGTGCAGCCGGCAGCAGCAGTGCAGCATTGGGTGGTGGTGGGGATGTCCATGTGCCACCTGGCTACCACCACACCCAGCGGCTGGCCACCCAGCTCTGGGCACAGCTCCATGACGGCAGCGAGAGGTTTTGGAGGCAGAGGCAGTCACCACTGGCAGCATGGTGGTGACCAGGCCTCCAGGTAAGCAGCAGTGCCATGTGCAGACTCAAGCCCCACCCCCCCTTCCTACCCGTGTATAGATGAATTTGCGCAAGTTAAATGCGCGTATGATGCGACATGCCTATATTTCCTATCCAAAGAGTAGGAACTAAATTTCCTTCCATCCCATTGAGGGAGATTAGCTGTTTGAATAGGAAGACAGTTGACATATGTGAGTAATTCTGCTTTTGACTGCAGCAGAAAGGATGCTTTCAATTCCATGTGAAGCAGTGTATGTGGTTTTGACATGAATTTCTTAAGGGGCAGAATATGATAGAATCCCTTTTCCATATGTAGTTGTACCACAGCCCTAATGCTGTAGTAGTCTCTCTGATGCTGTGACCTTTCCATTTTTCAGGGAGGACAGTGGTCAGAGATCTGTGTAACAGTAGAATCTATAGCTCTTGTACAGCACATGGACAAAAAAGTTTTCATCTGTTTATGAAGACTCTTGTAAAAATATGATAGAAACATTTTTTTATCACTAGAAGGTTTAATAGTATTGATAATTCTGGTTATTCACTACTCGTGTGAAATACACTCATACAGGGTAGGTGGACTGCTTTAAACCAGAGGACAGATTCTGACCACAGAACTCTTTGCATGCTGGACACAGTGGCAATGGGACAAGTGGCATCCACTGCCTTTGCTTGACCCCTGCTGCTGACATGCATCATCAACAGGTCTCCATGCCCAGGATGTTAGTGGTAGGCCCCATGCCTGCTTGCCCTGGCCCTTGCAGTACACACAACAGGGCTCTGCAGGCCTCAAGTTTGAGATCCCTGTTTTAAGTGAATAGATCTTAGTTTTATTCTTAAGTCTGGAAAATTGAGATGAATCTGTAATACTTAAGCTAAAATATTTTCAATAAAAATAAACTAGATTCAAGCATAGCAGGACAGTTAATGTCAATGAAATTGTTCCAGATGCAAAATATTACTGTATGATGTTGTCTGGCTTTTAGTGGCTTGAATTTGAGTGGTTTGGAAGTAAACCTATATATTTTTAGAAGTAATCTGTTGTAGATTTTATTACGTACTATAAGTCTTTTATTTCCTTTTTTAAACATCTCAAATAACAGAATGTTTGCTATCAGAATCAAAGAAAGATTATACTGACTTTATATAATTTTTTAAAGGTGACTTTTAAAAATTAGCAACTTGATTTAAACAGGTTTGGTTACATTCTCAGTTAATTCATTCTTTAAACTTAAGCCTGAGTGCTCTGTACTTAGAGAAGACACTGTTTTTCACATAAACAGAGACTAAACGGGTCATTATATGTGGCAAATTAAATTATGTCACTTTAATACATCTATAATTTATGCTAGGGACAGACATTACACACAAACAGGTTTAAGGGATCAGAAACTGGTTTAAACCTTTAACAGAACAAACATTCAGTGCTCAAAAACCAGTTTCAAAATGGCTGAAACTGGTTTAGGATAAACCTGGTTGAATGTAGTATCAGTCTTAACTGATTTAGGTCAAACCAGTTTATGAAACTTCTATAAATCAATATTATGTCTCCCTATGGTGAAGTTCTTTAATATGGGTAGTAGCTAATAAAAATTTCACTACATTTCTACAGTCAATACTGTACTCAGGTTTATACAGCCAGAATTGACGATTGATATTGGAAGCATGTCTTCTGATGTATTCTTACAGCTCTCATTAAAATTCATGAGGTTTGCATGTATGTTTCATGTGGAAGATAAGAACATGAGGCCTGTATTGGATAGTAGTATAATTGCATTTGCAAATGAACTAGTAGATACAATACGTTCCTGCTTTTGGTATGCTTTTTAAATCAAGTAACTGTTCTGCTTGACACCAGTGTCACCTCTGCATTTTCTGTTTAAAGTCACAAAATTATATTAAATATGAACTGTTTTATGTGAGTGGAAGCATCTTTCTCTGCGCAGAGAAAGGTCATGAAAAGTAAATACTTATTATTCTTAATTTATTTCCCCTAGGGAACTTCAGAAGCTGCAGATCAGAGTTCTCCTGGCCTGTGTGATCTTGTTCCTATCATTACTGATCAGTCTCAATACATTAGCCACTTAGAAGCAGAAGTGAAGTTTTGCAAGGTATTTTGAAATATCCTTCACTCATTAACTCCCAGGTATCAGAAATATCTCACCGTCAATTCAGTAAGGATATGGACAAACATCCATTTGGAGCTGCTTCAAAAGGGGAATTCCTGATCAGAAATGCAGGTTTGTCTGTTACTTATAACAGCTGCACATGCATAACCTGAGAATGATACAAATGTAGCAAAACTACTCCAACTTTAATCTTCAATGAGACAACATTAAAACTGGACCTATATTTGCTAACAGCTGCTGCATGGTTCAGAGCAGAAGCTCCCCATCCATTTCTGAAATGGCTCCAAATGGATGTTTGTACTGTACCCCAAGAGTTTTGTGTGAGCTGCTTTCCAGTCTCAGCTTTATGATTATAAATACTGTGCTAATGAGAACTGAAGTAAATGCAGTTCAGGAGGTAACAAATCTTAACGTAAGTCAGGACATTATGTTTTTAAAATAGGCCTTATCAGGAGACTTTTATTGATTTAAATATGTCTAAAAAAGAAAGCTTCCACTTTCTTATTTAAATGGAACCTTCAAGTCCAATTTTTCCTTGAGAAGTCATTGAGTTCAGCCACCTGTTCAAGGCAGAAGTATCCCTTCCTGAACCATCCCAGTCAAGTGCTCTTAACTCCACTACTTACACACCTTTCTGCAACCTCTGATATCTGCTCTAGTGCTTGAGTTACTCCCAGGGTTAGAATTAATTATTGATTAATTAATAACAAAATTGAAACACTTGTGTAACTTTTTCTACTTATATAATTATCCAACCAACATTATCTTGCAGACCATTACAAAATATGCTTATTATGTCCAATAAGACTAAAAATGAACAATAAGGCCTTTTGGTGTGATATATAGTCACGAAAAGTATTAAACAATAGTATTCTTTAATTTTGTAGGAGGAATTGTCTGGAATGAAAGGTCGGATACAAGTTGTGGTGCTTGAAAATGAGAAACTCCATGAGGAATTGAAAACTCTAACGGTGGAGCAGACTTTGAGAGAACAAACGCTTCTGGATGCCTCAGTAAACCTGATACATTTTTTTTTTTTTAATGAAACGGGATAACTGTACATGATTTTGGTTCTCAACATTAGTTTCTTCATTCCAGAGGCCCAACCAGATTCTTTTATTGTTGGGGTATTAAATTGTAACTTTCTGCATTTTTTTTAATTGAACACAATCATAGCTTTATTAGCTATTATTTAATCGATAATAAAAAAGATACTGTGATTAAATTGAAGCTTTAACATTGTATTTCAGACAAATACTCAGACATCCTGGCCTATAGGAGGTGATGATTCTAGGGTACATCAGCCTGCCAAATCACGATCATCACGTGACAAAGACCATGTCTTAATATCAACAGCAACTGCAGAAATAGAAAAATGGCAGCTAGAATTGGTTGGTATTCAGATATTTTTTGTATAGCAGAATTGGCTTCTAGTGTTCCTCTCTTTTGTTGACATTTATGATGATTAACCTCCTTAGAGTCTTGGAGGAGATGTGGTTGACTGAACCCCTAACCTCTGAGGGCAGTATTTATCCCTTGAGGCTCTTCATCCCATAATAAATATTTTTTTTCCAGTTAAGGGTGATATACAAGACAACTTAACACTTGTCATGCAAGAGATGAGGCTGGACAAATGTGAGGGAGAGGAAATGTGAAAGGAGTAGAGTTACAGTGCATAGCACTGGAGAGTCTGAGCAGCAGGTTTCTATGCTATCTTCAGCTAGGTTTCGTACGCAGCCTTCTAGTGCTATCTTGCATGCTAAGGATTATTCCAGTCCCTGAAGCACACAGACTCAGAAAGGTGCAAAGCTAGTGTAATCCTATCCCTTTCCCCCCAGGTGCAAGTTCTGTGTTGTGCCTCTGGATTATCTCTTCTGCATGGGAAAGTACCTACTCTGTCACTTTAATTTGACAATATATTCTTCATTCCCTGTACTAAACTGTGGTATGGTATTGTTCTGTTATCTAATTAGCGCATTTTGTCTCTGTTGTGATCAGTCAAGTAACCTCTCTATTTATGTGTTCAGTAGTTCTAAATGGCATTTAGATTCTGCAGAATTATTTCTTTTTATTCATTTATGCCAGCAACATAGGATACCATGTGAAAGATAACTATCTTTGTTCACTTTTATACAGTCCAGCTCCTGAGCTATTTTTCTACCAGAAGACACTTTTTTTGTAGAAATGAGTGTCTGTACACAGCGAGTTGTAACAACATTAAAATAGGTGAATTTTTTAATCAAATACTTTGTTTTGAATACCTTCTTATCTTCAGAGGAAATAAGTGAATATTTCTAATATCTGGATGTATTTATAAAGAACTAAAAGAATACAGATGTGAAGAAAAGAAAAGCCACACCAACTTTTTCTATGTCTTTTTCTAAAGGAGAAGCTAAACCTCCTCTATCAAGAAAGGACTGATGCACTTGAAGCTCAAGTACGATCACTGAGGTAAATTGAAAGGATTATTTTTTTTTAATTACTCGTCAATAATTATAAAAGTGATGCTGTTGGTCTGAATGCTCCTTGAAAAGAAGTTTTAAAAATAGTAATTGGGTAAATGTGTAGTAGTTTATTTATTTTTCAGGTACAAACAGATGTTTCTGAGGTATAGTTTAAAAGGTAACTTTAAAACAACCTAATTACAAGACTCTTAAGGAAAAGTTTTCTTTACATATAATAAAAACATGGATTTTTTTTGTATTCCTTTAAAAATTGCTCTTTAAAAAAACCTATAGAATTTAATATAGAACAAGGTTATTCCTTTAGGGTTTTGATTGCTGTAGGATGATTCCATAAAGGCACAAAACTTTCCACTTTGATAATCTAGGCTGGTTTACTTTATCCTGTTCTTTTTTTTTTTCTTAAAGTTGTTCTGTTAATTCAATGGGGATCTCATACCACAAGCTTTATATCTTAAATAGATAATGTTAAGTAGCTAAGAGTAGATATTTTAATTTTGTTGTTTTTTTTAAATAAATTACAAACACGTGAAGTTTAAAAATATTTTATAAGAAGAAATATTTTAATTTGTGTGGGGTTGAGGTATTGGTGGTGTTGCCAATTGAAATATACACCCTACAACTATAGAACCCTTCAGAGAACAGCTAACTGCTAGTGCAGTGAATCAGAACTTAAAATTGCAACTAAGACTGTTGATTGTTCCCTGGCTATGATTTTTCACTTTTGCACCTCAATAGTCAAAAATAAAATTATTTAAAAGCTTCTGCCAGTGCTTGAATGTAGGTACCTGCTTAATAGAGTGGTTTTTTTATCTTGGTCACTTGATCTTTCAAGATCTAAGTAGCCTGGTTGTGATCCAGAAAAGCACTTAAGCATTTGCTTAAAGTTATGCATGTGAGTAGTTGTTTTGACTTTGATAGGACTATTCTTATGCTTAACTTAAGCAAGAGCTTTCTTGATCTGCTGTATCATGTCCAATGTGCTGAACATTGCATAATTTGTAGCAGGGAACATGTGAAACATGCATGCCATATTGCTGCTGATTCATATCCAAAGCTAGGGGGCAAGCAAGGAGGTAATGACATCACTCTTAAGGGGAATGCAGAATATAGATTCACTGAATTTTCCCTATCGTGAGAGATCTTAGATATCCTTGCCATTGGTAGGCTGAATTCCCAGTCTCTTCCACATACTAGCAGACAGCTTATTCTTTGGTAAAACAATATTTTGGAAAACCATGATTTTCAACTGAGTCTACTGATAACTTCCCTGTCTTTTACAAGAAAAAAGATGGGGAGTAATATAGTTGGGTTTTGTTCATCGTTCAGTTTTGAGGTGACGGTACCACTTTTGTTATTAAAAAGTGAATCTGCCATGCAGTGTAAAGAGGTTTAAAACGATATTAAGTAGTAAGAGATTCCTTTGTTGTACTATTTGTTTATTTTTCATCAACTAAATATAGAATGCGGAATGTAAAATTATTTTAATGAATATGGTAATATTTGTTTCTTTACAATAATTTTTTTTCCTTTCTAGAAAAGATCTATCTGAATCGCAAAAAAATTGTGAAGAGCTGAAAGGAAGATTAAAGCACCAAGATTCACTTATTGCATCAAGTAATTTAACCCGGGTTGGTGGTCTTTGTCTGAAATGTGCACAGCAGGAAGCTGTTCTTTCCCAGACACATTCCAATGTCCACATGCAGACCATTGAAAGGTTAACAAAGTAGGTTTATTTTAATTTAAAGTGCAGTTATTTTTAGGAGGAAATATCAATTACTAATAATGGTTGTTTTAGCTTAAACTCTAACCTAAGACTATAATAGTTTGACAAGAAAATTATTATTTTGAGTTTAAGTTATAGTGCTGTAGGAGAATTTTGTTGGGATTCCTGATTTAAAAATGGAAAAATACAGAGTCAAATCTTCACCAATGGAAGTTTTGTCACTTATTTCAATTCCAGCAGCATTTCAGTAGTTTTTTGTAAGCATGGTAACCATCACCTTCAATATAGCTTCTTCCTTTCATTGTCTCTAGCATTCATCTTTGATCCCTTTTGTTTGATTCTTTGGGTTCTAATGAAGACTTGAATTTTGGAAACACAGTTATCTTATTTTTTTCTTAGTTCTATAAATGTTTAAGTTCTTCTTTTCACTGATGTGGACCTTTAACATGTCACTGGTCTTGGATAGTGTACTTTGCTTGCTTCACCTCAACCTAGAGTAATCTAAGTGAGAAGTTTTGTGCAGTTTAAAAAAAGTGGCTGGTTTTATTTATTTAGATTTAAATAATAATAAAAAACTTACCAAGGTGTAAAGAGCTTTGATATATAATTATTAATATAGAAGATCCCAGCACATTAAAACATTGATTTGTTCAAACAGGATCTCTGCTAGCCAACCATTACAAAATTACCTGTTCTCAGAAATTTGAAGTTACTCAAGAGTTGTGAGGTATTGGAAGTAGTCCCAGTAGAGGTGAGTTAGTGGTTGAGATGCAAGTGAGATGGTTGAAGGCAAATGTTATCAGGTTATCAGATTAATATTTTATGTCAGCATCAGGTACATGATAGGTACTGAAAGGGAAACCAAGTGTTTCCTGTATCTAGAGCTAGAACATTTGCCAAGCAATATACTCTTCACTGAAAAGTTGCACATTAGAATCCAAGTTCTCATTTGAATTTTTATTCTGGCTTTATTTAAAAGGAAATCTGTGAATATGCACGCAACTTAAATCAATATGTTATTGATTTTCCAAGTATGGGCAGCTTGAAACAAGATGTTTGAGCTCACCCATTCTTCTTAGTGTTATTAATACATAGAAGTGACATTTTGAAGTCTTGGAGTCAAATCTTCATCTGGTGTAACTCAGAAAAGTCCCACTTGAATCCAGTGCAGTCAGTGATATTTAAGTATTTCACGGCATAGAAGAAACACTCAGAGTGAGAATTTCAGTGGAACCAAATGGAGTGATATGCTCACTCCAACTCAACTCATTAAAGCTACAAAATGTGATTATGTAACTTCCATACCCAGTAATGGTGGGGATTTTTTTTTTACTATGTAGTATATACAGTACATATAGCAAATGTGAGATTTTCAGTGAGATTATTGCACAATCCAAGAGGCTTCTCATGCTGTCCCATGTACTAAAAGAGCCAAAGCCTACAGCTGCATTCAAAACAATTTATTTGATGTAATTATACATTATCCATGTGAAAATTTGGTCCATTAAAAAATAAAGAAGAGAACATGGGAGCCACTGCATTGACTCAGTACCTATAGTATTCAGCTTCCTTTTTAATAAAAAAAATAAATTTCTAAATTTTGACTCAGGAGATTATGGTGGTGCAGAATTCAGAAACCTTGTAGTTGAACTCAGATCTAGTTCATGGCAGAATACAAAGGTTCATAGATAGTGTTTAACTATCTGAAATACTATGAGTCAGTGTAGTTTTACTTTAAATATAATGTAGAAAATATTCTTAATCATTTTGTCAAATTTTGATTGGATCTTTTTTCTGAAGATTACCATTGACTTTTGTACTTTTGTTTGATTGCTAATCAACCTGTGTACTTTGCTGATATGAACCTTGCCATTATTCCTGGCAGCTTTTTTAATTCAGTACTTTTAAAGACAGGTCAGCTTAACACATTAGACTTTGATATGTGCTGAGCTGGCACTACTGTATCTATAAAACTAAATACAAATGAATGCTGATTTTCATGTAACTCTACTTGTAACCCTGATGTTTTCAGTCCATTAATATTTTATATTTCTTTTTCCATGGTTTCTTTTGCTAATGCAGAGAAAGAGATGACTTAATGGGTGCACTTGTTTCAGTGAGAAAGCACCTGAGAGAGAAGCAGCAAAGGGAATCTAGTGCCTACGAACAAGTGAAACAAGCTGTGCAAATGGCAGAAGAAGCCAACTTAGAAAAGACTAAGGTATCTTCTTCAAGAAGATGGTTAGGGATTTCAGTATTCCTAACTACCACACATGTTGATTACACTTGTTTCCACCAATAAGGAAATAATTCTACTGGACTGTAAAACACTAGTCCATGTCTAAATTGTGTAACTGACTTGAAATGAAAGATCATTTAACGTGTTCTGTTTTGTGATATCCATTATAAGTCTGTTAAGAGAAGGAGGAGTGGGAGGCTTGTCTTAAAAGATATATCTGTGTGGCACAAGCAACTTCATGCTGAAACATACCATGTATTAGCTTGTCACTGCCTGTGTTAGCTTGTATCCAGATTAATATGATGTTCTGTAGGTGCTTATCAACTTTGCCTGTCACCTGAATGTATAGGTGCACATTCCATATTGCTGCTCGTTTGTGCAGACTAAACATGGTACGTCTTAGAGTGCCAGTGTTTCAGAATAGCTGTGCCTTTTGCCATACAGATGGATCCTTAGTGCTCTGAAGCTGGGGAACTTTTGAGTTCTAATCCATGTTCTCAGACTGATAGGCCATGAGACAGGTCACTTAACTCAGTTTCATAGCCTAATGAAAATTATCAGGTTGGATTTTCAAAAGCACCTAAGTGCTGTAGGACTGTAGTTACATATTTAGTTGATAATCTAGTATCTATACATCACTGTGCTGCTTTTGAAAATATTGCCTGTTATTGCCTACAAGTAGTATTTAACTGTTTCATATGAGTGTTGTAAGGATTAAATAGTTAATATATGTGTAGCTTTAAAGATGTAAAATGCTATATGCCTATGAACTTTTGGGCACTAAATGATAATGGCAAATGTTAATTTCTAGTCTAATGCTTTTATTAAAACTAATTAATTACTTGCTTCACTTTATTGTAAATGAAATCATTTATATTGATATACAATGCCATCTACTGTGTAATTAGTGAATTACTACTAAATTTGAGAATATAAATGATAAGGTTCGACTGGTTAATGGAGTATTGGTTTTAATGTGACTTATGCTACACTATAAACACTATTTTATCTTTCCCTAAAATTACAAGTCCGAAGGAAAAAGTCTCAACAGTTGCTTTGCTATAGAGGAGTAGCATTTTAACATTAGCACTTAGCTATTAACTGTTAATTGACCAGGAATTAAAGGCTCAATGGTATGTATGTATGTATTTAAAGTTTCATCTAAATCAGTTAATTGGGCACTTTTGTTTTATCACTGTGTATCTACCCACCTTTTTAGTTGCATAAATAGCTTTGAAAATCTAGCTGTAAAATATTTAACAGTTATCATCTGAAGAATTTACCGGTGAATGACTAAGATAGCTAGGAGCAGATTTTATTTTGCCTTTTATGTACTTGTAGGGACTTGGACACCTAGGTGTGATTCTATTCCACCCATCTCGAGTCCTTGGAAAAAATGTTAATGCACCAGTTTTTGAAATCTGCCATAAACTAAGCTTTAAGGCAGAGTTCCCAAAACCAGCAATCAGGAAGAAGACCCATCTACCTTTTGCATTGATTGTTTTTTTTCCAGGACTCAAGCAGACTGGAATAGGATCACATTTGGTGCCTAGGTTCACTTAGGCAGCAATAGGTGGAAGAGGATCTGGCCCCTAATTGTTTGACTTTGTTATTAAAATTTTAAACAGATTATTGGTTTCCCTATTTGTATAACAACAGTGTTCACTGTTTTGCGAGCACAATTCTAGAAATACATACCTCAAAAATCCCTCCTGCTGAGGAGAGTATTAAATGATTGTTGTCCTCAGACCTCCTATTGTATGATAACTCTTAATTTTACTTTTGTTTCGTTTTCTGTCAGACTTGAAAAAAAAAAAAAGCCCACCAACTATAAATGTCATCTTAATCTATCCCTATGTTTCATATTCAGTTTAACATAAAAAAACATGTTCTTGTTTGATAAGGCTCTGTAAGACTAATCAATACTGACCTAAATGCTAATAAGATATAACAGTGCTATACATTCCTGACAATCCAGTAAAAGGAATGTAAGTAAACAAATGGCAGGTTGTCTGCTGCAAGCCCTCACTGGTAATAATGAGGTGCCTAGGTACATATGGAACGATCAGTGGCTGGGGGTCCAGACTCCCCATGCCCTTTATTACATCTCCATATGACAAGCTTCCTCTCCCTTCATTTAAAAAAACACAAAAAAACTCCCCTTTTTCCTCTTTCCCTTATACAGGGAAAGCATTTTACTACTTCATCCTGTATATTCTTGAGTAAATGCAGAAAAGCAAGAGCCAAGTTCATCATTCATAGGGACAAGTGCATCTCATTGAATATAAAGGGAAAATTTGAGTAGACAAGGCAAGTAGGATTTGGCTTTTAAAGGACAAATATATTATGATAACTATCAGTTCCATTTAGTTTATGAAAAACAGGGTACATGGTGCTCATTCTTTGGAAATATGTATCCTTGCTGTTTTTTGCTTCTTTTGCTTGCAACCTCTTGGCCTGTAATGCTTAGTCTTTATAGGGGAATTGGTAATGAAAAGCTTCCCAGGTTGAAGCAAACCTGGGAGATGGATTTTAAATATTGACTTGCTAAAGGAGCAATAGTTTGAACTACTGATCCTCCTTGCAAAAACAGCAGCAGTTTAATCAAATAAAAATTCCTTCTTGAAATGTAGAGTACAGCTGAGTTTTGTTTTGCTGTTATAATCATGTCTCTGTCAAAAGGTGAGGACATGAGGGCAAATGTTCATTGTTGTTTGCATTTTAGCATTGCCCAAGGGTTAAATTTCTATAGAAAAGAACTGATGTTAACAGTCTGATTTGATCTTAGATTACTTTTCTCTAGAGATGAGAGCTACTCCCCAGATGTCTAGCATCCCACAGGGTGGACTTGTGGAGACTTCCCCTCTTGAGAGAGAATTAAATGGTGTAGCTTCCATCTGTCTTGCACAACCCAGCACAAAGGAAACACTTGGGAGGCACTGTGGGTTTTTTTACTTCAGTCAAACAAAGCATCATTTGGAAAACTAGATTACTAGGAGATATAAATAAAGTAGTCCAACATGAGCTTCATTTTGAATTTGTTGAAGTAGACTATACTGAGGCTTAAATATACAAAATGTCAGTGAAACTAGAACTAGGATATGGACAAGCATGCACTTGAATCAGCATCACAAAATGAGAGAGGGCTGTTGCTCCAAACCAGACAACAGTTGTTACACTGTAGCTATACTGTCTGCATAAGCCTGTAGGGATAGATGAGCTAAATCATCCGTTTTGACCTGTGATCCCTATTCATTGGTCAGAGGAACTTGATTATAAAATGGAGATTTTTTTTTTCCAACTGGTTTTAACTCAATACCTGACCTGACACAGTACTCATGTTTGTTTAACAACATCCGTTTGTCCATTGTCTCTGGACAATGCAGTTTGGACAAGAGAAATACAGGGTTTTTGCTGTCCTCTAGGAGTGGTGGGACCTGAACTCTAATGTTCTAGGTGAACTCAATTGAGCAGTATTTCCAGCAAGAATCTGGAAATAGATAAATTCACTCTTTGGCATCATTTGAAAAATCTGAACATCAGATAAAAAGAATAATTGCCTCTACTTTGTCAAATTCCTTCTCTGGCAATATAACCTTTTGTACCCTATATTGTATCCTTCAGGCAAAGAACAGTGCTGACGCTACATTTTTCTGATATGTAGTATTGAAGGCAACCATGCTTTCAGTGTTCATAAAAGTTGGGTAATGGAGGGCATTTTTCTTTGCACTTCTTGAGGGAGAGATGCCTAGGATTTTTTAAGTGCAGGTCACATTCCCTTGTCAAAAACAAGTTTCTAATCTATACAGAAAAAATAACTGATAGATTCTAGGAACTGCAAACACAATAGGAACCGCATTTGAGAACCAAGTTGTTTGTAGACGTGTAATCTTTAGCCGTCAAACATATTTTTGTGCATGTGTGCATGGTCTCATGTCTGTCAACCCTATTTTAGTTTCTTAGGGCACTTATACACATACAGTAATCAAGTCTGCTGGAGCATGGCAATTAGCATGCTCCAGAAGACTCCAGCATTGCACATCAGCATCCCCACATTGAAAAATGATGGCGGGGTGCTTTAACTAAGCTTGTTCAACAAGCTTCAGTTAAAGTGCCCTCACTGCCATTTTTCATTGCAGGGACATTGATACATGTGATGCTCCAGGTGCTTTAATTAAAGTGGCTTTCGGAGATGCTCCAGTAATTAAAGCTTCCCTCACCCCCTCCCAGAGCATGTATATAAATGCTCTTATATTCTGGAGTATATGTAGAGGCATCTGTGTACATGCATAAACCCCTTTTTATAAGTAAAATGATTTCTCTAAAAGCTTTAGAATACTTTATAATTAATTCCTCATTTTGGAAGGATGATTGTTTTTTTACCTTAGACCATACTTTTTTTTCAATTTGAGTTTCATAAAATATTTTTCCCTAGGCTCTACTCCAGTGTGAGCAGCTGAAAAGTGAGATGGAAAGACAGAAAGATCGCCTTGGAAGGGAGCTAGCCTCCCAACTAGATAAGCGAGATGATGAAAAAGAAGCACTGCGGGAAGAAATGAAAAAAGAAAGGGAAGACTTGGCATCAACAGTAATCCTATTTATTATTATATAATTGCAGGGGTAGGGTGGTGGTGGTAGATCAAGAACATCCAATACTTCTCTGAAACAATAAGTAATGGCTTTTTATGCAAGAAAAGAATATTCAGGCAATACTTCAGTAAACAAGTATTAAATTTACACATCAAAATGTTGGAAAATAATTAGCTTATGTAATCATTTGAACCATTAGTAGGGATGGATGACAAGTTGGATACATACTAAGTGATTGGTAGCTTGATGCACTTGATAAGGTACAATATAACTTCAGTTTGTGTAATATTTTCGTATTTCACTTTTTAAAATAGCCTCAAAAGTTAAAAGTAATACTAGAAAGAAGACAACAGGTCATCATCATGCATTCAAGGAACATTAGTAAGGTTGCGAAGTCAAGCACTTAAAGATTAGGAAAGCCAGAACTATGGCTGCCAGTGTCAGCTTTATATTAAAGTATTTAATTATAAGATTGCCTATCCCTATTTTGACCTTAATAAGTCTTTTTTCCCCTTGCACAGCTGTAAAAATGGGAATAAAGCAACTCAGTTTGTCACCTTTTACTTGCATTTATAAGCTCTTGGAGGCAAAAGAAAGGGGGGGGGGGGAAAAAAAAAAACCAAAGCAGCGCTGAAGTGACAGCACCCACTGCTCAAAACCAGAGCCTGGCCAGCTTGAGCCACAGAGACAACTAGCAGTGGTACAAGGTCTGCTGCTGCTAGGTAGTGTTTATTCTGCCATGATCTTTAGGTTCTGCTGGAATATGAATGATAAATCATCATAAGTTATTTCCATATGAGAGATGGTGAAAAAGAAAAAATTCTCTCACTGACAGCAGTGAAATTGTGAAACCTGACGGAGGAGTTTGGTGCGGTAGGGAAGGAACAGTAAGATGAGTAGTGAGAGAATCTCAGTGAAATAGGCCACAAGTAATCACTGGAGTATTAAAAACCAAAGTTGAGGGCGATTTGGGTTCCAGTTTTGACATTACTAGAGAATCACTGGGGCAATATAAGGATGGGAGTGCTATAGGTGCATTTCCTGGTACATGGTGGGAAATATGAATGTGGAAAATATGGTAATGGAACAGGCATTAAGTGTACAATGCTGTAGTCAATAAACTGCAAACCTGTCCTACATAACCATCAAAAATCAGTTGCCAAGCCATAACTGAAGGTGCACTTATATTGCACTGGAAACACAGAGGTATCAAAAGTGATTGTAAAGGACAAGTTTATCTACAGGAAATAGTACTTACTACAGATGTCACTGCATGCCTGCAGATCTATTTTGGCAGTATGAATTCATCAAACATAAATATCTCTAACTTAAAAAATAAAAATATATTCTTCACTACTATCACAATTTTAGTTCCTCGAACCAATACGTTGCTATATATTGTTATCACCCCTTAAATTATATCTTAGTGTTTGTTTCTCTGAAGGCTTCAGTCTCATAATGTGATCTTTAGACCCATTAAAACACTGCCTAATGATAATAGTGTGATACGCTTGTGATTGTACATTATTTGGTAAAATTGTGAAATTATTGCTATGCTGATCCTGTAGTTGGTAGTTAGATTTATCTTTGTAGGAAAATAAGATTTTACACATGTATTAGTGGTAAGTGTGAAATGCAGTACTTATTTTGATAACAAACAAAAAAGCCAGGAAAGGGTTTTTTGAGCTATATTATATTTATCTCCCTATGAATTCTTTATTAGTTCATTTAACAAGTGATTTGTTTTAGAGGAACAAATTGGCATGGGTCCATAAAACAGGTGTATACATAATGGCTCTACAGTAGTGTAATTGTACATAAGCCCTTAAATTCAGTTTTGACTTCCTGTAACGTTAACCTAGAACTGTCAGACACCATTATTTCCAGTTATGTTAGCCAGCTTAAGGACTAAACAGCTCAAGGGCAAACATCTTTGTTTTATTGTTATGCATCTTTTTCATCGTTCAGCAAAATTTCAGCTCAATTTGCTTGAAATATGAAGTCATAAAATAACTATACTTTTAGAACATCCTGCACTTACTTGGTTACTACTACATTGCATCTTGGTTTGTTTTACGATGGTGGGATGTTTCAGAATTAATTTAAGATCTTTATTTGCAGTGACATCTGAGTTTTTGTAACTGCTTTTTCTGGGGCTAAAGGTAGTTGCCATTTACCAGTTGGAGTCTGTGAGTGATGGGTAAATAGGTCTTATGGTGCAACAGGAATAAGGGACTGTTCCTAACATTATATGTATTAACAAGTACTAGAATGGTGTAATTAATTGAATATATTCCAAATGGATATTGCAGTTTGAATCACTCCAAAATAATATTGTTACAACTCACTATGGATCAAATTATGTAATCCTTATTCAGGGTGTGATCCTGGTCACTTCCTGCTTTGCCAAAATTCACATTGACTTAAAATGAAGTTTTGAGTATTGGTTCTAGGCTGAATCGCTTCACTATGCATTCAATCTTTTTTTTTTTTTTTTTTAGGTGATGGTTCTCTCTCAGAATGTGGCCACACATGAAGCACAGTTAGAGAGAATTACAAGAGAAAAGAACTTAATAGCTAACCAACTAGAGGAAGCCCAAAATCAATTTACTTCTCGGGAGATGGAGATTAATAAGGTAGAGACATTTTGCAAGTTAGAGTGGTTTGAAACATCACATGGTAATCTCTTATGGTTTTCACTGTTTATTCTTTGTAAAGAATATTTGGAAAGATGGTAAATGTATGTCTCAGATTGTTAGACAAAATTTACAAGTTTAGAAGTAGAGAGATGAATTTCTTTTAGCAGGCAGATCACCCCACAAAATGAGATGGGTTTTTTTTCCTCAGCCTGTTCATAATCACTGTTTGAAATTCTGCAGTCGGCATTTAATTAATGATTCTCTTGATGATATGAGAGATAGTTATAGGACAATAATGTGAATCCTATTCTGTTTGACTCTGTAGTGCTCTGCACAGCATTATGCATTTAGTCTAGTTTCTAACCTGGTCTGTAGAAACCTTTCTTGCTCCCACTCATTCCTGTGTTTTTCTTTGTGTGTTTTATCCTGCTCTTTTTATATCCTACCTGATCTCATACCAGAGACAAATGTTTGATGCAGTGGTTCTGAGCTCAAATGCAATCATTTTTCTCATATTACTAGGGGAAAAAATAAATTAAATTTGTTCCCACAAATTCCACCAAGCCATTTTTTGTCTAGTCCTGTCTTCAATACAGTTTATTTTTTCCTGCTCCTGTTAACGTGTTGGCATGTCTGACATGTCCCAGTAGTGTTTTACTCCATTGCAGGACTCTAACCCAAGGCTAAAGAGGGCCTTGCAGCAGCCAGTTATAGATTTTTCTTGTAGCAATGTACTGTGATCACTAGGAGGGGGCAATTTGGCACAGGCTTTTGGATGGCCTTTCCTCACCTCATACTCCTGTCACTGTTCCTTCTTATAGTACTGGTTACAATTCTTTTTGATGAATAACTTTTGCTTGAAAAATATAGTTTTGGACAGGCATAATTATATACACATTTGGGCCCAAATTATCTAAACCAAAAGTAACAATTTAGCAATGTTAAAATATTTAATGTTTGTATTTCCAAAACAAAAATATTCAGGCTAGATTTACAAAGGGCCTAGACTCCCCTTACAAAACAAGAATGAGCAGCAGTAGAAGGAAGAAAACAGTTTTGAACCTGAGTTTTCCATATTCTAGATGAGCATATTAACCACTGACCTATAGTATAAGAATGCTATCACATTATCTCCTCCTTGTTTTTTGGGAGTAGTATCTAAGTTCTATATTAAGTCTAGCTCTTGGTTTCCAAATAATTTGATTTTTAATTTTTTAAAAAGTGCATAAAATAACAGATGGGGCAAAATGTTTGAAATTGACTATAACATTTTATTTGGGTTTATTCCATCTGGGGTTGATTCAAACTTATTCTTTTTCCCTTTATTTTTTGGAGCTGTTGGCAAACTGAAAAATAAGTTATTCATGCAGCTCTAACAGCTGGTTCCTTTGTTTTGTTTTATCTGTGCTACACATGGAGATGGGTTGGGTGACAGTAATTTTCCCCTTTATGAAGGGAAAAGAGAGGGAACCCCATCTTATATTCTGTCTATGAGAGAAAAGGGAAGGAAGTAAACAGTTACAAGTGTCAGTTTTGAGTATTATGTATTTAAAACAATAATGAGATCTCTGTTTTAGGTATGAGGCTTGTGAATTTTTGCTCTTCATTGAAAACACCATTATTTCTCCCTATTTTAAATGGTACTCAATTGTAAAGTGATGTCAGAATATAGCCACCATTTTCGTAAACACTTTTTACATTTGTAAGGAAGGCCGCTGTTTCTAAAGACAGGCAGTGTCTCCAGAATGACTTCAGCCAACCTGTCCTTACAGAAAATAGAGTCTATGTAGGAGGATCCTTCTTGCCTAGAAAACTAGACAAGAAACTGGAAAGAGAAAGGAGAATGATATGGGCAGGAGAAGATTGGGGATTCTGTGGCATTTGGGTAGCAGTGACAGAGGAGAATGTGGGGGAAAAGGAGAGAAATTTATGGAAGAAAATAGGGAAGGAGGAAATGCGTTTGGGTAAGAACAGAAGATAGGGAGGGATGAGGAGCACAAAGATGGACTGACATGAAACAAAGGGCAGCTCCTACCTCTGCAGGACAGGGAGAGGGTAAATTTAATCCACCTGGTGGATTAAGCACTTGCGTGTTTAATTAAGGTTGAATTCTTAACCTAAAATGATCATACAAATTGAGGATGGTTGGCTTCGATGGTGAACAAGAGCTAGAGAGCCTATCAAAAATCTCTTCCTTGTCAACAGAGAATTGGGCAGAAAATCCCAAAAAATTTTAACTCAAAAATACCAGTATCCAGAACAGTACTTGTTACCTTTATGAATGTTACCTTTCTCCCAGTTTTTCCCACCTAGAGCAAGCTCTTTTGGTGTTTTCTGTTGGCTTATTCATGGTCAAAGTAGACATTTTAGTTTAGTGCTACAGTTAAGGAATTTATTTTCAGTCTGCTTATAAGAATGTAGTATTTCACTTCAAGTTTGAAAATAATTATGTTGCAATCTAAAAGTTTTATTTCTACTAGTAGAAAAGTAGGCAAGGTAAGAAATCTCTCTGTTACATGAAAATATGACTGACTTCAATTTTTAGTTTTTGAAGTACTGTAAAAGAATTTCTTTGAATTTAAAAAAGAAATCTCCCAAAAATGAAAAACTTCACTCTAAATGTATTTAGCAGCACATGTACTTGCAGGATAGATATTTATACTTAACAAATCTTGATCCAGATATAATTGAATCTAGAAGGTAATGCCTATTTCCAAATAAATTAGTATAGAGAGGGTGTGGATTCATCCCTTTGGTTATAACAGTTAGCATATGTAGTCTTAAAATATCAGTAAATTGAAATAAATTGGAAATAAATAGCCTCTAGGGGGCACCAAAAGATCTAAATGCAAATATTGCACATTAGTTCCACAAGCTACAGATCATGTTTTCTGTGCAATCTAACAGGTGTGCGGAGAAATGCGATATCAGTTGAATCAAAGCAAAGTGAAGAAGGATGAGGCAGAAAAGGAGCTCAGAGAGTACAGAACAAAAACTATAAGGGAGCTTGAAATTAAGGACCAGGTAAGAAATGATACTGCTATCACTTTGCAGTTATTAAAAACATAAATAGGGTTGTTTCTGAAGTTGGAATGATTCATTTTTCTAATAGTGATCATTTATTACTATTTTGTGGGTTCTAAATGAATGGCAACAAACCAGTTTTTACTATTAAAAAAATACCTCGTCTGGATTATTCTTGTTTTCAGCCCTAAAAAATTCAGTTTTCCATAATTACATAATACTTATCACATTCTTTTATATACAGCGTGTGAACACATACTATAGATTCAGTGCGTTTAATGTATATGTCTATATACATATGTTTATACACTTCTCTCACAAGTAAACACACACAAATGTGTATGCATACAAAAAAGTAGAACATTAACAATTATAACGTGTGAAGTATGTAAGGTAAAGGGTGTCATTTCTTTACCAATTTCTGTGAAGATTCAAGTTTAGTCGATTTTGTGATTCAAAACAAAGTTTAAAAAACTAATAAGAGAAAATAACATTATTATGAAAATATGTCATTAGGTATTAATAATTGATTATGTAATAATGAATTTGTATTACTTATAAAACATTATATGCCTTGTAGGTAAACAGTGACAAGACATCCCTTTAAAAAAATAAATAGTAAAGTGAATTACCATTAAATTAGTTAACAGTTCAGACAGCTGCCTTCTATTGAATCTTTTAAAAATCTTTTTTGCACTGTTATTCTACCAGTTTAAATCTTCAGGATTTAAACTTCCAATTCTTGGTTCAGAAACTCTCAGCTATATTTGACTTGATATTGGTAATATATTTTAGATACAAAGAAAATTTATTAGGCACACATGCACATTATATTTTAGTGTGTGTATCATTTACTATTTAAAGTAGTTTATCCAGCATGTTTTAAACCATACACTTCTCCTTTAAACAAATGAACAATATTACAATGCAGTATTACAAAATAAAGACAGTAGTCATCACAAAACCTTAATGAGAAACAACTATGTAACTAGTAGTTTGTAAAAAGGTGTAACTCAGCTTAAAGGGGAAAAAGTAATGAATCGAATTATAATCAAAAGGCACATAATATATTTTTCCATTTTAAATTTACTAACTGAAACATTTTTAGAGGTGTAATGGCAGTAGCAGATCACACTGTCTGGGAACTGAGGCCTTGTAACATTTCTGCTACATCCTTATGGCCTAGAGGCATTTTGAAAACAAAAAACAAGGCTGCTCTTCTATCTTGACAGTTCTCACGGATAGGAAATCTGGTATAATCTTGGCGTAATAATAAACTGGGATGTGTGGAAGAGAGTATGCAAAGAAATACCATGGATTTTGGGTTTTGTTCTGCAGCTTTCCCCAAAGTTAATATTTAAAATACTGATTGGAAGTCTGTATATTTTAAGAGGAAGCATTGGTGTTCCTTGAAATATGACGTGTGTATAGCAATTTCAGTGATCAGATATTTTAGACGGACATTGTTGGATACTAGAAAGAGTAGTGTTTATGTTTGAACAATTTTTTTTGTATGTTATAGTTATAATTCTAGGCTTTTAGCAAGAAAAATAATTATAATTGAAAGCTCCATAGGCTGAAAAATATTAGGAACTATGTAAAGAAATCAAGGATAGTGAGATAAACATTACAAATTGTCTTTGACAGATGTTAACAGGTCAGTACAAAATCTTACAAAAACAACTCCATTATTATTTCATATTTAACTTCACATATAGAAAAGATAGCAACGTCTCATCCTACATGGCACTGAGCAGCAAACAGCAATTGTTCTTTGGTCTCTCAGCCATAACCTGACCTTCTGGCTAAGAGGCAGAGTTGACACCTTCCTTGGCCACCATCTGTTCATAATAAATATATATTTAATTTTTTAAAGTAGACAGTGGGTCACTTAAGCTAATATTATAATATTCATATACTATTTTACTCAAGTACACATTTTTTGTGGAAGGGATAAGAAAGCTGTAATGTTACAAGAAAGTCCCTTGAGGTATTGAAATTAGCTCAATATTCCATAAAACGTGAATGCATTTCTTATCATGGAAAGAAGTCTTTATGATTAGTGGGGATTGTAAAAAATATATACATAGTTTTAATTTACTTTGGTATGGTGGGTATGGACATTCCTACGTATATACCGGTAAGGATATAGGACCATCGGATAGATGTATTCAGTTTTGATCAAAGTCAGCACTTAAAATGATTCTTTTAAAGAAAATATTAAGAGAATCTTAGGATGATTAAACATGGCTGAGTTTCCATTTTATATTTCCCTTCACCTCCATCTCCCTCCCTCAGAAGGGATTTAGTTCCACTTCCAGTCATTTTATATTGTGTGTGCATGCTCATGCATGTGTGCGTGTGCATATATATGGTGGTATGATTCTCATTCATTAATCTCTGCTGCAGTAAGTTATGAATTCTTGATTTACCTTTCAAAATGTTTACACTTCACCTTAATTTTATATATGTGTACATTTCTTGTCCTGTATATATAAGTGGTTCGTGTGAAGAGTTAACATTTTCAAAGGTAACCCAATAATCCATAACCTGCTGCACTACCTTTAATGAATGGAATCATAGTATTATATGAGTCTATTCAAAATTAGAATTTGGAGGGAACAGTATCATTTTGGGTCTCTAACCTAGGAGTCACAAAATCCAAACATACAAAAGATCAGTTATACTTGGATGACTTGGTTTCTGACCCTGGCAATTTTAAGTTTGTTCATTATTGCACATTTTAGTATATTTACATTATTAAGAATCACTACCTCCTTACCTGTAATAAAACATAGGAACATGAGAAGTCTTAGTTGAGATATTTTATACAAAATGTTTTTACTTAAAACATTGGTTATTTATTTAAACTGGACAATCTATAGAAAACCACTTTTTCGATGCCTCCTTAAAATTTGACTTTCTGCTGAATAAAATAAAGAACTCAGCTTTAGGTGTAAGAGGTGACAGAAGGAGAGGTTCCAGATCTAAACCAAGGAAAAGAAGTATCTAAGAGGCCTAATAACTAGGAGGCCTGTGTACCTCGTCTTCAGCACCCAGATTTCTATAAAAAGAAGTTAGGATACCCTCAATCAGTAATATTCATAGACTGGGCAAATGGAAAGATATGAGACAGCATTTTTTCAATATAGTCAACAGGCATCTGTACAACAGCGATGGGTATTTTAATGCCATAGCTGTAATGTTCAGTGAGAACTGGGGAAAAAAATAGAAGTGTGAAAGAACTGTAGTATGAAAGTACTTCACAGAAATTATTTGAATGTTTACTTGCATATCACAAAGCAGTAATTTATAGTCATCTAGTTAAAAATTATGAATGCAAGAAGTACTTACTTTGCTTTGATCATATAAAGCAGATGGCAAAAGCTTAGATAAATTTTCAAAATGACATTTTCTAAGGGTTTTTTTTAAAGCCATAAATGGTCAAAGTTTTCTTCTGCAACCATTAGGACTGGAAGCTGCTTTTTTTTTTGTAATTGCATGACTTCATGAGCTTTAGCTTTAAAAAATCAGCAAATACAATGAAACTTTGTAGTAATATGGCAAGATTTCTCAACCCTGAGGAAGACAAGCTAGGACTATACATTTCGTTATATGTGCTTAAGATTTTTATGCCTCTGGTTTTAGTTAAAGATGTCTGACCCAGTTGGTTAGGTAGACAGTATTTCAACCATAGCACATTAGAGAACAGGGGGATTTGTTTTTATTTCCAAAAATGGCCCATGCAGCTCTACCAGTGGATGCCTTTTTCTTACAAGTTCAGGGACTATCACCATGATGAGTTCATAATAGAAAAGGAACCAAGGTAGCTGGAAGAGTAGACTATGACAGAACATGTAACTCATAGTTTACAGCTTTAGCAAATCTATAATATAGATATATGGGTGTGTGTGTGTAAATGTATGCTTCAAATTTCTTTTTTAACTAGTTCTGTTATAAGAACACCCGCACCACACTACAGTGCAAACTGTAGGAAAATGGTGAAGGTAGTCCTTAACTTAAAGGACTAGTCTTTAAAATCTGGCCTTCTTTTAGTAATTATCAAAATAGGTCTCAGGAGTTATGAAACCAAATAATTCTTGATTTAAAAAAAAAACAAAACAAAAAACTGTTAAGAATTACAGGCAATATTTTTTCCTTCTGCAGAAAAAAGTAATTTTTTGTAATTTCTTAGTTGGTCTAATAAAAGGTATCATCTTTGAACCAAGAGTTTTAAAGTTTTGCATCTCTTTTTCTCAGACCAACATGGCTACCAAATACATGGCCTCAGATGGCCTGTTACTTTTCAGTTATATAACTTTTAAGTTGTTTATTGAGCTACACTAAGTTGTGTAGCTTAACTTTAAACAAAGTAGGAAATGTGGAGGTGAAGTCTGAACAAAGCCTGAAGTCTGCTCTTTAAGTAATTAACATAAGTCTTTGACTCTTGCAGCCCAGTGTTGTTGTATATCAGGGTCTCTATGTGCCCACATACCATTTTCCTATTTTAAAGTAATGTTTTTACTTTATTTATCAGTGTGTTCTTTCTGCTGTCTCTCCATTACTTGTGTAGTTTTGGCAATGGAGGCCAGGACAAATCCTACTGCATTTTCAAGGACTACCTGCAAAAGTTGATACAATTAAGACATCAATTTTAATATGAAAAAAGATACCACAAGTGACTGAAATCATGCAGCTCTGTTTATACAAGAAAAACATTATAAAAATAGGAAAAATGCCCTGAACATGACCATCATTGACACACAGTTTAAAAAATGTAAACATTTTAGATTTATAATTGATACCAAAAAAAATCAGGAGAAATCTTTCACAGGCAGAAAGGTCCACTTGTTAACATACTGATAATAGATTTTTTCTGTAAGTAGATTTAATGGAAACTGTATGAACATCATCAGAGCAACCGGTGTTCTATGGTTCCCTCAGTGAGACCATATAAGTGGAAAGTTGCTTGTTTAAGTAGCGTGGCAAAAATGTTTTCCATCTGCTTAGATGTTCTGCTTAGAATATTCCACATCAGGATAGAAATGTTCTGTGTTGTATCTGTGTTAATCCAATAGTCCTAAACTCATTTTTGGTTCATTCATTATTAATTGGTAGTTCAACTTTCAACCACCATCTGCCTGGTCATACCTACATGTACTATCTACATGAGCTTATACAATCATAATAGCCAAACTAGATCTTCCTTACAGCCTTCCAGGCACTCTTGTATATTGTCCAGTTGCAGTCTGCTTTACTATTAATTGATTAATCTGGTATGGTTTCCTCCTTACTATTTGTATACTTCTTTTGAAGTTTGGGGGGAAAATGAGTTCTAGGTTTGAACCCTGCAGTTAAATTTGACTAGAAACTAATTTCAGTGTTGCAGACACTGCTGCTCCTATAATAATTACATTTAAAGTTCATGCATTAGAGTTTTTAAATGTTAGAAAGGATGTAAAATATTATTTTTGCATGGAAGAGGCCAGTGGTTGGTGGTGGGCCATATTTATTTGACAGTAGCATGGGTGAAAAAGTGGTTAAACAAACCACAAAAAGTAATAGCTATATCTATTGTGAAATTACTATTGTGGTATTGACTCTGCCTGCTGCTAGTGTGTGGGAAGTAGGTCAAACAGCCATTTCCTCCCAACTGACTCTTGGTGCCAGGTGAAGGAAAGAGACGATCCCACTTCAGTCCTTTCAACTGTCTTTTTTGAGGCTAGAAAAGCACTTCTTATTGCACACTCCTGTTTCTCAAAAATGGGATGGCAGTAACTCTCTCTCTTTAGCTCCCTTCTCCCCACTTTCCTCTTCCCTCCCTCTCCCCCAACAAAAATATCCTACCATGGTTTGAATCAAATTCAGATTCTTTTTTTACCTTTACTAGTGACTGCTAAGCTAATAATTCTCTGAGGCTGGTTAAGGAAGGATGCAGAGGCCCTGTGACTAGTGATTGGTACTGCCAACTCCAATGATTCAAAAATAAAGAACGAGTAGGAGGCAGAAGGCTGGACCTGATGATCTCACAAGGTCCCTTCCAGCCTCAACATCTATGAAATCTGTGGGTAAATATAAGATTTTGAAATGTAGCATGTTTCAAGTCTCCTGGTTTTTTTAATTTGTCTGAATTTTTTTGAGCAAAAATATCCACACAAAAGAGATTGTTCCTGTGTCCCCCATGTCCCTGACTCTGGAAGATCCCCTTACTCTGACACATCTCCTACAGACTACAAGGCTCTATCTCCTTTCACTTTCCATTATTCAATTTAATGATGGAAGTGGAGGGGAATGAGGTCACAGTCGCTTAGTTTGGGAGCAGGGCATCTCTAGTGTGTTGTATTGAGTCTTCAGCTTTGCCCTGCAGAACACCTGGGGCATATCATGTTTTGTTGCACAAAAGACACAATGACTGCTGTGCTGTCTCTGTTTTCTCATGTGACTACAAGACTCCACCAAAATCACAACTGTCATAAAAACATTGCGAGTGTTGATGCTGTGGAATTAGTCTATACTATCTCCGTAAGTTAGTCTATGCCATCTCCATAGGTGTCAGAAAGAGATCTTGGAGTTATCGATTCCAAAATGATCACAGGCTGCCAATGTGAGGACGCAGTCAGTAAGGCCAGCTGCACCTTGCCATGCATCCACAGATGCATCGCAAGCAAGGCCACAAGGAGGTGATCCTCCCCCTGTATGCAACACTGGCCAGGCCACAGCTGGAATATTGCGTCCAGTTCTGGGCACTACACTTAAGGAGAGATGTGGCCAGCATCGAGAGGTTCTAGAGAAGGGCCACTCACATGATCTGGAGACAGCAGGGCAGACCCTACAATGAGAGGCTACGGGACCTGAACCTGTTCAGCCTTCACAAGAGAAGGCTGAGAGGGGACCTGGTGGCCGTCTACAAACTTACCGGGGGAGGGGCCAGCAAGGAATAGGAGAGACCCTATTCACCCATGCACCTCCCAGAGTAACAAGGAATAACGGCCATAAGTTGATTGAGAGTAGGTTCAGGCTGGACATTAGAAGACACTATTTCACAGGCAGCTGGGATCTGGAACCAACTTCCAAGGGAAGTGGTGCTGGCTCCTACCTTGGGGGTCTTTAAGAGGAGGCTGGGGTCATATAAGCCCACTATTCTCTCCTGCCCAGGGCAGGGTGTCGGACTTGATGATCTACTTATGTCCTTTCCGACCCTACATCTATGAATCTGTGAACCTTTGGTTTTGATTTGGATCTTTAGATAGTCCAACCAGGGCTCTGCTACTGCTCCTGTATTTCCATTTCTTTCATTGTCCGTCTCTTCCATGCGTGAACTGGAAAGAACCTTCACTCCGCCACGCAGTTTACTGTTGTGTTTTGGTCTAAAATGATTGTGCATATAATCCTGCCATATAACCCCCTTTTTATTTTTGAAATGTATGACTTGTATAGGATCCTGTGAAGCATAAATGTTTTTATTCATGCTTCCTTACAGTTTCTCTAATGTTTTTATTACATTGTTGATGATCCCTACAAGGAAGTTTTAAAATTTAAAGTCAGGTTTAGGCTTCAGACATGTTTGATTTATTTCTGCTCAGACATGGGATAAGTTACATAACAGCTCAAAGAAAATCTTTTTTTGGGGATTGTTGGGAGTTACCTTGGTAGGGACTCTAACCTTTTTATAAAGGTGGATAATTCTCCTGATGCAATATGCTGTGTCAGATGGTTGTGCCTGGGAGGTCTGAGATTTAGAGACTGCTTAGAACTAGAGCTGCTTGATTTGATATCAGGATTAGTATAGGAGTGGCTGCAGCTGACCCCTGCTGCATATGTACCAGTAAATTTGTGTGATTCCCAGAATAACACATCTTGAATTCTTGCTACATAATATGAAAATACATCTTTTCATCAATTTGAATATACGGTACAGTATGAATGATCTGTTATCTGCTAAACTGTGTCATATAAGACAACTGAAATGATTACTGTGCAAGATCAAAAATGTTAAAACCTCTCAGATTTGTTTTGAACTAACATATAATTAAATATACTTGAATGTTCACCCCAGTAGCACCTTCTACTGAAAGTTCAGCAATAGTCCCAGTCCTACAAAGAGATGCACGTTCTAAAATAGATGCACTGTGAGTGGTTCCACTAATGTGAATGAGGTTACATGCAACAAAAGTTAAGCATGTGCAAATCAGGACCTCTATAAGCAGAAGAGTCTTATCACCTCTCATTCTGAAATGTTTGTGATTTTACTCAAGTTTACTGCTCTTGATAATCACATTCACTCCAGAAAGACCTTTATAATTATAATTTTGCTAATTAAAATGATCTTAATTTCCAGTTTCAAGACCCTTCAAATTCTCAGTTACTGTAAAGATTATTGAAGGAAATAGAAAATATGGTAGACTCTTGCAAATGTGTCCAATATTTTTATTTTTCTGAATTACTGTATCAGTATTATCAGTTTGCAGAATTCATTTTCAGTTAATATTATATATTAATTTACTCCAGATTAAGGGAGATTGGTTGAAAAGTAAATACCATTAGCTTTTAATTAATTCTGTGTTTACCCTCTTGAGATGTTAAAAGGCTTGTACAGTGGGGTTTTTTTCCTGAATTTATTTCAGTGTAAGATTTTTTTTTTTTTTGTTATCACTGTAAAATCGTTGTCATTTGTAAAAGACTTTTGCCTTTTCTTTGAGCACTGCAGTAATTCTAAATTCAATGGAAAACATCTGCTGGTTTAGAAATTTAGGGTTGCAGTTTTCTCAATACTGTAGTATAAGCATCAATTTGGAAAAGAATGAAAGAAATCCTTGTTCTGAGCAGAATAATTTTATAATTTAATCTTATCAAATTTTATAGTGATAGAGATGATGAGGTAACTAGAAAATGTTCACAGAATCCATAAGCATTATATTTGTTATTTTTCCTCAAGAAGAATGTGTCTTTAAAATAAAGCAAGGACAGTGTAAAATTGTCTTAATTTAGTTTACTCGATGAGCACATCTTTATTATATTAATATGAAAATGCTTATGGAATTTCATAAGGAAATATTTAATGAAAAGTAACATGCATATTTTCTTTCTGGTGTTTATATGAACAAGATTGCAAAAGAGCATCTTGCAAAGTAGATGAGCCGGATCCGTATGATGTTGAAAAGAGCCAGTTTATAAAGACTCTTAATTGTAGTTTGTTTGTTTTTTTAGTAAAATTTGATACATTTTTGTTTTTGAAGACTGCATATCATATTTTTCTTCTGGTACTGACATCGCAGTTCTTTTTGGGGAGCTTTGTTCTAAAATCCTTATTCAGGCAATCTTCCATTTCAACTGCCAAAATTTCCATTCGCATAAAGGAAAAACAAGGTTTAAATTTTTTTTTAGCTTTATTACATGCAAACATATTAAAAATATTAAGTTGAAGTCAGTCGCTCATAAGTTACCTGTACAGCCTTAACATGACTATGTAGTGCATATACTTTCTGATCTTCCAGCATCAGGCTGGTCTGATACTTCCCTGAAATATAGGAGGATGTCTTTTCTCTTTCTGTAATTCTTTGTCTCATTCAGTTTGTCCTGTGCTATGAAAGAAGCAGATATCCCGAAGAACAAATAATGTAATGTAATGTAATCAAATATAATAGGATTATGTAATTAAAAACTGTACTATAATTTACAGGCACAAGAAGGTTAGATTAATGTTGAATGGCATAATTATTGCCAGTTTATTCCAGATGGGAAAGATCTGTGGCCTGTTCCTATTCTTCGACTACTATGTAAAGAAGTCTCTGAAATCACAGAATAGATCTACTTTGCAGTTCTGTGGAGCATAGTAGCACAAACTTCTTTTCTTTGTTTCCATATGGTGCTTAATCTAATTACATAAGTTGGACCCTGGACCCCAGATGGATCCTAGAAGAGTAAACGTACCATCTCCTACAGGGGGTTTTTTTCCCTACACCTGTATTTTTTTCTGATTATAGCTGCCCTTTAACGTACTGATATGAAATACAAGATTCTAATTTATACATAATCTAGAAGCCTGTGGTATACTTCTGGTTCCTTATGGTCAAGAAAGGTAAATTCAGACTTGATCAAGGTCATAGAACAGCTGCTAGTATGAATAGGGAGAATTACTAGGCTAGAAAAGTCCTTTCAAAGAAAGATTGACAGGGAATGTGATTGCTCTCTATAAAGACACCTTTGGGTGAATACTGGGAAAGAAGAAGAGTTACTAGAGCTAAAAAGCATCCTTGCCAGAAAAGTAAGTGGGTATAAACCTACTATGAATAAATTTAGGCTGGAAATTGGAAGTGGTTTTTTAGTTATCAAAACCATGAGGTTCTGAAACAACTTCCCAATAAGAGTTCAGGGCAGTAGAGACCCAGGTAGTTTACATGGGATCAGTTTACAAAAGAGGTTGGTTAGCTTTTAATTGTATGCTTTTGTGTCCTCTTTAAAAGTCAATATTATAAATCAATGGAATTGTTCCATTGTGGTGCTCTATACTTTATGATACTTTCTCTTGAGCCCTCTCCCTTTACAACCCATATAATTGGTGGTTTGTGATTAGCTCTTCAAAGTCTGAGTCCAGTGAAAACCATTTGCTGTTTACCTCTTGATCCCTGCAAAGGGAAAATCCAGCAACTGAATTAGATGTTAAGTATAATGGTTAATTTTATTTTGTTGGTTGGAATTTACCATCAGAGTCTATACAATTATTTATTTTATATTTGATATTTAAGAATAAAGTATGGTACCTCTTATTTTTCACTAAAGTCACTTGGCATGTATTTCAATCCCACCTTTGGTTTTTCTCTTTCATTCTTATCCCAAGGTGTTTTCTAAGCCCTGTCCCTTGTTCTTCTTTAACTGGGGATAACCAGACAAGATATCTTCTAGTCTGGTTATCCCCAGTGCTGAAGTCCTGTGCTCACACGAGTCATCTCTTAACTTGAAAACTTCTTTGCTGGCCTCTATCAAAATGCTATCAGTCACTTCCTTGATGTCTGACCACACCCCATCACACCTAAACAATTATTGTTTGGCTTCTTGTCCTTAAAATGCATCATATGCAAGCTTTTTGACTCTGACTTTCAAGGGTGTACATAATGTCCACAGTTTGTATATCTCTGCTTCCACTTCTCTTTTACTGTCCTCCCATACTAGTCTCTTTTCTCAATCTCTGCTTTGAACCTTTGCTGCTCCATGTTAATACATTGTACTTGGAACAATTTCCTTTTTCCTTTAGATTATTTCTTTTAACTCATTTAATTTAGAAATCTTTCCTTCAGAGGCAATGCATAAGTGTTGACAGTAGGCCAGGGAGGGGCACAACTTTGTGCTGCTGCTGCCTCTGCTGCTGCTAGGCTTTGTCTCTGAATGGACTGCAGCCCTGCGGCTTGTGGTCACTGCAGAAATCACACTGCTGCTGCAGTCCCGCACCCCGCCATCGGCACAAAAATCTGAGGGGATATGTGTCCCTCTGACACATTGCTAATGCTTTTTTTCTTTGCTTCCCTTCACCAATAACCCTCACACACTTGCACTCTTTTCCTCATCTCAAGTTTTGCTATTATAGATTGCAGGTTTTTTTAGGGCAGAGAATGCTTCTCCTATTTGGTATCTATCTTGCAACCAGATCTGTGCTTGTGCTTTTTGTGACGTATTTGTGGAAGTGATGAGGTTCTGTGCAAGCTTAAAAAGCTATCTTTACAGATCTGGTTGCAGGGTTGGGACTCCTCAATATAGTGTATCATAGTAGTAATTTTTATTATTCTTCCTAATATTTACACTTTCTTTTTTCATGTTTTTTATTTAATATGCACTTTCCCAGAACTACATAATTGGGTCAAAAGACTGAGATTGGCTACAGAAATCTTAACAGCTTTATAGTCTTTTCTCCATTCTGAGGAGGAACTAATACCCCTCTCATGGATTTGAATGAGCTTAAATAGCTATCAGGTCCCTGCCCAAGGAGTAGTGACAGACTCCCTCTGAGTCAGTTGCCCTAGATCTAGAGATCTTTGCTGGTGATTGTTAGGCATGGGTGACTGGTGCCTCCTGAATCTCGGAGGGGCAGCAGACTGCCAACTGGGGGGCGTGCCCCAGCGGCTGATCACCAAGCTAGCGGCAAAACCAGAAGTGCACTACCAGTTTCGCTGCTGGTGCTTCCAGGGAGTGCACATGCACCCCCTATGCATTGTCTGTGATGTCAGGGAAAGCACTAAGCATGTAAATTGCTTCCTCTGATAGCCGGGGAACAGTGGACTCCATCCCTTTCTGCCTCCTCCCTGGACTTTTAGTCAACTGAATCACAATGTCTGGAAGCAGGTTTTCTGTTGTCGAAGTGCTGATGCCAGAGAAAGAATGTGGAATCTATGTCGGGGTGGGTACCATTGCCACTGGAAGTCCCTCCTTCCCATTTCTCCAGTAGTACTCCTTTTGGCTAGGGGATTTGCCATCTTGGAACTGAAAAAAAAGCAAATTATATTCTAAAAATCAAACAATATACATTTAATTTTTGCCCTGATTTATCTGTGTAGTGTCATTGGCAACACGTAGGGGGTGCACATGCACTTCCAAAAAGGCACTGCTGACACTGCTAGTGCTACTTGGAAGCAGTCACCGCTCGCCACCTCCCCCTCAGCACCGACACTGCTGGTGGCATCTGCAGGTGGCCTTTGATTGCTGGCGGCATCTGTGGGTAGTAACCGACCACTGTCCGACACTCATCACCTCCCACCCCCACCACCAACAGTGCCATGGCCACACTCCCACCATCCCTTCCACAGCTGACAGCACCATCACCACCTGTAGGAGCTTGCCATGCCCCCCAGCCTCCAAGAGCATGCGGCATTTATGCATAGTGTACATAGAAATGTTTGTATAATAGCTTAAAATGAAATCTTACTTTTGTATATGGGGGGGGTATGGAGGCATGTGGAGGGTATGTGTGGGTGGGAACAGGGTTTGTGGGAGAGATGTGGGTGGGTGTTTGGGTATGGGTGTGTGTGTATGGGTTTTTTGGGGGTGTGGCTGTGTGTGGATGTGGGGGATATGAGGTTTGTGGAGGGGCTGTGTGTGTGGGAGGAAGTGTGGCTGGAGTCTGCGGGGGTGTGGGTGCATGTGTATGGCAGTGCAAGGGGGGGGTGGATACATATGTATGGTGGGGTGTTTGTGTGGGACCACCCCTACAAACATGTCCCCTTCCCTCATTGTGCACAGCTCCTGCCACCAGTGGCAGCACCAGGCAGTGAGGGCTTATAGTGATCATGGCCAACCACAAGCGTAGACCTCCGCCAGTGCACGTTCCTGGCAAGCCTCAAGATTGCATGTGGCCAGGCCACCAGCAAGGAGAGGTCTGGCTCCATAGAGCTCCTGCTAACCTGGGCTTTCTGCTCCTGCCACCTTGCCTTGGGCTCCTGCCAGCCTTGGGCTCCTGCCAGCCCTGGCCCCGGGGCACTGGTATAGTCCCTGCGCTCCCACCTGCCCCTGCTTGCTACCTCTTCTTCCCCCTTCCCCCACCACTGCTGCCCCAGGCACTTCCCTTCTCCTTTTGCACTAGCAATCTTTCCCAGTCTCTGCTCTCTCCTCCTGTTCTTATCAGTTTCCCTCTTGGATGGAGGGATATGGGAAGCAGCCACAGGGTCCCAGGCCAGAAGCCTCTCCTAGGCATAAGCTTCCAGTGGTTGGGCCTGGGGATTGTGCAGGGCTAGCTGGGCTTTGCTGCTGCTGCTGCTAGGTCCTGTTGCTGCTGGCACCTTGTCATCAACTTTAACAGGCAATCAGGTACAGATAATAATTTTCTAAATTTTTAGGGGCCCAGCAGGCCAGATAGAATGGCATGGCAGGCCGGATCTGGCCTGTGGGCCATATTTTGCACACCCCTGCACTAGGTAGTATCACTAGCTAAATATATGTTTATCCCATAGCAAGTGGGAGTAAGAGGAATCAAACCCCAACCAAACGAAGCCCATTCCAGACCTCTGGAGAGGAAAAAAAAAACATAAGAACCTAACCAGTTGTAACTTCTTTTAACCCATGATTGAGTTGTATGAAGGTAACTCATGATTTCTTGGAAAGGAAAAGAAGTAGGAGCGGGGCAGAAAGAGCGAGCATTTGCAGAAGTTTCTCTTGCCCCCAAAACATTACAACCATACATACAATACCCTTCAGAACACCTTGGCACGCTGGACCAGTAGTCTTTGGGGTTTGTTGATCTGGTGCACAGCCAGTTTATACAGTTGCTCAGGACAGTGTTTCTTGGCTGTGTAAACTGGTCTAAAGAAGTGACATGCATTGTATTATAGGAAACTGCTGCATAAATTCTTACACCAAGGTCATTCATAGTATACGCAGTTTGGGTTGCAGTGCCTTCAGGATGATGACAATGCAAAGGTCTAAAACAGATACTTATTTTTCTTTGTTTTTAAATTGGTCAATCCTCAGTTATATTTGGCTAAGATGAGTTCATTGAGACTGAGTCAAAATAACTTCAGGGATACTTCAGGCTCCCCAGTTGTTGTGGGCGTCTTTGTTGGTCCTATGTCCCTTGGTGCCTTTTTATCATTTCTTTTTTTCTATTCTGACTATGGCTGTTATGGACATGGCTTTTGCAACAGTTGTGTATACCAGGGATTTTCAACCTTTTTGGATCAGTGTATCCCCAGTGGCCAGACACGGAGCAGTGTACCTCCAGCAGCTCGACATAGAGCAGAGGGGGGATGGCACACAGCCAGACACTCGGGGGGTGGGGGGAGTTGCACAGCCAGATTCAGCATGGCAGCAGTCACTGCATGTGAGCTTTTCCCACCCCCTTGTCTGGCTGGGTGGGTGGCACATGCATGGCAGCACGGGATGGTGTGTGGTGGCAAGCTGTCCCCACCCACCTGCCAATACCACCTAGGGCCTTCTCAGATACCCCCAGGAGTACACATGCTCCCAGTTGACAACCCCTGGTCTATGTCTCTGAGTTGTATTCAGGTCAATGTACTGCTGTCTACATAGGATTACTCCTGTAGACCTTTTGGAAATGTTTAGTAGTTTAGAATGATTGAATATGCTTGCTTAGTGATGAACAGTAGATGGAAAATATGTCATTACTTCAGAGACTACACTGACTTAATCATGGCTTCTGCTTAGAAGTATTGGGAGTCATACTGTTTTTAAGTCCCTGTTATGGTTTTGTGGGTTGAAACCCAACTGCTTTGAGAAACTGCTTCTGTCCTCAGGCACCCACATGACAATTGAGATCAGCTGATATGTTCCTAACTACAGTCCCTCAGTTTAAACATCTGGCAGATGGAGGGGGAGAGGATTTTTAGCAGAGATGCTTTTACTTTGGAATTTTCTTCTCGTGTTGGTTTGACAGAACCCTAGCCTATTTACCTCCAGAAGATGATGCAAACAGATGGGCTTTACTTGGGTTTTTCCCTGAAGGGGTATTTATTTTCATGGCTTAAAATCTGAGCTTTTCAAATATTTAGTTATTTCTTTTCTTTTCTTTTTTTTTTTTAAAGAAAAGCTATCCCCATGCATGATTTTGTGTGTGTATGTTTAAATAATACATTGCAGAAGTGTTGCTTATTCACTGAAGATGGGAAGGACTCTATTTCTCTTCGGACAAATACACAAATAGGTCAAATTGGGGAGAAACCAAACAGTGAATTGAGCTGTTAGCTAGAACACAGCATAGTGTATTTATTGAGACTTTAGTATTCCCTAAAACTGAGATATATTAGCTTCTTACTAAGATAAAAAAAAATGCTTATCTATCTTGAGTTTAAAATATTCTTACAGCATAAAGGAAAATAAATGCTTTGCAGTTTCCCAAGTTGTTTTCAGACATTTTTGTTAAAACTAATACTTGCTTACTATATGTATTGTACTTTTTTTTTTATAAATGTGTTTTATATAATGCTATCTATAGTTGGATGCTAACCTGGCTTCCTTCATGCAATATCATTTAACAACCTTAATTCTGTAATTCTGAATACCAGAAATGCAAAAGTACTTTCATGTCTAAAAATGAACAGTGAAACCTCTTTGAACATAGAGATTGAATTTGCCTGAGGCATCACAACTTACTGTAAATGATTTGGGCTAACATTTCTGTGGAAGAAATGGGGACAACATAATTATGAAGTTGTTTAAAAAGCAAATACTGGCACGGAAATACATTAATTTGTTCTTTTTGGATATTTAAGTGGCCTTTAAAATAAACTGAAAGAGAACATTGTCTATATGAAGAATATAGTAGAAAAAGAGTAGGGCAGTGGTTCTCAACCAGGGTGTTGCTGTACCGTGATTGATTTACCTTGAGATCCTCTCAAAGATGCTGTGGTATGCTATACAATGTTGCACACTCAGGTGTGCAAACATGATTCACAAAATAAACCCAGTGATTTCAAGTAGGAAATAATGTTTAAAAAGTTCTGACATATTGTGGATTTTTTGAGTCACTTAAATGGTCAAAGGTAATTAATAAACTTCTGCAGACAAGCCCTTAATGATGAAGGGCAGTTTTGTGACATAAAAGTCCCTTTATAGGAGCTCAAATACTCGATTAGCTCCAAAAGATGTTCTTTTTCTGCTTTGCAAGTGTTGTTAGTGTTGGAAATTATTATTTCTTGAAAACTTTGTGTGCCTAGAGACATATATATATTAATTTGAATATGTCTACATGGGAAACAAAGACCCCAGTCCTTCAGATAAGTTTAAGTGTATAAAATATATCAGTAATCTAATTGATTTAATTCACATATTTAGTTTATTAGATATATAAGCCTTAGTTATATAAAAATACATTTTGCAGGATCAGGCCATAATTAATTTTTTGTCCGAATGGACATAAAATATAAAAAAGCACCTGAATGTCTTATATAGCATAATATTCTATTAATATAGTCAATGATGGATGGCTTCAACTGTTTGGTCATACAAAGAGTATGGGGTAACTGAATTCTTTTATACAGGAAAAGGAGAAATTACAGGGTTGACACATCTTTCAAACCTATACACTATATGTACAATAACTTTTAATTAACTTATTTCATAATATTATATTTTTTTTAATAAAATGTATACACTGTGATAATTTAGTTTCTTCTACCTTTTTTGTTTTTGTTTCATAATCTTATGTTAAATTCATTTTTATTTTTACAAACCATTCTTGTTTCCTTTTTCATGAAACTAAAAACATGCTTTATTTTTCTGAGTTTCATTGTCATTATTTACTGAGTTTCATTGTCTTCACTACATATATTGCCTAAATACTACTTCTTTGATTATATGCATTTTTAAGGAAATAGAGAAACTGGGGTTAGAGCTGAATGAAAGCAAACAGCATTTGGAACAAGCACAGCAGGATGCATCTAGAGCCAAAGACGAGTGCCTAAAACTGACAGAACTGCTGAGTAAATCTGAGCACCAACTGCACCTCACCAGGTACCCCTTATCCTATTACATGCCATAGCACCAATTTTATTCTGTTAATTTTTGCCACAGACCTCTCCACAGTTGCTGCAGATACTTATAGTCAATGACTGCATGCACAACTTTCAGGAGTATGACAACTGTGTGACTTCAGGAGTATGACAGATAAAATACCCAGAAATTCGAACAGGTGCGGCAGAAATTACTAATATGGAAAAAGCAGTCTAGTACTTAAAAATATACTTTCAAAAAAACCTAATGATAAACATTTAAAAACTTAATTTATTAGGTAAAGTCTTTATTATGTCACATAAGCATCTAACAATACACTGTGAATTGGTTGAGAAATTTTGATGCTTCATATTTATTGATTTGAAAGTATTGTAAAATAATGATTGCAAATTATGGAGCTATACTTAATCAGAATTTAAACAGCGTGCATAATGTAGCAGTAGATGAATAGAGGGAAGATGTGTAGGAAAGCAGCATTTCCCTGATTTTGTTTTAATGCAAAAAAACCAAGATGGCATGTCAAACATTGTCAGGCTAGGCTCTTTATGGGCTTATTCCATCCTTGACCATGTTCCCCAATCCATACTTGTTATATAATTGCGTTATTAGATACACATATAGAACAATCCAAAGGTACACTTACTGATTTAGTAATTGTTGTAATATTTCCTTTTGCAAAATACTCAGGTATTCCTTTTGATTATCTGTATCACTTTATCTCCTGCTATTTGTAAACATCTAGTGACAAATCTAGGACCTTTGTTAGACCGTAAACAAAAACTCTTTGAAGTCGGCATGAATTTCTCTGAATAACTGTTTCGGATTTTGGCCACTTCATAAGAGTGTTTACAGAGTTACACCCATTGAGCTTAGTAGGAATTTTGTCATTGATTTCAGTGGGAAAAAGATTGAGCCAAATGTAAACTCCTTAAATCTTTTACTCTGCTACATTTCTATATAATTCAGAGCACGGTAGTTAACAGATGGAAGAAAGCACCACTCTAACAGCCTGTATTTAGAGAAAAAATATGTTAGAGGTTGATGAACTTGAAAAAAGTTTTGGGTGAGTTGTTAAGATATCTAAAGTTTGGATTTAGCAGAACTTTCTTAATAATGATTTGTTGTGATAGTTAACCAAATGTTTTACCAAGCTCCTTTTAGCAAAAGACTGATTATACATTATAAAGCTGTGTGATATTTTGGAGAAAATCTGATTAGCCGATAATTTTTTGTGAAAATCTTGAACTCCTTAATAATGCAAATTAATAACCACATTTATTATAGTTCAGAAATTAAGTCCAGATACGTAAGGTCCAAATAATTCAAGTAGTCATTTAATCTTAAAGACATATTGGATTCTGACTGTTGAACTGTAGAGCTGTTGTTTATAAAATAATATAAAAAAGATTCTCTAATGTTAACTGTTTTATAAAAGACTGTTCTAACTTAAATTTAATAAGAAATGAAGATTAAATCTTTCTCTTAAAAGTCACCAAATTCTATAATAATGCATTAGGGCAGGGGTCAGCAACCTGTAGCTTGTGGCGCATTGTATCTGGTCTATGGACGTGGAGTTTTGGCAGCATGCAGCAGTGAGAGCTTCTTCTGTACCTGGCAGGGAGAAGTAGCAATGGCAGAAACTTTTCCTGGGCTGTAGCAAAGAGAAACAGCAGCAGGTAGGTCCTAGGGCCTGCCTGCCTCTGTCCTGAGCTGGGTCATTCTGGCCTGCAGTCTGAAAAATTTGCTGACTGCTGCATTAGTAGGAGAAGGCCACCTGATTCTAAATAAATAGATTGAAGTGTTGTTTCTCTCGGGTATAGAGAGGGAAAAAAAAGGAGAATGTTTTGGTGGCTGCTAACCTGCTGACTTTGGTTTGCTGAAGCAAATTGTCTTTTCAAAAGGACAGTTTGGGTGGGTAGAAGAATGGTCCCAGAATAGTCCATTGACCTGTTACAATTACAGAGGGAGTGATCTGTAGGTGAAACTGAGCTTTCATTAGTAGCACCCCTTTTTCATTCCTCTCCTGTCACTTCCCCATCAGATCACTGCCTGCCAGAACACATTTCCTGTTAAGTGAAAATTGTAGCGGGGAGAACTTTCATGGGTCCTGCATTCAAGCCTTTCTTAAAGTCATTTAATCTCTAATGGAGTTTCCTTTATATTTTGAATCCAGTAAACATATAGTATATGGTCTGTCCAATGTAGGTAATATATATGCTGTGAGCTTTAAACACTTTAAAAAATAAGGAAATGTAAATTGCATCCTTTTTGCTGATTAAGGGCACTTGTCAGCTGAGACGTTGAACTCAGGTGAAGCTAGCAGTGCTGCTGCCATCGTTCTCTCAGGCTCGTGCCAAGGACAGCACTTTTAAGTTTCAGAGCCTTGTCTGTGGTTCTGTACAACGTGCACTGACTTAACGCATATCTTTATCCAGCCTTTTCTCTAGGTTGTGTTTCCATTCCTTTTTAGTTATAAAACAATTAGCTAGTTTCAGTGTTCCTGGCAGAACTGGAATTGGGGGTGACATGTATTGCTGATATTCCACCATGTATAGACTGTCTATCTTAAAGGATCCATAGGTTGAGGTTCTTTTGGCAGAAGGTAAAGTAACACAACATGATGATTAGGCAAGCACCCCTCCTTTATTCAGTAGCTGCTGAAATAATACATTATTAAACTAAAGATTACTGAGTAGTACAAATATTTATCTGGATGTGTTGAAGGTAAAGGAGTATAAAGTACAACTAAAAGTATTTAATTTAAGTATTTAAAAAAAAAAGAGTGAATATTGCAGGTCAGCTAAAACATACAATCTATTTTTTATTTTTGCAGAATACCTTTCTTGACACATCCCACCTTAAACATTGTTTATATAGGGCATTTTTACTCAAGCTTTAGTTAGTGCTCCTGCTGCCATTTTGAAACATAGTATGCTGAATACATGAGACGCTGCAAGTATTTTAATTAGAGCAGCTCCTGAGAGCCACCCTAATTAAAAAGCCCCCTCCCTCCACCTTAGAGCATATGTATAGATGCCCATTCAGACCAAATAAACAGCTTATTGGTTAACAAATTAAGAGCATTTGAAAGGGTAAAAATAACAATTAAAAACCACTTTCAAAGAGATGATCTTTGTCTGTTGCATGTCACCTTTCTTTCTGGGTCACTGCGTTAGAAATACAACTTTTTTCTAGAAATTGTTGTTTAATTAATGCACTTATTTTTCTTAGTCTGTAAATCCAACTTCTGAATAGTCAAATGACTGAAAAATATATATATAATTGTTCCTGACTTTGAATAATATTTAAGGTAATCTCATATACAAGCTTGGCCTGCTTCTTCCTGGATTTGCACACTTCAATCTAATGTGACTTAACCATTTTTTAAGACCTCTGTTATTAGAAATTAATTAAGATCCAGTATCTCATCTTCTCATCCCAGTTGAATTCTCATTTGAACTCTCTGGTCACTAATATAAGAACTATTCTATAGCAAGAAAATAGGTGCCTAATCTTGCCCCACTAAAATCAGTGGCAAAGCTCCCATTATCCCCAATAGCACAAAGTTGAACCTTGTATTACATGAAGCATATCTTTTGAAATGCTTGATTCCTATTTTTCAAACTATATAAAACATTCAGATCTGCTCTCAGCGTGTGTGAGAGCAATAGCTTAAATTATGAGTGGTGGGAAACAAACACAAAATGCAAGGTGTTAATCAGAATGACCTGATTTCAAAATGCATCATGTAATTTAATAAAATAAAATAATTATTTCATTGTTTGTGTTCAACTGAAAACTGACTGTAAAATTTCACAAAACAGATGAAAATGAATACATGTGCTTCAGTTTCAGTCCTGTCTCTCTAGAAATTATTCCTGTTTCCATATTTAAGAGGAGTTACAAAAATCCAAAATCAAGTGAAGAAATACTTGAATTCACTTGAACACAAGTGAATTGTATTATCTATTAGTTATATATCACTTTGTTGTACTGTTGACTTTTCAAATATGGAAAAAGAAAAATGCTCATGACAGTAGGAACCCCCCCTCCAATGTCAGTTCAGATTTTGCTGGGAGATGGAATTAAAGCAGAGATTTCAGTATTTACTTTAGAAGTTGTATGAAGGCTGGTGAACAGTCTTGAATATATACTTTGTTAATGGAGAAAACTTTTGAACAATATATATGCCACATATGCTTTTAGGTTCAGTAATAGCATAATTATAAAGTATAATAATATGATCTGTATTCCTGAGTTTGCTTTTTAAAAATCCTATATTCATTAAATTTATACTGTATTATTGACAATGACTACTGTACTTGCCCAAGAAAAAAATACACAATATATGATTGAAGTGTTGCCCAATTATTTGATGGAAAAAAAATTTAGGCAGTAATACATCTGGAAAGAATGGCTTTAAAGACATGCAGTGGTTTTCAGCAGTACTGTGGCCTTTATGGTTTCAAATAACTACTGTATATCAATGCTTCTGGTAGCCTCAAGCCACTTTTCAACAGCTCCACTAGCATTAATTGCAATCCATGTATAATAAATAAGGTACATAAATTAAGCCTATCATTCTACCTCCAAGTCCTTGTGACATTATTAAATTGCTGGAGCTTTGCTCTCATGTTTTATGTCGTCACCAGAATTCTTTACTCGGCTTATAGCATGTTTGTGTAATCTATATTTAGGCTATATTATGTATATTACAATATATTATCTGGCTTTTATTTATGGAAAACTCATGCTGATAGTCATACAAAACCTTTTAGAATGGTACAATACTTAATATTACCTGATCTGGAAGGAATGTCTGTTCCAGTTAGTAGAAGTTGAACATGGCGCTTTTTAAATTTATTTTAACATATAGTAACCTCCTGTTTATCTTAGAAATGAGAAGATGAACTCGTAAGAGATTTCATTATTAGTATTTATTTAGTTTATAATCATTTATGAAAATAATAGTAACATTATAGGAAAAACTGAAATGGTGACATAATCAAAGATTAACTTAAAATAGTTTTTATCCCCTATCTGCTTTATGCAAACAGTTTATCTATTATAAAATGCAAGGAGGAACGGTAACATGAAACAACTAAGATAACTAATAAACTTCTTTAGATTTTGTTTCATATGTTTACTTTTCATTAAATTTAGGAATGGTATTGACTGTGCTGTTATGATTCAGTTAACATTTATTCCTATCTGTTTTTCATATACAAAGGCATTGAGATGCCAGAAAATAAACTGTTAACGGAGAATTAACTTCTTTGGCATGCTTTCATACTTATCTTCCAAATTAAAGAAAATGAAATGGGCAGAAGCAGAGTGTAGATTACCTCCTTTTTGTCAAAAATGGTGGGAATTTGAAAATTAATAATAAAAAAGGGAACAGATGCAGTAACATGCCAGAGGGAGATTAATGTGGAGAGTAAAATCTGTGAGCAACAAAACTGAAGCAAACTGAATCAGTGGGAGGTGGTTGTACAATCAAAATCAGGATAAAAGAGAAATTACAAACAACCCTGCACTTGTCAAAGTAGTAGTAATGAAATCCTGACTCTGCCAGCAGTGAGAACCTGTGTTAGCACTTTGGGGTAAGGATGGTAGCCGGGTGCCAGGTAGGAGGGCAGTGTTAGGTTGCTGGGCAGCAGCCATCTTGTGTAGAACAGATGGCACTGAAAGCTGGCAGGGGAGGGGCTCCTTAGCAGAACTAATCAGACAGTAACAGATAGGGCAGCTGGGAAGACTGACCACAGAGAGGGAATCTGCAGGGTAGCTACAGAGTTCCATGATGTTTACAGTGGTGTGCCCATTGGTCTGAGATAAGACCTTGCAATGTCTTTTCAGTGCAGAAAGTACACAAACTTTTGTTTAAATTAGAAGGTTAGCTGATGGCCTTACAATAAAAAGACTGTATATTAACTTACTGCTGAGAGAATTTGTGACCTTTTGAGTTTTGAACGCTGGATAGCAAGAAATTGCATGTGTGCTGACTATTTAAAAAAAATATAAAATATACCTAACTATATTAAAAATATGTTCCGTATTTTATTCTGTACATCATACTAAATGAAAAATTAGAGATGTATATGCACATGTTAGTATAGGGGCTGATCCTGCAAAGCAGTGTGATACCCTTGCTTTTCTTAAGATGAAGAGTTGGGTACCCTTGACACCCATAGGATCGGGTCCTTTTAATTGAATAACACTATTTTTAAGTGATTTTTACCATGTGTTTTGTTTTCTTTAGAGGAGCCACTTGCTTCCTTTTAAGTGAGAACCCATAGAAATACATTGAATCCCACTCTTCTCATATGCACGAGTAAATTTTACTCAAGTAAGTAGCCCATTTAGCATCTGTAAAACTACTCACATGAGTAAAAATAATTCCCACAAGTAGGAAATGCAGAAAACAGGCCCTGACAGTAACTGTCAGCTTGAAAGAAACATGAAATCAAATTGTACCAAGAAAGAGAAAATAGCCAAAGTGCCATGAGAGACACCTGACTGACTTTGAAAACCGAAATATTGACTAGATTAGTTGATCGTGATAGACGACAACGTTTACATTATACAGTTAGGTTACAGTGGACACTGAGACTCGTCTGTTAACAAAGAAATCTACATCTACTACATCTGTTTTTGAACTTGTATATCTCCCTTTTGCAGAAGGTTTATAGCTTGGCTCAATTATTCATTTTGAGTGGGGAGGGGAGGAAACATTACAGAGATTTGAAATAGGTGGTATAACATAGCCATATGCTATTTATGCAGCAGTTTCTGCAATAAATCTAATTTGGTGCTGTCAAAAAAAATTAGACTTATTTGATATAGCAGCACATTAGTAAATGATTGTGGTAGATTTGAAAGTTGTCATTCACTCTGCTTACTTGTAACAGAATCTTGCAAAGCCTCTTTTTCTTTTTCCCCAAGCAATTCTGTGAAAATATCTCAGTTCTTTGTCCTGCAGCTGTAGAAATATTTCCACATCTGAAAAGGAGGTCTTGCTGTAAGGTAATTGAGGAAGGGGGTGGAAGAGTAAATAACCTCTGTTGTTAGCAACTATATGAATGTATAGACAGAAGAATCAATAAAAGCGAGGGAGGGAAAGGATAGTTTTCTCCTTTGCGTACAGCTTTTCCTAGTACAGCTGAAATTGTTTATCTCATTATACAGTATGTAGATAAATTAGCTGCTCTGCATTATTATAGAAGGTAAAATATTTTACCTGCCATCATATGCTACTTTACAAAGACTGATATTGAATGATTTGAAATAAATCGACTCTGTTTTCTTCTGGCAGTGGCTTTTAGTTATTTCTTCACTAGTGTACTTTAGAAGCTGTCAGTATAATACACAGTTACTTAAATAACTTTTCATTTAATCATTTAAGAATACTGTTTAAGGTATATGTATAAATATTTAAAGGTCATTAAAGAAGTTTTAAGAGAAAAAGAAATAAAGGCAATATAGGAAGGGTGAGGGAGGAACCTAACATCATTTCAGTTATTTTGGAATTGGGCTTTATAATATTAGCTGTTTTCCTTTAGTTTCATCTTAAAAAAAAAAAAAAAGGAGGAAGAAAAAAGGATTTGAAAGCTGGCTGACTATTTTTTAATTTGCTTTGTTGTCCTACAATACCAGTTTCTCAAAAGATAGGCAGTAATTTATTTTCAGGGTACAGTTTTAATAGAAAATGTTTTTGGTAGGGTATAGACTGTCACTGATTGGAATAGAAATTTACTAATGATTTTATCATTTTTTTTAATGAGTCAGTTAAAGCAGCCAAATTGCTACAGTACATAGAGTGCATTTTATCAGCAGGTAACAATACTTATTAGGTATCTAGAGCAATAACTGAGAAAATATACAAGAGAACTTATCCAACTACAGTATTGCAGGGAAACTGAAGAATATTTTAATGTTTTCTTAAATAGGTATTACTTGTTTAATAACTAATTATCAACTGATTGTAATAGGAGTTCTATACATTTGTATTAATAAATGTTTGTTTTGAACAAATTCAAGTTAGAATTGTATTGATATTATAAATAGAAGCAATATAAACATTTCAAAAGCATGTAACAGTTTGCTAGACTGTTCCAGTTTTGAAACTGAAACATGTTTCTGATTTGTATTGTTAGAATTTTAGCATACTGCCTGATGCACTGAAAAAAGCCTATTTTTAAGGATGTTACACATGTATTTTCTTTATTAAGACATGATTTAGTAAAATTAATTCAGACAGTTTTGAAAGCTGTCCTGTCATTTTCAAAATACAGCTTCATTTTTTTTCTGTGTATTAGCAATTTTTCCTCTCCTATTTAAGTATCTCATCGTTACCTAGTAAGGTTTTCAACATTGGACCAAATGTTGTCTGGACTTACTGAAGTCTGTGACAAATAATGTTGAGTTGGGCAAGGATAGTATTGGAAACGGGGTTTCATTAAATTGGATATTTATAAACATTAGTCTGTATGTTATAAAAAGCTGGGAGGGGGAGAATTATCTAAATTAAAGTTTACAGTTTGGGCTATAAAAACTGTGTTTCCCACAATCTAACCTCAGTCAGGCAGATAAATCAGTGAGACTGGACTGGGAAGGAAGGAAGTGCAAACCTGTAGAACTCTGTCTTTTTATGCAGATAACTTCTTTCTCTGCCCTGTTACATGATAGGTATGACCTCTTTTCCTTCTGTCCCAGGCAACATGGTAGGCTTAATAGTGAGGCTGCCATTTCTTACACTTGTATTGCTGGAGAAGAGCTTTTGCAAAAGTTAGGAGAAATTGTTCCCTGACTTCTTCCTCTGTCTGGCCATATCCCCTTTCCTACAGTGTTGGTATTATGAGAGGGATGAAAGTGACTCTGCAGCTGGGTGAGATGTTGCTATAAACTCACCTTTCCTTTCAGCTCCTTTTCTAGGAATTTCCAGAATTTTTTTTTCCCTGCATGTAATAATCTGGGGGTGGGGAAGATAGGGTCAGGGGGAAAGACCACAGAAATAAAAGATTGAAAAAAGAAGATTGGATCACAGAAAGTAGTCCCTTGTAAATGCAGGGAGTCATGTCTAAGTAGAGGATGTATAACATTATTAAACTGATATTGTTTAGCTACATGTATTTGGTGTTAATTTGTTGAATTACTATATAAGACTTTTTTCATTTTTAAATTTTTATGGTCAAATGAGATCCAGTGTAAACAGGTTTGACTCCATTTAAGCCAAAGGGACTACATATGCTTGCTTAGCTCCTGAATTTACATCTGAAAGTCTGCCACTTATATTCTGGATCATGCTGAATAAAATGTTTGGTATATTATAATTACAGGTGTTAACACTTTTTTTCTTCTTTTACTCATTTGGCACAATATTTCTTTCTTTTTTTTTTTTTTTTAATGAATTCTCAGTTTCTTAAAGGATACCTGAATTATATGTTGTGAGCATTGAAATCTATTCCTTATTCCAAAAGAATGAGAGCATCGAAGAGATGAGTTAATAATTCAGTAGTGTGTAGCTATCAGAATCTCCTTATGAAAAGAGGAATGAGTGCATGAGTAGCTGCACGTAATGGTTCCTGTTGACAGCATGAATTTTGACTTAGTCCTGAAAAAAATCTTTTCTTTTTTTCTTATTTATATACAGGCAGTATTTTGCTACAGAGACTGATAGTATCTTGCAGAAGGAAATAACTAAGAAAATAGTGTTTTGTTTTAATAAATAATTATTCAATTTTAAAAGTGTTGTATTTTAAATACACTTTTGAGCTTAAAAGAACAAATACTTTAAAGTAAAAATGGTGTTGTGGGTTAAATAAAATTTTATGCCTAGTTTAGGCCACTTGGATGTTTGATATAATTTAATTGGAAATGTGTTTGTTCTGCTGTTCCTTGTGTACTTTAACCACATTTTAGTAAATATTTTGTTTTTATTCTCTACAACAAAGAATTTCTTTTAAGATAGATTCTTATATTATGGTTTCATTGTAAAACTTTAATTAAGCAATTTTTATTTTGGCTTTAGTATAACAAAAAATATTTAAAGCCCTGGACCAGTCTTTGCAAAAGAAAAAAAACACATACAGATATGTATGAGGAAAGGCACATCAGCTGTTGGATTTAACAGATGATCATTAAAATACCCTCTTATTTTACTTCCATGTTATTGTCTTCTTATACCCCAAAGTAATTTTCACTAATACATAACTGTACAGAACTTCATCTTCTGCTGGTTAGCAGAAGTGGATTTAAATCCATGCCGACAGTTCATTTGACAATGACCTTGAGGGGCTTTGCTTCTTGAAGAAGAAAGCAGAAGCTTGCGGTAAACAAAGTTCACTTCTGACAGATGGATTGAATGACAGAAAGGTTGCGAGTGCCAGAATAGCCCTGGCAGAGGAGGAAATGTTCAGTGGAATCCAACAGGAGAGGAGGTGTGAACAGGTGCAGGGTTGCTGACGGAAGGGGAACCAGATGGAAGGAGCCAGAGCCAGTTTATTTAAAGGAAAAGGCAGAAAACACTGAAAGGCTGTGCGATCAGTGGCTAAAAGTGTGCATGGAAGAAGGTAAAAATTCACAAAGCAAAACTGCACAGTGGGATATCTCGCACTTAGCATAATGGTAGTAATTTGTGAGTTTAGTTTTAAAGTTGCTATTGAAATACATTCATCCCTTGCTGTTGATGATGTAAAGTGTAAGTATTTGAAACCTGCTCTTACAAAAAAAAAAAAGGCAGGGATATTAAATGGGATATTGGCTCACCATTATTTGTAATGTTAATGCACACAAAAAGTTCCAATTAGGGTAACATTAATGTTATGCTACAACTAACCTAAGCCAAAAAACAGAACTAAGGCCATATTTCCATTCCATTCCATTCAAGGCATTCTTCCCATTGTGCCTTGATCTTGTAGTATAAAAAGAAGATAAATACATGTACTGTTGAGACACCTCTGAATACCAATGCACAGCAGCAAAATTCTACTACAGTATTAAGTTTCAACTCTTTCTTTCTGTGCTTTTATTACTTTTGGTCTCATTCTTCAGGTCAGCTTGCTGTTGTATGTTGCTAACTTATGCTAGATGAAAGAAGCATTTTGCTTATCCCAGCCTAAAAGAATCAAGTATTCTCTCTCAAATTAACACTGCATTTTTGCTTCGGTCACTTTCATGAGGTTTGCTCCTGTGAGTTTCTGAGTCCATTTGGTTCCTGTTGATTTTATTAGCAGATAAGCTCAATTAGCACCTTACAGGATCAGACTTTTGAATAGGCAGCGGCCCTTTTGCCACAGCCAGAAGTCATTTACCCCAGCACTCTCCCAAAGAAATATTTGTTAGAAGTCTGAGAGAGTATCAGCCTCTCAAACCATTGCAAGTCAAGAAAATGCCTTCCAAACCTCATTTTTATGTAGGGTAGATGGTGTATATAACTGTAGTACATGCACACATAGTAAATGGATTCCATGGCAATCAACACATCAGCATTTAATCATTTTAGTTTGGCTTGCTTGTCCTTAATCATTTTTCAGTAGTAACATAATAAATCAGTTATTTAATGCTAGATACAGCTAACGTACAAATGGGAAAAAAAATAAAACAAGAGAACGTAATACCTAAAGGATGTGAGGCTGGGATCTAGTATGATAATTGGGACTGTATACTAAAAGTCCACATAAGCCACCTCTCTACACCAGTACGTATTTTATACTATTTCAAGTCTGCCGTCTTTGCATGCTTTCAGGTAATTTTTTTAACCATTTTACAGTATTATCCTTTGTTGTATGTAAGGATGTTTACATGGATGACTTGTTCTTAATTATATTTCAAGCTGTTTTGTCAGCTACACTTGTACCAATAAAATCAGGATCTGGCCCTATATAAACATATTTGCTGAACTCATTTATATTCTTACTACCAAGTTGGAAATGTATTTATTTTATACTAGTGGAAGAGAGGGAAACATTAAATGCCACAAGGGGGCAACAAAAATAGACAATGTAAGATGCTAATTTAAAAAAAAAAAAATGCATGGATATATATAACAGAAGTCTAAATGAAAAACAGTTATTGTTTGTGTACAGTAACCGGTGATAATATTAACCTTCATGGGAAAAAATGTCAAAGAAACTAGATTACACTATGTACTAATTCTTTACGTATTATTTATTTCTATATTGAATTTGGAGAGGTTCTTTTATTTTTTATTTTATAAGTGAATCTGGTAAAACTTTTATTTTTAGCTGAAACTGCAAATAGCATAAACTCCAGATCTTCTTTCACTGCCTGATCAATAGACCTAAAGCCTGACCTTTGATTTCTCTCCCCCGCCCCGCCCCAAATTACTAGCTGATAACTCTGAAGTTGATGTTATGATAAACAAAAGTATCCACTAACTGAAAATCAGCAAAAAATGATTCATTTTGTATAGCACAAGTATGGCAGTGACGTAAAGTTTGGCCATGATCTGTGTAATTATGTGTTAACTTTCAGCCTTACCTTGCTTTTAGTTGGCAAGTTGAAATTCCCTGAAAAAAAGGATCCAGCAGAAAAATGCTGACACTAGCTGTTCTCTAGTAGAGAGGAGCATGCACTGATGTTATGTAATCTATTCATGTCATTTGCTTTAACATAAAAAATCATTGTAAAATAATTTCTCAAGTAGCTTGAGGCTAATTGGTTAAATAATCTTGGAAATTTTGTCAAAGCTTAATCCTAGGACTTAATCTGAATAAAGGTTCTATGACTCAGTGAGTTTCTTAAGAAATACACACAGGGATGGATATATTTCAAACCTTCATTGCTAGTTGTTAAGCAGGTTTATTCTGTTGCAGGGTAGTGAGTGTCATTTTTAAAGGCATTTTTATAACATCTTTGAAAATCTGAACATTTAAATAGGTATGAAAGGCATATTTAAAGAGTAGCAGCTAGAATATCTAATTGGAGAATGAATCTAATCTCTCACCAGTTCTTGACTGTTGTATTTTACATCTGAGGCATAACTAGCAATGTTGGCTCTGGGCAAAGCAGGGTCAGGGAGTGCTGAGCACCCACTCACTTTCGGACATTTCTGGTCCCCCCTCTAAATCTGTTTTTGGGTGTGGTGCCCTGCTTCCTCTGCCTATAGTTTACATTACTGACTTCAGCTGAATGACTCTTGATTTACACTGGTGTGATATCAGAACTCAGGCATGTATTGTTTTAGAAAGCTATCTGTAAAATCCACTCTTAAATAATTAATTGCTGTACATCAATAAAAAGAATCATTTATAAAATAATAAAATGTAATTGTTTAAGCATAAGTGTTAAGAAATAATCTCTTTTACTCAATCAGTCATCTAATCTTATAAGTCAATACAAAACTTAACCAAAATTTGCCTATATTTTGCACATCTGCTGCCTGGGGTAGGCCACGTACTAAGAGCTTGCAGCTAGCTGTAAAGTGTCCACACTCATTTTCTGCCAGAAACAGACTGTGGCTAAGTATAGAAAGTCAAAACATCCAAGAGGCTTTGTGGGTTAGTCTAAACTGCAAAGATTAAACTGAGAAACAACTGGACACATGTTTACTTTTGATTCAGGAAATGCAGTCACCTACCTGCAGCGGCTTAGACCAGAATCCAGGGGTGCTACAGCACACCCCTCTGGCACTTCTTCTTCCTGCTGCCCCCACCGTCTCTGATTTGCAGTCCAGAATTACAGCAGCAGTACTCTGTAGGTTTGCTTCTCACTTTGTCTTCCTGCTTCCAGGTGCCCCTGGGATTTGTAGTCTACAGTCGCAGTCAGCAATAACTCTGTACTTGAGAGAAGGGTTTAAAAGGGAGAAGGGGGATTTACCTCTCCCTCTCCCTGCCCCCAAACCCTCGTCAGGGTTAGCCTGGGGGGCGGGCAGTCCCAACCTCTCTCCCCACAACCTTTCTCTGCTAGAGAAGACTGCCCAGCCCAACCCAGCCGCGGGCTGCAAACCATGCTAGGATGCAGGGGTAGGACTGTGATTTAACTTGAACCAGGAAGGGGTCTAGGACAGAAGTTTCATAAACCAGTTTGACCTAAATCAGTTAAGGCTGATACTACATTCAACCAGGTTTATCTTAAACTGGTTTCAGCCATTTTGAAATTGATTTGTGTGCATTTTGAAATTGGTTTATATGCACTGAACTTTTGTTCTGTTACAGGTTTAAACCAGTTTCTGATGACTTAAACTGGTTTATTTGTAATTTCTCATGAAGTTGCCCTAGCTCATGAGGGCAACTGTGCTTTTTGATTTTAGGTTCTGAGATCGGCCCCATTGTATGTTATTCTACAGTGCTTAAAAGAATGCAAAGCCAAAAGATGCTTCCTTCTGCTTTTGTATTTTATCAGTTCTATATGGAATAATGGAATTTTGAAACACACAATGGTCTGTTATTTTATAGACTCCACCCACTGCCAGTACAACCCCCTGGTTAGTATATAATTTCTAGAGCTTTCAAATAACCTAATAGTTTCATAATTCTTCACCCAAAATACCCCTTGAGTTCTGTATATGGAATTTCCCCTGAGTGCCTACAGGAACGTAATAGAATTCATGGGCGTCTGGTGCCTCCCGAGTCAGGGGGAGGCATATGCCCCCACCCTCCCCCCACCAGCCAATCAGTGATCGGAGAGTAGGGTTCCCTGTGGCCAATCTCACCGGGTGGGGTGGGGGTGGGGGGCGCAAATCCAATTACTCTGACTGGGAAGTGCAAACAGGGCACCCAGAGTGCCATCAGCGCTTCTCTTCCTGGTGCCCCCACTCACTGGCTGGTGCTCACAGGGAGGGCACCAGCACTCCTGCCTGTCCCCCCCCACCTCTCACCTAAGCAGAGAATGCTGGCTATGAGGGCGTGCACCAGAACTCTCAGGGGGCGCACATGCCCCCCCCATGTACCCCTTACGTATCACTACTGATAGATCTCCTAATATGTCATTTTCAAACTATGAAAGTGGATTGCAGTCTCCTAATCATAGTTCACTACCTACATGGCTGAATTTATATATAGTGATATCTGAGTTAAGAGCAGAGGATATGAAATTGTGGTGCATGGAGCACTTCCAAGTGGGCTGCAGGATAGTCATATACCAGTGGTTCTTCCTCTTTATTTTCAGCTGCTAAGAGACACTAAAATACATTAAGCAGCTTCTGAATATGTTTGCTTCTACATGAACAAATCTGGTATTTGCCATTCAGTTGTCTATGTGATCAAGAATTGGAGGAAAAATTATCTTTGGAGTGGCAAATGTAAAGTCCATGAGAGATTCAGAATTGAAATACGGGACACATTATCATAATGTTTGCAAGTCCCTGCATTCAAAGATACTAAAAAAAAAAGAAAAAAAATGTCTCTGCATGTTCCATTTGTTATACATTTCAATGATCATGAAAGGTTTAATCCTGTAAACACTTTTACTTCATGGGAGCAGTCTCAATGAAAACAATTCAAATATAGTATACAGAATTTCCTTTGAAACAGAGTCTTATTGAAAAAGTTGATCTTGCCTAGTACCATTTATCATTCATGGCAAATAAGTAAGACTATTCCAGATATTCAGAGTTATATAGATCTCTCCCCCAATTTGGTTGGTGTTTCAGCTCTGAGGAAATGCTGCAAATTCATAAGCAGAAAAGTTATGTCTTGTTTTTAAGAGTTGTTTCAAAGTTTGTTTTGGGGTTGGGATTTTGTTTGTTTTTTTGGGTTTTGGGTGCTTTGGGGTTTTATGTTTTTGTACTTGGGTGGAGAATGCTTAGAAACAAGTCATATCATGTGTTTGCCTCCATGGGGGATGATTATACTTGTTTTCTTTGTGAAATGATTTTGGAACTATGGGGGGAAAATGGTAAAGAAGTAGTAGAAGGACCAAAATTATTTTTTGTCACTTAAATGCATGCGCCCTTTTTTATTTTAATTTCACTGTATTGGATAACTTTTGAATTTCGATTCCTTATCTCTTTGGTTGTTAGCTCTGGTTTTAGTTTTGGGACAATGAGAAGTAAAGTAGAATTTCCTGATTCTTGTAAGGCTTTTCTTCTGAGAAGTTTACCCTCCAGGAGTTTTGGAGAGCGAGGGAGTTGGGAGAGTGCTCACGCTTTGACAAGGTTCTTTGTGCAGTCTTTCACGTGACTGGCTCAGCTCTAATGGCCATGGAGGGAGAGGTCTGTGACTATATTTGAATTGACTTCTTTTGCTGTATGTCAGTGTTAGGCTGACTTGGTTTTCATGCTCCAGGAGTATAAGGACATACTCATTTCTCATTGAATGGAATCAATGGCACTGAATCAGATCCTCCTGTTTGTCCAGTGTTCAGCATAATCTAGACCAGCAGCTCCCAAACTTGGTTGGCTGTCTTGCCACTTTCCTTAAAAACTCGTATTTTAAATATGTGCCTTTGTCACATGTCTTTTAGAATTTAATTTAACTTAATTTTTTCTGGAGTGTATAGTAAAATTAAAAGTGTGAAATATTTGATCATCTGGGCCAGATTAACACACAGGGAAACTAGGCTCATGCCTAGGGCCTTAAATGAAGGGATCCAGTTGTGTTTACTTTACATATTATAATTATGAGTGAAAAAGTAGGAGCCCATGAGTTTGTTTGCTTAGGGCCCACTAAGGGGTAAATTTGGCCTTGTTGATTATAATATATTTTTTAATAGCTTAGATTTTAAATAATGAAAGAAAAAATGCAATGGATATTAGGAAGAATGTATTAACTGTAAGAATAGTTAATAACTGGAACAGTTTATCTAGAGAGGTTGTAGTATATCTATCACTGGAAGATTTTAAGTTCAGGTTAGATGATTGTTGCTTGCAGAGATTGAGAAGTCTTATCCTACCTGGAGCAGGGTGGGGTTAGACTAGGTGACCTCTTGAGACCACTCTTATCCTTGTTTTTCTATGATTCTATAAGCAGCCATTATAATACTGCAAATATATTTTGTAGTATTCAGATTACAAGAAAAAGTATCATAAATTACATTTTGATGTTGCTGAACTAGATGGCTTCACTTTTTATCTTGACTGGTATCAAAGGTCTTGCTATTTCTTTTCTAGATTATTGGTGAAAATAAGCCAGAGTTTATTTAGCCTTTTTCCTTTTTTTTTCCTTTGTCAAAATGTAAATCAAACTTGATACAAACATGTTTGAGCTGCTCTTTGAGAAATAAAATTACAGCTAGAGAAAGGGTCTGTTTACTTCCCAGAACACGACTGCTTTTTAGCTAAAATATTGGTGAGCTTCAGCCAGAGTCCAGTTTCTCATGAAGTTCATCCTGTTTTGTTTTGTTCTTTTAATAGTAATGGGAGCAGAAAAACCAGCGTGGCAGCTGCATCTAGTACTAACATATTTCCAGAATGTCCAAGCTCTGTCTGATATGAAACAGAATACCGTTCTTCTCAACAACAAGTTGCTGAGCTATCCCTTGTTTATTGGAACTTTGAGAGCAGCACCACGACAATCAACTCTTCCTTTTCCTTTGTTGTTACATGTCTTTAATCTGTCAGGGTGTCTTCTATAGAAAATGATTTCCTGATCCATTGTAACTGTTGGTGGGATGGTATTCGTTACATTTGTGGCCACATTCAGACACTACTTTTTTATAGTATCAGTGAGGTCAAAATGAATTTTCATTCATTCAAAATGAGGAAATTTTCAAATATGGTTGTGATTGGTCATTTCCAATGCATTGCTTTTATGCTATATACTCCGATTTCTTTCCCCTTGATAGTTTTTTTGTCAGGCATTTCAAAGTCATTGTTTTCAGCCCTAGTAACTGGCATTCAGTTCATTGAAACGAATGAACAAGTCAAATATATAGCTTAGTCTTGACAACCATAACTTACCCACAAAGGCATCTACAAGTTCAAACTAAAATCACTAATAAAATTTTGCCTCAGAAGAGGTCAGGGTACCATATTTGCTTGAATATAAGACAAGGGTTTTTTCCTCCAATCAGTATGAGGGGAAGGGAGAGCCCATCATCTTATTTTATTATATGGGGAAACCTCATTAAATACATTGTCTATCATTAAACTGCTGCCAAAAGCAGTACGTGTTAAGCAATGGAAACCAACAATAAAATTGATTAAATGCAGCCAGTACTGAATGTAACTATAAATATATGGTCCATGTGGGGCATAGATACTGTTAAGAACCTGCCACAAGGATAGGTTTAGTACAGCCAATCTGAATAAGACACATAGTAGTGTGCATTGTGCTCAGTCCCCCTCAGCACTGACTCTTTTACAAGTCATAGTGAGCCACTACACTGAATATATTTTGACTTCCTCTTCACTTCCTCTTCAAGTTGACCTGTACCTTTTTTTCTCATTTCCAAAGATTCCTGTATCTTCCCCAGTCTTCAGTGTCTGGCAGACACCACCAAATGGGCCCCCAAACAGTTCACCCAGAATTCCTCTGTCACCCCCTCTCAGCCTATCACATGTTTAGTATGTCCCCACCCTTTGTGAAGTAGAGCTGGACTAGGTTGCGCTGTGTCTCATCTGCATATACATTTTTGGAGCGTCCCAGGACTTGTGACAAGAAAGCCCACTTGCAGTCATGAGTAGGGGGGCTAATTAACTCATGGGTCTTTCCTGGGGATATCTGGAGTTACACATACATAGTGCTAAACTGTGCACCACTCCTCTTGGAAGCCCATTCCAAATTCTGGTAACCCTTACTGTAAAGAAGTTCTTCCTGATGTCTAATCTAAATCTTTTCTGTCCGTTTGTGGCTGTTTTTTCTAGTAACTCCAAGGGGTGCCCTGGTAAACAGAGCATCTCCTATTCCTTGCTGTCCCTCCTCCTGACAAATTTGTAGATGGCTACTAGATCCCCTCTCAGCCTTCTCTTGCAGAGACTGAAGAGATCCAGGTCCCTCAATCTCTCCTCGTCAGACCTTTACCTGCAGATCTCTAACCATCTGAGTAGCCCCCCTCTGGACCCTCTCAAGGTTTTCCACATTCCTCTTGAAGTGCAGTGCCTAAAACTGAATGCAGTACTCCAGCTGCAGCCTTACCAAGGCCACATAGCAGGGAAGTATCACCTCCCTAGACCTGTTCGTGATGCATCTGCTAATGAATGATAGAGTGTAGTTAGCTTTACCAATCACTTTGTCACATTGACAACTGATGTTCATCTTGGTGTCAGCTATGACTCTGAGATCCCTTTCTGCTGCTGTCCTGCTTAGGAAGTTATCTCCCAGTCTGTAAGTGTGTTGGAGATTCCTTTTCCCAAGGTGCAGTACCTTGCACTTATCTGTATTAAACTGCATCCTATTCTGCTCTTGAACAAAGATAACTGGAAGGTACTGCACCAGGCTTGAAATACTGTTGACCCTAGTGGGGCCCTGCCCAATGAAGTATATAGTAAATCATGAGCCTTTTGGCTTTAGACTAATCTCATGCATAGTTTGTACTATAAGTTGGTACAAAAGGGTTGCTTAAAAGTGTGTCTATTGAGTACTTGCATTAAAACTTGGAGCAGTTTCAAAAATAAAATGGATCAATTCCAGATGAACTAAATCTATAGGTACCTGTAGAAATGTGTCTATATGGTGAATTATGTTTCAGATTTCAAAGGTCAGTGCTTTCAGTTTTTCCCTTCACTTCCATGTGGGCGGGGGGGAGCAGGGTCTACCAGAAGGGAAGGAAGGAACTGTAGGGGGAAGAAGGTCTTGGTGGGAGGAGGGGGGCAAAGGGGAAGGTGGCTATCTAACCCCCGAGATATATTTTTCCTGCTGTAGCAGTGGGAGGTAGACAAACAAATTCAAGGCAGACCTTCAACAGTCAGAGTCTATATCTAGAAAATTATAACAAATGTATACATTTTCCATATATAGAATCAAATTGTTGGGTGGGTGTCATCTTATATTCAGGGTCATCTTATATTTGAGTAAATATGATAATAGCTATCTTACTACTTCACTGAGTTGCTGATGATCACTTCTGACAACATAAAAATGAAAACAAACTTGAGTTCAACATTTGTGTTTGATTAGCTTTATGGCCTGATGCAGAATAATTTGGGAGATCTAATGCTTTATGATGAATACTACTGCAGTGAGTGAATTCAGCTTTAGACACCAAGGTTTCCTGGAACATCTCCATCTTCCAAGTCATTAATTGCACTCCATTTGCGTATACACCAATGCATTTCTACCACTCCGCATCATTTGCTGTGATGAATTAAGTCATGTTGTAAAACATGTCTTCTGTTGTACATCTTGATAGAGAAACACTTTTGCTGTTAGTTCTGATTCAGACCTTACATATACAAGAAGCTGAGCAGAATTATTGATACCAGCACTACCACCTAACTGCAATGAAAATCACTTAATCTGTTTTACTCTGTGAGAGCTGTGAAAGCCACACCGATTGTATGATTTTTTTCTAGTTTGAACAGTCCTTATACACAATATGACACTTCTAGTACACTTACATTTATACAGGTGAAAGATGCTGCTGTTCTGTTTGGCTGTTTGGCTGTTCTGTTTGGCTGTTCAGTTCTTAGCTTAGCTTTCTTCTAAATCAAAAGGTTTTTTGCGGGGGGGGGTTGTTTGTTAGTTTTAAGAGTCATACTTTATATTGAAGTGACATTAGAGCAAGAAAAGTTTCAATGAATGATTTAATTTTAATTCATGATTTATGACATACACAGATCCTAGTTCACCTTCTACACTGTTCACAGCAGGTCTAACTATGTAGTTGGCTTAATAATCTTGTGGTGGTGTTGTAGCAGAAAGCCCACCAGGAGTCCTTAAAACCTGTTCAATTTTTCATAGTGGTCCTGATTCAGATTACTACTTATGGGGATGTGTACATGTGTGCTTTACTACAGAGTTAATTAGTGAACTCTGCAGTAAAGTGTCACCATCTACACATGCGCTGCTATTAGGGTGCAGTAGATTAATTAATTGTGCCATAAGATAATACTCTCGGGGACAGTACTATTTTCCAGCACACTTCTTGCAGCAAAACATGTGTAAATGGTGACCAGGGCTGGCTGGGCGTGAGGTTGCAGAAGTGCTGGGGCTGCCTGCTGTCTAGCTACATACTTCAGCACACTTGTGCCCCAGCCAGTCCTTCTGCCTCCTGGGGCTGACCCCTGGAGCCCTCTGCCAGGCCAGCGCTACTCCTCCCCAGCTCAAACTGCTGTGGTCCTAGGCACAGTGTCTGCACGTGTGCCCTGAACCACAGCAGTTTGGGCATCTACATGTGCCATTAAGGTGCCGTGATAAACTCTGACACAAACTGTGCTGGAGTTTATCACATCACTTGGATGGCATGTGTAGATGCATCCTGTTTTATCAACAGACTTAATCTCTCTGTTTTCTGTTGAAGCTACCACTAGTTAGCCAGTTCTCTATTGTTGAGAATAACTTTCATTCCCAAATTCAAAACAATTTCCATAACCACATAGATAGAACAAGTAATGTCCATAGCATTTGGATAAGTGGATGGAGAGTCAAGTTTTTCAAAACTCCACAGGTTTTCTATTTGAGCCAAGAAGAGGACCAGGGTGTAAAGTTGTATGTCTTTGGTCCCTGTTAAAGGTGGTCTGATAGTAAACTCATGCCCAACATAAATTTGAAGAGGATGGAGTTTGGCAGGGGAAGTCTGAGTGGGAGAGTTACGTTACAGGAGGTTAGAGGGTCAGGCTTCTGACCAGAATGCTGTGAGCACTTGGATGTATGTAAAAAAAAATGGCTGGGGAGGGGAGCTGCATTTGAGATGGACAGAGAGGTTGGGGGAGTCTTGGATGGGATTTTACATGGATATCAGATACCATCAGCTCCAGGAATCATTTTGCTCTTCAGCAGCTTTGGTCCTCTCTCAAGCAGGGCCCCTAGATGTATGCAATGCTGGGCAACCTGCACAGACACTATCCCTGCTGAGAAGAGACTCAAATTGTAACCAGCCAGCTGCTCTTCTTTTGAAAAGCCAGCTGGATCTCTTTAGCCCTGTAGCCAGATTTTTATATGCTGGACCTAAACAGCTGTTCTACCCTGCTTCCCCCCCTCCCAAGCTTCTTTGTGGACACAGGAAGGAATTCCCAATACCTCCCTGTTTCTCAGCTTGAAGAGGCAGACTGGCCTCTACCTGGAAGTTGGTACAAAGAGAGCTCCTGGTCTGCAGTTGCTTCCTTTTGGGGGACTTTTTGGTTTTGGGGCATCTTGTGGATGCAGGTTTTGCAGTCACTCTGAAAGAAGGGTCTTTTTTCAGAGGTGCCATGATGTGGGACTCTGAGTTTACCTTTATAACTTGAGCTGTGTGGCTTGGCACATGCCAAAAGCTAGTCCCAACAGAAAGCTAGCCAGCTGTGTACCAAATAAGCACAGCACCCATCTGTACAGCCATATCACATAACACATCACTACATAAAACCACTATACTGGCATGATCTGCCTGCATTATGTACCATTGTGGCTAAAAAGTGCATTGTGTTTCTTGGGCAGTGTGTATGACAGCTGCTTTAAAATGAAAGAGCATTTAGCACACCACTTCCAACAAGCTCAGGTATCACCACTAGTAAATGAACCACAGTTTGAGAAGCACTGATCTAACCTAATGTTGTTAGAGAAATGTTTCTGTATCAAAACAACAAGCGTGGTGAATGATCCAGTTAGATGCATTTTATTTTGTGACATTTCCTTAACAAAAGAGATTTTGTGTCCCCCTGTCCTCCCCCCCTCCCCCCCTCATGTATCTCTTTTTGGAACAGTCAAAAATGCATTCCTTGTATCGTGTCAGGCTCTGTCCTACCGCAGGCAGAGCTTCCATTGACTTCAAAGGAAGTTTTGCCTGAGGTAGAGCAGAAATATTGGGTCCAGAAATTAGTGTAATGTAACCCACCATTTGTATTGCTTTGGGGTAAATTGAAGCAGGAAGATATGACATTGTGTATGTCATGCTGAGCTGCTGCAATATCTCGGATGAGTTATTAGGCACAGAGCCAAAGGTTAAGCGCAGCAGCCACACGAGGTGTGGCATTATTCTTGTATGAGTCATACCAGAATCTTCTGATTATTTTGTATCCCCATGCACTGAGAATATTCAGTAGGATTTATTAAATGTTATTTTCAGAATATTCATTAACAACAGAAGAGTTTGTATAGGTGTAAATAATACCTATATTCTCTCAAATTTGATTCACGCATACCTATAGTCTCAAATTTGATTAGACTCTAGATTCAAATATTTCATAACAGAACCTATATGAGGCTATTCGGATCTGAATGTTTCAGCCCAGGTTCTTCTCTGACTTACACAAATATATCTTTTGCTTTCTTGATATCCACACTACCTTTGCTTGACCTGCATCAGATAAAATGTTTCAGTAGAAAACGTTAGTCTAATATTTGTTTTATTTCTGCAGTCACTACTGTACATTTTGCATATCTAGTCAGATAAATTGCTTACCTGCTTATATTTTCAGATCTTGGGAATAGCATTGGGAATTACTGGTAATTGTCAATGTACAGGCCTCTAATATTCAACATCACAACCTACTCCCACCTTGCCCCACCCCCACAAAAATTTTGTGTGATTTTAACTTTACCTACAGAGTACTGGATACCCTTATCATCCATTGCCATAAATTAATGGATGAAGCTTTACTCTTGTATGAATGTTTAAGCAAGCTCATTAAGCTTTTGGAATAGCTGTAATATGAGCACTGTGGGAACTGTTCCCATTGACTCAATTTCTATGGATTGCCTTCACTGGCAGTCTCAGGATCGGGTCCCTACATTTTATTGCAGTATTAAATATACAAAGATTAGAAGAGGAGACAGAGAAACAGTACAAACTGGATCTTGTAAGACTTCCTCAGGGGCAGGCACTTTGTTAATATTCCAAAATAAAACAGAAACACAGATTGTTCTCTAGAAGATGAACGCATTTCACTCAGCTGATAGGTTATGCTTTTGTCCATTTTCTGTTAGTTGGTGTAGTGTTTGTAAGTGTAAGAGTTTATACAGTTGAATTACAATACAGTACAATTAATTTGAAGTGGGAAGGGAATGTCATAAAGGAAAAGCTTGACAGATTTTTTTATTATTGTTAATTGAACCATCTATTTTGGCTGTGACAGTCTATTTTGATTTTTATTTCTTGTTTTCTTCTAAAGGTTGGAGAAAGAAAGCATTCAGCACAGCTTTAACAGTGAGGCAAAGGGCCGAGCCCTTCAGGCCCAGCAAAGAGAGCAGGAGCTGACACAGAAGATGCAGCAAATGGAGGCCCAGCATGATAAAACTGGTAGGTGGTAGGGAAAGATTAGAGCCTGGGCACTCACTCACAAGCCAGGCCCACGCCTTACTGTGAAATGACATCAGGAACACCTGTAACCTTTGGCTGGCCGAAGGGAGCAGATGCTAACTACACCGGAGATTCCGAATTACATATTAGTTAGCGTTTATAAGAGAAAATGGGAAGTATTGCCCACTGTCTGTTGATTTCAGAGTGCTGCTCTCACATCTGTTGCACCATCTGGATTATGAGTTTATTTACCTGTGTTCAAGAAACGTAAAGCTGAGAGAGACCACAACAAAGTAGAAAAACAAAGGGCTTGTTTTTGGCTGGATTTTCAGGCACACATGTTATATAAAGAAAATAGCATCAGAAGCTCTGCGGGAAATGCTCTGAGCTTACAGTTAAAGTCTCCTGAATAGCATTGAACAGTTCCCACAGTACACACATTATAGCTACTCTAAAAGCTTAATGAGTTTGCTTCAGCATCCAAACTGGAGAAAAGCTTTAGCCATTAATCGGTTCTTAATTCACTGTCGCAGCTGGATGTAATTCACTGGCTCCAAATTGATATGTTCCTTTATTTAATCTTTGCAGCCTCAAACATTTTTAGCATTAGTATGTTTTTCCCAACCTAACACGATGTTTAATCCTTTGCATGCTTCAAGTTCTTATAACTGCAATTTAAATTTACTAATGCGTGGCACTGACCACAGCTGGTAGCTTGGCTGAAAGCTGACATCTTTCATCATGTTGGCACACCTGACCTATAACTTTTTACCTTTAATCTTAAAATTAAAATGGGCTTGTAAAATATTCATTTTCATTTGTTCATAGTCAAAGTGCTGTGCCGGCCTTTTTATATTGTAACATTCTACATTTTTAGAATGTTATAACATTCTGCATTACTTAATAGTGCTAACAAGGGCCCAAATTATAGTTCTTAAACTGCGGATATTGTCTACTCAGCACTTCAATGATCCATGGCATACGATAGCCTCCCCACCCTTATTGTGATACTAGAGACATGCCATTAGATGAGTATAAACTATCTTTCATCAGTGTAAAAAAAGAGAGGGACACACACAGTAACATACTGGCGGACCTTACCAGTATACAGTATAAAGTTACTCCTAGGGAAAAGCATTGATCACAATACATCAGTCTAAATTACACCATAATATGTTCACTCTGCAATTTGCATTGGCTTTTTACAACAATGTAAGTGATATTGAGATCCAGTATTAACAGATGACAAGTAATCCTGGGGAAACTACTGCTGCAATAAGTTTGTTACAGTAATTCACCAAAAGGTGGCAGAAGAACACTTACTACGCTGTTTACATTTAAAAAATGGCTACTCTGGGATAACTGTGGACACAAGATGTACACCAGTGTAACTTTTATACCAGTCTATTTTACTGGTGTTTTCCCCTTGAGGTAACTTTACAACAGATTTTAATAAGTTACTAGCGTGTAGGACTATATGCCATGTGCCACATTCACTCTCTCTCTTCTTTTTTAAACACTCATGAAAGTATGAGTATAAGCATGTTATGTATCTTGGGTGTCCAAAATGCGTCCTGTGGACCAGATCCTGCCTGTGGAGCCATTTGATCTGGCTTATAAGACTCCCTTTTGTACCAACTTTTAGAAGGGCTAGGAACTTGGAAAGTGCCAAACCAAGGTATAGCATCAGCAGTGGAGGTAGGTCAGCAATGGTTGCATTACCCCTGCACAGCTACTTGCCATACTGTCAGTACTGGGTTAGATCTGACCCACACATCTACTCACAGTCTAGATCTAGGCCACAACAAGCTTTTTGTTCAGGTACTCAGATGAATTTGATACCCCAGCTTAGGCGTTAACACCAGATACAGGTGTCATGTATTTGCAGTTATTCCAGGGGAGCTGTTTGATCAGTGCAAACAGACTATTACCTGCATCCCCACCATCTAATGGCAAGGAGTTTTAATAGCATCTACTCTCAAAGTTAAACTGAAATAATTAGTCATCTGTCTCTGCATATCCTTATGTAGTTTACATTGGTAAACAAATTAATATTTTGCTGGTATCAATGTGTCAAGTATTTAGGCTCACTGTCATCTTTCTCTTCTGTCCAGTACATCTTTGTGTGAGCTGCTTTAATTTGATACAAAATTAAAGAAAACTTTAATTTAGTTGCATTTGGTTTATAAAACATTTCCATTTTGTCATGTACTGAGAGAAGATTAGGATTGAATGCATCAGTTCTTTATCACTAGTAGAAGCAGGAAGAGACAAATTGTAACTCTTCATTCATTCTGTACGTCTGTTAACCATGCATGCATTTGTCTGTCATATGTACTAGTATATGCAATTAATTGGTAAGAGATTAAAGGATTAAGGTAGTCCAGTGGTCTGTATGTACGATATATTTCATTATACCTCACTTGTTAAATATAAAGGAATCTGATATTGTAAGCCAGAATGATGCACAGTACTGTGAACAATGATTAAAAACATAGTGAGCACCATGATACAGGATCTCTTCACTAAAGTATTAAAGACCTGTTGCTTTTTAGTTCATGACTTTTAGTGCAGCATAGGCTAATAGTAAGAAACTTATTTTTCTAAAATGGTAGTCTAAATGTGATTCATGCTATGATAACATAAGTTTTGGTGTCCACATCATAAAAAATTTAATTTGGCCCTGGACTCCTTTCTTTAAAGATGGATGAGACAAGCTGTTGGGTCATAGTATGAACACTTGCACAGCTACCCCCTATCCTGCACACATTAAATAGTTTGGAGGACTTCACACCCTGTAATTTGCCAGTTTCATGCCTCTCTCTAGGCATTAAATTCACTCTCAAAAACAAGCAACTAAAACCAGAATATAACATTTATAGCAATTCCTGTTACTTGGTTCCAGTACTACCTCAAGTAGCCTGTTCAGTAAGGTTTTTGCCTGTCTCTGGTGAAAGATGTCTGATACTTCCTCACCTACCTGAACAACAAGGTCAGGACAGTTATCCAAGTGTGGTAGTGTGGGACATTGATCATAGCCCAGTCACAATCTCAACAGAAGCCTAGGGTATACTACACCTTGCAAAATAATGTCCCTGGTGGCAAAATTGCAGAAAAGATTATGATGATGCTGATGTTGGTGTTCGAAGGAGGGAAACAACTTAGCTTTCTCCTATTCATTTTTTTTTAAGTTAGCCATGCTTTGGTATATGATTATTATATTATGGGCCTATGTTGCATATATAACTGGCGTTTTGAACCACATCAAAAATGGGGGTAAAATAAGACTATTTTAGAATATTGTATTTAAGTATTGCTTTGTAAAATATACAACTGTAATTTCTAGTAAATGAACTGGATTCATTGCTGACCTCCCAGAATATGTTCATAGCAAAATTAAAGGAAGAATGTTGCATGTTGGCAAAGAAACTGGAACGTATAACAGAAAAACACAGGTAGGTGTTATTTCTTACACTAGTCCTGTTAATTAGAAGCATGCTACTGTATTTATTTTTATTTACATTTATTATTCTCTTGCTCTAAACTTGTCATCTACACCTATTACAAATCTGTTCAATATAAATACAACGTCTGCAACTTGAGAAACCAGGATGGATTTAGTCCAGAGTATTTCTAATTTTCTACTTTTCATGTGATATTTTTGCCTTTTCATTCAAATTACTTGAACTATTCATATGTCAGAAATCACATGTTATGTTCTTATTAAGACTGGTATTCTTTATCTGAAAATTAGTAAATTTACAGTAAATTAGCCACAATTCCAACTTAGTTATTGGAAATTATGCTAAGAATACTAAATTTTTGGTTAAAGATTTCAAGCTGCATTTTATTGGGTATCTGGGGTTAAATGACATAGAATGTTTTAAATAAGTCATTTACTTAATAATAGCACACACTGGCTAATAATTCTGGAATATTGTTCAATCAGATTTACCCTCTCAACAAACTCTTGTGAAAATTGCTGCTTACTAAGGGCCCAATTTCAGAGTTGCTTATGCAATTTCCCCATTGAAATCAATGGTAGTTTTGCACAGAGTGGCTAAAGTATTAGATTCTAAAATGAAGTAAATGTTGGAGGAAGAATTGCATTTGTATATACAAATATGTGCTGTATTAATGTATCCTATTCAGAATTACTTCCTGCAAGGTCATATTGCAAATAATTGGCCTCAAAATGTATATGAATATGTTACTTAAGTAACATAATACAGTTTTTTTTTAATTTGTATTCCTGAAGACTGAGAGTCACTTCTATAAGGAATTCCTTCACAAGGCTTGTTTGCCGTTTAACTTCTACTCATAGCACAAAGTGGGACTGATGCAGTGTATCACTTTCTAAACCAGGAGTAAATTTAAGTGAATTGGGCAACAAAATATTTATTAAAGAGATTAAAAATTGAGGATATGCAAATATAATCATTAAAAAAGAAACTTCTCCATTGTAAATATTGTGATAGTCAATCAAATAGCACTTTTCCCAGCCAAGCTGCTTTCCAGATTGTCCAACATTGCAAGAGCGCCATAAGTAGTCTCAGCCCAAGGAGTCAGAGAAATTTGACTCCTGGATTGATTGGAGGTGAAGTAATTAGATAAAGTAATTGAAATAAGATTCACATTTTTTTTTCTTCATATATTATTCCAACAGCCTTTACAATGTAAAGATCGTTTCATAAGAACTCACTTATAAAACAAGCACTATGTGAAGGATAGGGAAGAAGATGTGGAATGGGAGTATATACTTTTTGTGTACATGAATACGTCTTTTGAAGGATTTTCTGTGCACCAGAAGCAGTGAGGAAGAGAGCATGGGGGCAGTTGGGAGAAGCAGATATTGGGAGAAGCGGATATATTGCTGGTTGAAATTCAGATTGTTGCATTGGGGGTTAATGTAATCAGAAACAAAAAAGGATGAATAGGGAGAGGCAAAATTGTGAGGGGATTTAAGTAAAGATGAGAAGACTGAACTAGTTGGAAAGGGAAACTTACTGAAGGGATTCAGAGAGGTGAGACAACAGAAACTGCAGACAGGAAAGATTATTTGATTCGCTGCAATTTGAATGGAACCAAGTGGTGCTATGTGCATCAAGAAAATTTATATGCTGTTTCCTTTCACATCTCTTCCACCTGAAACTTCTTTCTGTCACATGATCGCAAGGCATCATCACTGCAATTCCAGGAATTGGTGGACGTGGCATTTTCTTTTAAAATATTTTTTCCCATTGGATTTTACAGTACCTACTGCTCAGAAAAGACTCTCTCCAGCATAGTTTCTTCAGTATACTTTACCTGCACAAATGAAAGGTGCTTTCACCACACTTAGGCTGAGTGGTCTTTGTATAGGCTTTACCTGCTCTCAAAATACTGGACCGTAATCAGTGCATTAGTTTGCTTAGTGATTAAAGTAGGGGTCTGGGGCTGGTCTGTATAATTTTAATCCTGGATATACAACTGTTTTGCTATATTGCCTGGGATATTTGTGGCACAGTATCCCCATCAGTAAAACAAGAATGATGAAGAATATGAGACTGCGTCAATTAATGCACTTGACGCAAATTAAAAACACTTGAGCCTTATTACAAGATCTAGTAGGAACGTGAAGTATTTATTAAATATACAAAAGCATTTGGTGTGGATTATTCATTATGAGAAATGTTACCTTCCATTACATATTTATAGAGCTGAATTTTAATTTAGTGTTTCTTTCTGAAATCTGTAACACGGGTGGTTTTGTTTTGGTTCTGCTTTGTTTTTGCGGGGAAGAACTACTACTAAAATGTTTGTGTGACTGAGCCCTTCCATGGGGTTAGGCATACCTCAGAATTATCAAATCACTGAACAAATTAAATAACCTTCATGCTGTTTTCAAAATTAATCATGTTCGTGAAGATACTATATGTATGTGAAAGAGTAAAAAAAAAAAAAAATCAGAATGTAGTCCTTTGTTGATGTCTTCTGTGTTATTTTGTTCATTTTTTCTCTGATTGTTACTATCTGAATTTCTGGGCTTGTAGATTGATGCTTAACACTGCCCACAGTGTATTTGTGATTTGCGTTTTGTAATTAAGGGGAACAATGGGAGTCCATTGGGTCTCGTTATATATAATGGTTGGTTTAATTTGTTTCACTTCTATCTTGTTAATTGTAAATTGATCATTAAGATTTGAATTCTAATCTGTCACCAGGGTTGTGAGTATTGAAGCTAGAGCAATGATCCTGGTTTTAATCACTGATGATGAGAAACAAATTTTATAATTTTGGTACATATTGCAGTTCATATATTTTAACACTGTATTTTATGGTGTTATAAATATTGTTAAATGACTTTTAGTGTAGTTTTACTGTTTGGACTATAATGTATAAATTATATTACTGTTTTGGCAACAGTAGGCATCCAACTGTGTGAGTTTAATTGAAGTAAAGAATACACACCCGCCCGGCTGAACTATTTTTCTGCATGTTTGGTTGATGTTGTATTGAGAGACTGCAGTTACTGCACTCGACACCATGAGTAAAATGTTAGCCTAGTGTAGTGTTACAAGGATGTGAAACACTGTGTCTGGAAAAACAGTCCATTACATGATTTATTATCCCCTCACAGAAGAACTATTTTTATCCTGATTAGATCCGTTTAAAATGTTATTTTGCAGTGCTTGTAATTGAAATACAATAAAATTGGCTGGTTTTCTGAGGTGGAAGAAGTATCACTGCTGAATAAGACAACTAAGCTCCAATCTGCGCTGTGTCCTTGAGAGGTACAATGCAGAACATAGTCAGCTGGGGGGGGAAATGGACAAAATCAGTATCATCAAACCCAAGTATTTCAAAAGTCCATCCTCGAATATCATGAAACTGTCTTAAAAATCATGACAATTTAAAAATTATGGATATTTCAGTCATATGAATGCAAGAGCTTATGGCTATAAGAAAAAAAGCAAAAATCATGAGACTCTTGATAATGCCACAAAGGATGGCAAAACTGCAAGATGATTGTTCATCAGCCATTTTTTGCCACCTGAATTCCGGGCTGTGCAGGGACTGATACAATTTATGATGTAACATAGCAGTGGCTCTCAACCTTTTTTTACAAGGACCCATTTCTAAACATTGGCCAGTCTTGACCCAGTGTTCCTCAGTCCTGACCCACTGCCCTAGACCCCAGCTCCCCAGTGTGGGGCAGGGGTGAGTGTATGGAACAGGAAGGCATGGAAGGTCCCAAGCAGCCCCTTTCAGGCTGGAACTCTGCAAGCCTGCAAGGGAAAAGCCATGGTTTCCCACATTTTTCTCTTTTAAAGAAGTATCCATGTTTAAAGTTTGTTCATGACACTTTCACATATTCTTGCAACTCACTTTTGGGTCATGACCCATGGGTTGAGAAACACTGACAGAGAGCATGGGCCCACAAGCAAGTTACTGTGAGGGCAATGACAGCAAAGATGCATAGCACGCTGACTATCTGTGTTAACTGCAGTTATTGCACAGGAGCTAATGTGCTGTTAATCCCCTCCACCTTTTACCTAACAGTAACTTGTTTGTGCTCCCATAACCTTACGACAGATCTAGGTGGTAGAGTACATATATATTTCAAGTATCAGAATCATTATGGCTGTATTAGCTTGAAGCTCCATCTGAGCTCGCAGTACCACTGAGAAAAATCTTTGTTTCCAAGTGGAGTCCCTGTACTTCAGATATTCTAAGCACTTGGAGGAGAAGGTGATTAGGAACAGTAAGCATGGATTCACCAAGAGCAAGTCAGGCCTGAGCAACCTCATTGCCTTCTATGACAAGGTGACTGGCTTACTGGATACAGGGAGACCAGTGGATGTGGTATACCTTGATTTTAGCAAGGTGTTTGATATGGTCTTCCACAACATTCTCTCAGGCAGGCTTTCAGAAGTATGGGTTATTTGAATAGACTGTAAGGTGGATAGAAACCTGGCTGGATCATTGGGCTCAGTGTAGTAATCGATGGCTCAATATCTAGTTGGAAGCTGGTATCAAGTGGAGTATTTTAGGGGTTGGTTCTGGGGCTGGTTTTGTTCAATGCCCTCATCAACAACCTAGAAGATGGCATAGAGTGTACTCTTAGCAAGTATGCAGGTGACACCAAACTGGGAGGAGTAGTAGATATGCTGGAGGGTAGGGCTAGGATTCGGAGGAACCTAGGCAAATTGGAGAATTGGATCAAAAGAAATCTCATGCATTTCAACAAGGACAAGTGCAAAGTCCTGCACTTAGGAGAGAACAATATTATGTATCAGTACAGGTTGGGGGCTGATTGGGTTACAGTGCTTATAAGCTGAATGTGAGCCAACAGTGTGCCTTTGTCACCAAGAAAACTAATGGCATACTAGGCTGCACTGGTAGTGGTGTTGCTAGCAGGTCCAGCAAAGTGATTATTTTTCTCTATTCATCACTGGTAAGGCCAAATCTCAAGTACTATGTCCAGTTTTGGGCCCCCCAATACAGAAAGGATGTGGACAAGCTAGAGAGAGTCCAGTGGAGGACAACAAAAATGGCAAGGGGGCTGGGGCACATGGCTTATGAGGGGATACTGCAGAAACTGGGCTTATTTAGTCTAGAGAAGACATGGGATTTAATAGCAACCTTCAACTACCTGAATGGTGGTTCTGAAAAGGATGGAGCTAGACTGTCCTGAGTGGTGAGAGATAACAGAAGGAGCAATGGTCTCAAGTTGCAGCAAGGGAAGTTTAGGTTAGATACTAGAAAAAGCTTTCTCACTAGGAGGGTAGTAAAACACTGGAACAGTTTACCTATAGAGGTTGTGGACTCTCCATCCTTGGAGGTTTTTAAGACCTGGCTAAACAAAGCCTTGGCTGGGATGGTTGTGCTTTGAGCAGGGGGTTGGACTAGATGACCTACTGCAGTCCCTTCCAACTCTAATTTTCTATGATTCTAAGTAATGAATAAAGCTCACTGAGGACATTTAGATTTATGCCATCAAAAACATTACTGCAGCCATGTCCAACTGCATATTCAAGTAGGGAGCAGCCCACTATTATGTTGGGAAACCCCACAGACATAGTATTTAAAATAAAAAATAAACCTAATAGAAGATCCTCCTTGCTGTCATTCACCTGATGGAAAGATGTACCAGGTGTCAATGAACTTAGTCCTTGGGGTCACAATATTAAGAAAAAAATGCACCAGAGCTTTCCCCGAATCTGTCTCTCTGCCAGTGATTAGCCCATCTGACAAAAAGTTTTTTATAGGGTGATGCTATAAATTCATCTACATTTCTGTAAAAATATTGTTTGAGGATTCTACTTTAATCCCTGTTAAATCCAGCATACTCTTATCCATATATCCATCTCAGTAAGGTCCTTTCCTCTGTAAACTTTATATGCAACGATTTGCAAGTTTTAATCCAGAGCAAAGGCAAACCTCGTTTATAATTTTTCCATGACATTCTCGGTAAATTGTGACTTCATAATTATACTAAAGTGATTATGTTCTGAGCAATGCCTTCTTTGTAGTTACACTCAGATTAGTTCCTGTTTGACAGATTTGAATGTTTATCATACGTGGTTCTTCATTTCCAGGTTTGCCCTGTCACCATAACAGAACCTGTTCCTGATGTGACAGATTCTTTCATCCTTTTTCTTTTTTAGAATGTCCTTGTTTTGTTTGCAGGGGGCTAAAGGTAAAGTGTCTTCATCCTAAAACTGTGAAATACTTATGTTTCTTATTTTAAAGATGTCTCTGGGGCTCTTTCATCTCCAGAACTATATAACATGTCACCTTGGTGAAAATAAACTAGCATGCTTATATTTGGGCTGAAGTGTTGTACATTTCCAGGACTGTAGCAAAACTCCCAATTTGATTTTATTTATTTTAAAATGCATTCCCTCCCCTCCCCTAACCGTTTTTTACTTTTTCTCTCCCTGTATTTTCCCTATAGATGAGTATAAGTAAGCTAAGATGTAGGATAAGCTTTAACATTTTATTTTAGGTAGTAAGTTTTATTTTTCTCTCCCCTCTTTGCAAACAAGTTCCCTGCTATTGTGATGTCGATACCCACTGTTTTCTAAGTGATAATTATTATGTTTGTACTGCTTTTATATTGTGTGATTGATGTTTTAGGCCTATATATGTAAGTTAGTGCAAGTAATGTCATGTTTTGATTTTGTATGTCAGGCCTCCATCTTGTGTCCTCTGCCCGGGCATCCCCTGTGTTGCAACTTTATGATTCATGTACCCCTCCCTTGTAAATTGGTTTCTGGGTGAATGAGAATGATTGGGAATGACTGAAATACAATAGTAGCAGACCTCTACTGAATGGCCTGTAATGATCAGGCCATCACCTCACGTTGATTCATCCAGGAACCACGGATCTCACCCAGGAACAGACAAGAGCCCATCATTTGAAAGACAAAAGACTCTGCAGAACCAGCAACTCTCACCATTACAGACCCCCGAAACTGCACATTTGTGCATGGAGCACACATGCTCAGTATGCCAGGGGCTGACCCTTGCCTGGGCATGCCTCCTGTCTCTAGGGTCACACAAGGTCTGCCCCTATAAAAAGGGGCAATGAAGACAGACCCAGTGGGATGCCATCTCCATCTGGACCAGCACCATGCCACACTACCTATCCACCCAGCAGCCCTGCCAGTGACCCCCCGCTCTGGACAACACCTACTGGACAAGGACTCCTTTCCAGCCTGGATAGGTAGCTGTCACCCCTCACCCCCTCTTCAATCAAGGACTTGGACTCTGTCTTCCCTGCCTGGACTCCAGGCCTTCCACTAAGTCTTTCTCCTGCTCTCTCTCTCTCTCTCTCTCTCTGTGTGTGTGTGTGTGTGTGTGTGTGTGTGTGTGTGTGTGTGTGTGTGTGTGTGTGTGTGTGTACACGAACCAATAACTTAATGGGGCTGTGTAGTCTGTTTAATAAAACTGTTATTTGAACCCCTAAGTTGGGTTTTGCTTTACTGTGGTTTGGCCGTGCTCCAATCTCTGCTCATCACCCCTCTAATTTCTGTCTCATTTCTCCCTCCTGCTTCTGGCTCACTGCCACCTCCAACACCTGTCCTGAGCTCCTCTCTGCCTCCAAACCCCCTGTTTCTTTGCCGCTGTCTTATCCCCACTGCCTTTACCTTTTCCCCTGAGCAACCAGGTTTCTGCCTCAGTTTCTTTCCTTGTTGTCTCCTCCTTGCCACCACTTATCTGCCCTCCCCCCAATATCTCAGCTGTCTATCTCAGTTTCCAGCCCTAGTCTACCTTAAGTAAACCCATGCCTCAGTTCCTCAGCCAGCTTCTCTGTAGTCCACCGGTTCTAATCCCAGTTCTGGCAACTTTCACTCCCTATACTTTAACTCTCTGTCTCTCTCACCTGACCCTTCCCACAAGTATCCCAGGTACCCCAAGCACACACATACACACTGTACCATCCAAGTTAGGAACTTAGCTGTGTGTGTGTATAGGTGGGTTGTGTGTGTGTGTCATTGTGTGCATGATATACAAATTAGTGATCTGTGTCTAACTTTTGGGGTGTATAGTGTATGTGCTTAAATTGGTGATAGGTGTGCATGTGCCTAGGCTGGTTTGGATGTGTATGTGCCGGGGGGGCGGGGAAGAGAGAGAGAGAGCATCTAATTGATTTGTGTGTTTGGATATGTGCATTTGTGTCACACCCTCTTGTCCAACAGCGCAATATTGAGATCCTGAGAGTTGGCCTGACCCCACAGGGCAACAGAATCATCGTGGCTAGAAGAGGCAATAGTTATTTTGTTCAATTTTCTATTGAACTAACTGTATAGTTGGGAAAGGTATTGGACAAGATTTTGAGTACAAAGTGCCGTTCTTCAGACCTCCAGACCTGCAGAAGAGCGCTTTGCGTCCAAAACCTTGTTTAACATCTCTCCCAACTATGCAGTTGGCCCAATAAAACATACCACAGGAAAAAAAACACATATTTCTTATGTCCATAATTTTTATGTTCTAAGCATGCCCCCTTATTGAGCATTAGAATATATACATAATATACATATAGATTTTCATCACAATTTTTATGACATTTTTATAGTAAAAGCAGTAAGTAGCACCAGGAAAGCCAGAGCTCCTACTCTGAGTAGAAATGAACTTCCCTATCATTAGCTAATGGTCAAAGATATAGGTAGGGGAGTAATCCCAATGAACTTGTGCTTGGACTTGCTGTGATTTTACAACATTGGAAAATGAGAAGTACTTAATTTTCTTTTGCATAGCCTTTACAGATCTTGTCTTTGCACAGACTTTACAGAGGATCAGGTGCAACACTTATGACCTTTCTCTTATTTCTTAAGCTGTGTATTTTCCTCTTGAAAATCTCCCTTTGCCAGTGCAGCACTTACGTTTTCAGGATATTGGCCCAATTTTACTGTCAGTGATTCCAGCGTCATTTGAGTTTACTGGATTTATCTCATTTGCTATCAATAAATAATTCTTTGCCATTAAAATTAGCCATTATGGTGACCAAACCAAGTAAGCAACAATTATGACCTTGCAGAAGGGGATTTTCACAGAACTATGCTTGATTGATGTATTTGTAACTGCGTTACCAAAAAGTCATGCTTCCATGCATGTGGATGTGGCTTAACATTTAAAAAAAATGAGTATTTGTTTGTATTAAAAGGCTGTTTTAACATTACAGCTGTAGGAGTTTCATAACCATCAAAACCATATAATGGTGTACACTGCAGGCGAAAGTCTGACAGCACCTGTCATCCCTGTGTTTTTTATTTCTGTAGGTCTGAAGTCAGCCAGCTTAGTCAGGAGAATGTATACCTCCATGACAGGTTGGAGAAGATGCAGAAAAGGAATGATGAATTGGAGGAACAGTGTATCCAGCATGGGAAAATGCATGAGAGAATGAAACTGAGGTAGGAAGCTCTTTTAGTCCATCCATATGTGGTATATTTTATTGTACTTGTTATGTTGTATAAATTAAAAAAATTATGTGGAAGTGTTTGAACACTTCTAGTCTTTTTATTTTTTTAAGCAAATAAGCAAAACTTCACAGGCCATCTTCTGTTTGTTTTGGCTACATAATAAGATTATTATCTGTCATTGAAAATCCTACTGTTAGAAGTATTATTTGAGTAGAAGCTATTCATTTTTGTAGGTCAAAAGTACCTGGTTGTATCATGATCATGTTTAAACAGTGTTCTTCCAGAAGTAATTCCCTACTAAAAGGCACCATCTCCCTCAGCTGATCTTTCCATTCTTCATTTATGGGGTTCAAAAATGAGTTAGATCATAACCTTTTGGAGCAGAGCTACCTCTTGGTATCAGTAGACACTTTCCCAGCAAAGGGACAACATGTCAGTAATGTAAAATAGGGCTGTCAATATGCAGCTGTTATGTCTGGTGAGACCAAACAGTTCTGAATCAGGGAATTTCTTGCCTGCTCTATATGGCCTGCTTCTCTGCTTCTTCTGAGTTTATTCTTGCTGCAGAGGGGTTGAAGATTTGGCAGCTGGCCCCTCAGATTAGGGGAAAGGGCAGAGACTTGCGGCCTGCAACAATAGCCAGGTTGCAAACTCTGACCTGCACTGGCACAAGATTGCTAACTCCTGGTCATAGATTGTTTAACCACTGGGCACAGTGTCCTATATATTTGTGCAATGCCTACCACAACAGAGCTATGAATTCAGTTGGACCTCTGGTCATCACCGTGAAGCATATAACAAGTAAGAATATAAAATGTGGACTTTCTGTTAACAGGAGTTGAGAATTGTTATTAGTTGTCTCACTTAGTCTATAAAATAACAGTTCAGATACTTGGTGTGGGATAAGTAAGGATGAAGGTAAGGTAAATTATAAATTAATAGAGGTCAGGGTAGATTTGCACCTTGTAGGGTAATTAAATCAGAGATGCGTAAAACTTCATAAGCAGCAGCTTACTAGCATCTGACTATTACTGAAAAACTAGTTCAGTAACAGTGGGCACATCTACATGTGAGACTGTCGCCATAGTAACATGCTACAGCGACGTAGCATCCATTGGTGTCTGCATGTGATCAGCAGCTACTTCACTGTAGTGATTTGCTTCCTTATTGTAGCTCACTACTACAGCAAAGTAGCTGGTAAAAATACTATACCATGAATACGGTGCAGTATGGGCAGTTGCTGCACTATGCTTTAGTATGTCCAAAAGGAAGTACTGTGCCATGCTACTGTGCTGTGCTTTATTAACAACATCACCATCGGGCAACATGTAGATGCACCCAGAGTTTCCCAAATTCATTGTTTTTGAATCTATAAATGTGGCTTAGGTTATCATGTGATTGAGTCACAGTCTTCTTTAATATCCTACTAAAATCTTCAAAATGGTGAGTATTTGTTTTCTTAATCATCTCATTCCTTATTGAAATTTCAGGTAGTTAAAGGAAAGTTTCCAGGAGCAGCTCTAAAGTGATAGTAAGGCTGTTTTACATTTTTCACAATGAAGAACTGTAACAGATTAAGTATGAACTAATATACAAATATAGTACCCAAAGTTGATGAACTTGCCTATTAATTTTTCAGTTCAAGAGCAGTACAAATAGTCAGAAGTCATAAAAGGCCATTATTTATTTCCTGGCATGTGCATTGGGTACTTTCCCCAAACCAAAAATACTTAACAAGGTTTTTTCTATAATTCTGGACAAGGGGTGCTCAAACCTCTGCTGGCATGCCATATCTGGCCCACAGAGCCATGCCATCTGACCTATGGGACTCTCCCTGGGTCTGAACATTTGGCAGTGGGTGAGTGGTGAGAGTAGTTGTAGCTCCCTTCTGCCAAATTTCTGAACCTGTAAAGAGTCCCATGGGCCAGATAGACATAGATGGAGCATACTTAGGCCTGATCTGGACATGTCTGGAGAGCATATGATCTTGTAGCACAGCTGAGCAGAGACAATGTAAGGGCCAGAGAGGTATGCAGGGCCCCAGTCCAGTAGCATAGATCCTTAGGAAGCAGTAGAGGGAGGCAGAGTGGGGCCCCGATCCTATGGCATGGGGCTGAGGGAGACAGCACAGGGCCCCCATCTAATAGTGCTAGATTTAATCCTGTTGTGTAGGTTTGAGGGAGTTGGTGGGGAACCCCAGTATGGCAGCCTTGGACCCTGATCCAGTGGTAGACCAGGAGGTCTGATCTGGCCTACAGATGGGCCCCATCCTACTCACCTAGCCTGCCACATTGAAAGTTTTATCACCATGGTTCTATACCTATGCCTGCCTTAATAGGTTCTCAGAAAGGTCAGTGTTATTTGTTCTCCTTGCTGTACAGCAATGGAGTTTTCTGTGTATGGTCTTTCTCAGATGCCAGTGATCAAACCAGCATGCTATAAAGGATGATTATTTCTCTGTGTAGTGATGCTACTTCTTTGTATGCAACTACACATAAGACTGAACTTTGTGTACCTATCACATAGATGGCTCACATCTAATTGGTTATGTGATGTAATCCCTACATTTCTTTAGGCATTATTGTTTTTCAGGTTTGTTATTTCATTGAATACTACTTGGCTGCTTTACCATTTATTCATGTGCTTGATAGCAGTCCTTCAGCTAGTTTCCAATTCACAGGACAATATTCATGTCAAAATCAATTTGAATTAATTTTGGAAATAACCTTCTTTGTGTCAAATACTATCTAGTGTGCTTAGTTCCCTCTATCCACTAATTCTATCAGTGTCAGGTGACTGTGTTCTTCATTATTTCATTCCTTTCCCCCCCCCCCCACCCCCCCACACACACACACACCCACACACCCA